>CM053506.1:70933647-71469659 GCA_028627145.1 Eidolon dupreanum
GAGTGTGTACTGTAGAATTACACTATATAAAACTCTAGAAAATTCTAATTAATCTACAGTGACAGAAAGCAGATCAGTGGTTGGCTAGAGGTGGGGAGTACCTCGGAGCATGAGAAAACTTCTGGAGTAATGGGTGTGTTCATTATCCTTATTGTGGTGAGGACTTCATGGCTGTAGACATATGTCAAGATTTATCAGATTGTACACTTTCAGTGTGTCCTGTATTCCATGCCTCTTTAAAGCTGGAAATAGAAAGAACAGATAAATGAGTATATGGATTAGTAAACAGATCAAGAACACATATATAAATTAAAAAATGGACAAATGAGGAATAAAGGAGTGAATGATAAATAGATGAGAGGTTAATGATAAACAGACAAATAAAGCAGTGACTGATGAATAATGAACAGGTGGAGAGCATCCAAACAGAGACCAGGCTTGTAGGTGCACTCTTGGCCCAAGTTCCAAGTTCAGACTCAATCACTGCCCTGGGTTTCTGTGGAGTATCTGAATTTGAGGCCATATTTGGTCTGAAGCCCAGGACCTTCAATTCCCCTTCCATGGGCTCCTGGGTTAATTGGCACTTCCAGAGAAATGCTGCCAGAACACTCTAAAATGTTGTCTTAACTCTGAAAGCTGCAGCAGCCTATATACATCAGAGCAGATGTATATAGGGACAGTAATTACCCCATCTTCCTACACAGGATGGCAGCTCCAAGGGATTCAGTCAGTGAACAGTAGACTTGAATATCCTCAAGAAGATCCCAGCTCCCCTTCCCCACAGCTGTCCTGTGCTGAGATGCAGGAAGCAATCAGCTAGTGAGGTTACATACAATTTAGGAAAAGCTTTGGATGCCTGAGGCGTGGTGCATAGGAAAGAATTCTAGAACAATATGAGAATAAAGAGAGAGGAGAGTGAATGAAGGGGAGGCACTGTGTGGGGAGTAGGAGGGGAGACATGAGGCAGGATTATTATCAAAGAAAGAGTAACTGGGAGAGAGTAACTGGAGAGGGTGAGGGAGACTTCAAAGACAGGGTGCCCTGGACAGAAGAGGCCCCCTTTCTAAAGTCATGTAGAAAAAAAGGCTCCTAGCATCACCTAGAAGTACCTGCCAGACAGGAGGTGTGGAGCTTCGCCTCCCCAACACCCTAACCTACCTCCACCCAATGTTTGCAGGGATCTCAAAGAGATAGCGATCTTCAGCCTGGAGGTAAATCCAGGGCTCATTGAATACCAGGCTCCCTCCTATCTGACAGCCCAAGAAGGGCATTTAGCTAAGAATTGATCAACCCAATGTTAAACCATCCAGATCTCACAGCTTATCCTAAAAAGTTGTCTGGCCACTGGCTTGATCTCCCCTTCAGGGTATGTAGAGAATGACAAGAGTTGTGCTAGGAGCAGGGTCAGCCACACTGGGGGTTTGTGCTGGCCTAGCAGCCAGGTCTCCTTTGTCAGCTCTCATGGCCAGTAGATTCTGGAATGTGGAGCCATAGGATGGGGAACCTCAGGTTTGAGTAGGCCTCTGAGGTGAGTGAGGGGTTTCCTGAGGTCTCTTCTATTCTGGGACCCAGCTGAAACTGGTTGTTGTCTCTATATAGTTCCATTTCCTTGGAGGGAATTGATTAGTTCAGCCTAGGTCAGAGAACTTCATTCGCTTCCTTTATGCCCCAATCCTCCAGGATCTGGAATCATCTACCCATCATCAAAGCACTGATGACAAATTCATTTTACAAAAATTCATTGGTTTGGGATCCTGAAGCAGGAAGAGATCTTAAGCATTGTGCAGCCCATCTCCTGCTGGATCCACTCTGTCACGCTTTGAGTCTCAGGAGACCTGGCCTCCCAAAGCAGCCACTCCTCCCAAGACACACTTATGTAGATTTGAAACTCTCAGAATCTTCCACAGCCCAAGCTGTCCCACAAAGCCCTTCAGATATGCACAGATGCTGGCCATGTGCCCTGATGCCGTGGGCCTGGGTCACTTTTCCCTCAATAGAAGAGCAAAACTGTCAGTGCCTATGGTCCCCTTGTGCCTTCTCCACCTTTTCTCTGGGGATAGGGAAATGTGAATGTTCTCTCAGTGTTCCCAGTCTCAGATCCGTGTTGTCATCCAGGGGCTGAATTCACAAGGAAGACAATTTCAAGATTGCATGTCTTAGTCAAGTTTCTGGTTGCAGGTAACAAAAACACACTGGAACTAGTTTACACAAATAAAAACGGGGGCAATTGGAAAAATAAAGGAGTGTCTTCTGGAATACAAGATGAGTGGGTTCATACAGGCCTCAAGAGGAACTGCAACCAAGAACAGAGAGCTGCCAGGAACTGAGGTCACGCCTTCTTCATCTCTCCAGGGCCTCATGGTCTCTGCTTCCTTCTGCACATCTGATGTTTCTCTCTCATCTCCTGTCCTCCCCTGTCTTCCTTTATCCTCTCCCACTCCCTCTCTCCCCCTACTCTCTCAACTCAAGTCTGTCCCAGCACTGGCTTTATATTACTTCCCGTTTAAAGGCCCAGCCAAAACTGATCCTTGACTCTGCATAATTTTATTTCCTGGGAGAGAATCTGACTGGTTCAGCTTAAGTCAGGCATCTAGTCTCCTCAGCTATTACTGGGGGCTGGGCAGCCACATGGTACAGGGCCCATACCCATGGATATTTGGTGGAGGGGAGGATCCCAAGAAGGGGAATAGGCTGAGCAGTCACACCAAGAGATGTTCGCTACCATATAGATGTCTCACCTGAAGACTATCCACACCCACATCCCAATTTTGAGAATGCAGCAGCCCTATTTAGGCACCCGGCCTTGGGACAGTAACACTGGATCTGGGCCCCCTAGCTTTTTTTCAGCCTATGTTTTATGTCCTGCTGAATGAATGATATATAAAAAAACTTTATTTCCCTGAAGATGACATATTCAGAACTGAGCCTGTCCCAGAGAAAGCGTTTGCTGGCAACGTCTGCAGATTTGAAGGCGCCCTGAGCTAAGCAATATAAAACATGGCTGTGGGAGGCAGTAGGGCATAGTGGAAGACCCTCAGCTTTGGGCTCAGGCCAAACTGTGTTTAAATGCCTGTGTTTAAACTGTGTTTAAATGTTAAGGGCACTTCACAAGTTCACCTAACCTCACTGGGCCTCCCATGACAAATCCTTTTTATGTCACAGAGATAAACTCAGTGATGTAGGCCAAGTGCCTAGTATAATGCCTGGCTCATCATAAGCCCTCCAGACCCCTCCAGACCCCTCCAGACGTTGGCGGCGGTGGAAAAATTATGGACATCAAGGACAATTTCCCTGAGGAAGGTATGTCACCACATGAGGTATGGATCCCATTGACATTGCTGAGGGTTTAGTGTCCCAGCCCCGTGGTAGTCACCAGTGATATGAGGATGAAGGACACCAGCCTTTGGTAAACTCACCATCCAAGGGGAAATAAGTAGAATAACTGTTATAATGGGGACATAGTGGTTAAAAGCCTGGACCCAGAAGCCAGGCTGCCAGGGTTCATGCCAAGGCTGTGTCACTTTCTTACTGTGTGGCCTACGGCAGGTTCCTTAACATCTCTGGGCCTTTTCCTCATGCGTGACAGAGGGCATAATACCAGTACCTATCCCCTAGGTCTGTTATGAGGATTAAATGATAAAGTGCTTGAAAGTGTGACAGACACACAGTCCATGTGATATGTTACCTTCAAAAATATAGAGGTATATTCAGGGTCCACGAGAACTCAGAAAAGACAGCCGTGAATGCCAGGGTTGAACAGTTAACAGAGGGAGCTGCGGGGTGACCTGAGTGGAGAGAGACGAGTAGAGTATAAGTGGGGCATTCGATTCTGAACAGACACCACAGCATGGATGAAGTGGATGTACAGAGCACAGCAGGCCTTTCAAGGAGGAGGAATAGGAGTCAAGGATGGCAAGACACTTGGTTGTTAATGTGAGCACCCCTATGGATAGGAGTTTGAGGAGTTCAGTTTAAGACATGCAATCTGCAGTCCCGAAGAAGGCGTGACCATAGGGAATGAGTTGCATGGAGCTCGGCAGAGCAGTAGGGACTGGGGACTGAGGTATCATTGGAAGAATGATAACTGGCTCTCTGCTCCTTTCCCAGGCGGCCTCATCACTGTCCTGGTGCCTCAGATCACCCCACTGGGTGATGGCCTCCCTCCCAGCCAGGACCCACTGAGGGACTCAAACGTGTAATTTTTTATACATCGCATTTATTCTTCTGGGAAATCAGCCCTCGACTTCAACAATGTCCAGGCATGAATCATTATGTCCGGGGTGTGGAGAAAATGCAGCAAGTCAGCAGCTATGGGGTGGGGCCCCAGGGTTTTCATTCACAAAGAGATTTTTCAATTTTATTAAAATCAATAAGGGTTTTATTACAGTATAAATGAAATGAGGGCCTTTGCTTCTAGGACAACAAACCATGCTGCCCTCGCATCTGGCAAGAGTACCCTCTGCTGGAAGAGACCCTCTCTGGCAAGCAGAATGCTTTGATTCATGCCCAGAGTGGGGGCTGGCCCTCCGGGCTTGAAGAGGAAAGATCCACAGCCAAAGAAACCTGTCTACTGCAAAATTCCCAGCAAAGTACCACGCCCTATACTGTATGACTATGTTCTTGAAAATTTTCAAGACACCTATTCAAATCATCACATCACTGGTAGGGTGAAATTATTTGTAGAAACCTGGGATGAAATCAATTTCAGCATTAAGATCAGCTTGGAGCTGAGATTATCCTTTTGCAGGAATAAAGGACACATTAAAAAAAATGTGTATGGAAGTGCTCTGTAAACTCTAATGTGCTGTCCACTTGCTGTGGTTGTTCCTTTATTCTTGTTATTATTCATAACCAGGCCCTGTAAGCAGAGTCTTAGAGAAAGGGTAACAGGGCTATAAGCTTGGAGTTGACAGTGGAGGCCCAAGGGCAGTCACCTCAGAAACCAGGACAGAGAGGACAATCAATAAATGCAGAAAGCATGAAGGAGAGAAGTAATAAGAGGAATCTGGCCAAATCTGTTTACACACACACTTGCACATACACATTTAAGCAGCTCTGGGAATGGTAGGAGCATTGAAGGGCCTCAGAGCCCAGCCTGAAGCTCCCTATGCCTGCAGGCATGAGGTGAGAGGGGCAGGCAGGACCTCTTCTCAGGGCACCATCCCAGCATCTAGGTAGCTTGGTTCTCAGAGGTGGCCTAAGTCCCCAGGCAGCTGTGGGCAGTCGGCTCCTGGCTCCCTGCACAGGCTCCCAGTACCTGTCCCTGTGACTTTGATGGGACACTTCTAGGTTGGGCCCTGGAAGCAGCTCTGTTGGATCTGGGGTTGATGGCTCTGGCCCCATGTCTGAGATGCCCTAGAAGCCCCAGTCACTAGACCGAAGGTAGTCAGTTTGAGAACCACAGATATAATTTCTCTGGAAAGACAGTCAGGTCCTGTCACCTGGGAGTGCTGGTGCTGCAGAGGTGGCAGGCATGAAGGCCTCAAATCTGCTGGGAGTGCAGAGGCCTCTGGGTCTCCTGGGAAGTTGCTAGCCAGATTGTCCACATTCAGGAGGTGTAAACACGCTCTTGTTTCAGAGAAGCCAAGCAGGGCCCAGGCCCAAGGAATTGAACATCCAGGCTGATCCAGGGGATACAGATTCCAGCTAGGGAAGGGGCTGTGGTTGGGAAAGAGACTGTGATATGGACCCTGCAAGCTTTGGAGGATAACCCCTAATTTTTAAAATTAAGATAAAAGTAACAACCAAGCCACCCAAAATTCCAATCCTAAAAACTATTTTAATTTTTATATATCTCTTTCTGGGCTTTGTCCTTAGAGACACACGATTTTCCTTCATTGCAATTATAATACGTGTATAATTTTGTATTCAGGTGGGGATTTTTGTTCACTTAACATTATTCATATTTCCACACAACTTTTATAATCAAATTTAAAAGCCGCATAAAATAAAACAGTGTAGATGCCCCCTAATTTACTAAACTTTCCTATCACTGGTTATATAGATTACTTCTAAATTTTTATTATTGAATCACACCACATTGAACAACTTCAAAGGGAGCATTGTTTCCTTCCAAAGGCAAACTAACGGGGCTAAAGGACATAAATATTTTCAACTCGTTGCATGCTGTTTCCTTAACTAGTGTTACTAATTACATTACCTTTAAAGGTAACCGAGTTTAACAGCGCCTCGCCCATATCCTACGCCCTCGTCCCAACCTCATTATGGTGGCTTATTATAAGTGTGCATTTGGGGGCAACGTTTCTTGCCAGTTTAATAAGTATCAAATAGCACCTCAAGACTGCTTTAATTTTAATTGCTCTGATTACTAGCAAAGCTAAACATTTTCCCAGGTGTTTGTTAGTACACTGGATTTCCCTCATGTGAATAGCCTGCTTAAACGTGTTGCCTACTTATCTATTGGGCCACATGTAATCTTTTTTTCTCTTATAAATTTTAATAAACACTTTATGTGGCATAGCTATCAATGGTTTGTGTATTGCAGTTGGTACAACCACCTTTTTCCATTTCTCATTTTCTCATTTCATTACATTTTTTCTTTAACTTAGAGGAGCTTTTATTTTGTTCTTGCTGTCATCTGTCAGTATGTTTCTTTGCTGTTTCTCTATTGCTTCAAAGCTGAGAGTGGTCTTGCTTTGTAAAGATAATAAATATTGCATTTCGTGCTAACTTTTCTTTTTTTAAAAAAAAAAAGATATTTAGCTTTTAATCTATCTGTGGTCTATTTTGGTACAACTGGGAGCTCAAAATTAAAATTCTTCAACGCTATCTGGTTTCCCAATGTCATTCATTTTTAATTATTTTTTAAATTATTATTTTATAAAGTGTTCTAATGTCGAACAGGTTAGGACTTGTGACTTGCCCTGTTTTTCTTTGTAGAACGTCCTTTGAAATCCTCATCTATTTGTTTTCCCAGAGTCTGTTGAGTTCAGAAAAATACTGTTGGGATTGATTGGAGATAGGTTATGTTTGCAAATTATCTAAGGCCTTGAGACATTTTCACAGTGCCAAGTGTGCTCATCTCAGAATATATTATGTCTCTACCCTTCCCTCACCCCACAGGGTTTGCAATTTTCTTAAGAAAGGTCAGGCATGTATTTATTTCTAAGTATGTTAGATCACTTGTTTACATTATAAATGGATTTTTTTCCATTTTATTTTCTAGTGATTGCTAGTGTTCAGGACGACCATCAGTTCTTATGTATACAGTTTGCATTCATTTTCCTTCTAAAACTCTTTAATTCATGAATTTTTGCTGATTCTTTTGTATACACTATCTATACAAAGGTTCTTGTGTTGTCTCTTTTTCCTCAGTTTATTTTATTCTGCCTTACTAAATTGACTAGGATGTCCAAACAAGATCAAGTTGAAGTAAATCTCTTTTTTTTCTTTTCAGGAACTTGGAAGGATATCAATTAACTTGCTCATTAATTATCAGTGTGATGATAACAGTCATTCATTTTTATTCCTAGTTTTGATGTTAATTTACAGGGCTGATTTTGGGCTTAAAATAGGTATGCTTTCTCCAACTGAAGAAACTTTTAATTTTTAAGTTATAATTGTTTAAAAATGGTTGAATGCCATAGAATTATTTTCGGAGTTTCTATTAAGATGATTTTAAGTCTTTTATTTTGGACTTCATGTTGAATGAATAATGAAATTTTCGCCTAGTGACAGAGCTGGAATCCTAACCCAGGTCTTTCACTTCCCACTCCCATGTTATTTGATCAAGCTGTCTTTTAGGAAGGTATGTTTTAGTTTACCAAGGCTTGAGCATTGCTTATAGTTGTATAATAAGCAGCAACCACAGGCAGATAAAAGGCATTTTCAGAAAGAATTCTTTCTGCCTTTAACCGTTTCAGGGTACCTAGGTATCAGTGGCAGTGGCGAAACAGGAGAGTATCTACAAGGGTGACTCTTAAAATTTTAAAACTTAAGACTGGATTGAAAATGATTGAGATCTCTCTTTGAAAAGATAATTAGACACTTTTGACTAAAATTTAACTGAAACGTAGGTACATCTGGCAAAGTAAAACGCCACGCACTACATTTGGATATCCACTTCTAGTTCTCCCTCCGGCAACCAACACAGCGTTGCGAACAGAGTCTGTTCCACCTCCTTCTCGGCCCCTGTCTGCTCTCCTGGCTGACATCCACCATTCCTCTCTATGGTTCAGCAGCAGCCTGCCTCATCACACCCTCTCCAGGCTTCTTTTTTGCTGCTGCATTGGGGGAGACTTTTGTTCTGCTCCAATTAGCCAGAACAGTTACTGCTTCATTGGTATCCAAGCTGAAAATGGAGCCCTGCACAGCACCGTGACCCCTCCAGGGAAAACACCATTCAACCCACGGTGAGAGGCAGCTTTCGAGTGAGCCGAATCGCCTTCTCACAACCACCACTCCACGGGGCCACAGGTTTCCAAAATAGTTCCACAGATACTTCTATTTAATGTCCAAACTGTGGGGCAAGTAGACAGAGGTTATTGCTAATATCCCCATTTTACAGATGGAAACTGAGGTACAGAGAGGATGAATGAATTTCCTAAAATGCAGGCAGCCAGGAAATGAAAATTCCAGAGTCAATTCCAATATGATTTCAAACCTGGAGTTGTTTTTACATCACAGTGTCTTCATGTAGGATAATCTCCTATTCTTTCAAGCTTGAAATAGAGGATTCAAACATCTACAACTGTAGGAGTTAAGAGTGCACTTGATTTAAGTAACTTGAAGCTTCCAGGCATGTGAAATATTCAGGGGCTGCCGCAGGCAGGGTGGGGACAAGGAATCCCTCTGCTGCTATTTTAATTCTCACAAACACAGTGAATTGAATGTTCCTATCCACTTGGTGACCCAGATGCTGAGCAGAGCAGTGAGTGAGTGGTTGTAGGAGGAGAGGGAGGGGTGGCCTAGGCTTGGCTTCTGAAAGGGCTTTGATTCTGCAGGTGGAAAGTTTTTTGCTCTGCCTCTGGGGTGTTCGAGGAGGGGGGTGATACCAGGAGGTCCTGGAACTTCATTTGCATGTAGGCCCTGATTCCTATGGAACAGAAACAAAAAACTCTGGGTCTGCCCCTTATTCCAGGGACCCAAATACTGGCTAGCACTGGAGGGAGAGTGGGCTCACTCTGCCTTAGCAAGTAAGGAGGGGCTGGAGGTGGATGGAGAATGCCAGGTGATCTCATTTTGAGTCAAGGAAAAGCACAGATTTGGACCATCCTGGCAGCCTGTCAAAGGAACTTTGGGGGGAAGTGGACTTGAGCTGAACTATGAAGGAAGGGAAAGATGAAGAAATGAGAAGATTAAGGAGAAGGGTGCAAACAACAGCACAGAAGGTAGCCGGGGACCCTGGACATCAAGGGTCACACTGTAAGGGTGGGGGTGCTGGTACAGGAAGAGTGGGATCCTAAAGGGGACACATCAGTTCACAAAACAACAGTGCAGAGCTGCTGATGCCCTGCCAGAGTAGAGGAGCGATGGTGCAGTGCACACAACCACACAGCCAGCTAGTGGCTGAGCAGGGAGAATCCAGTGCTCCCGCCTCCTGCCCAGGGCTCTTCCAGTCACCCCGTGGCAGCTGGAGCAGCTGTCCCTGTGCTTCCCCTGGCAAGTTCAGCAGGTCCAGGCTCTGAGCCGCCCATCAGCCTGGGGTAGGTGTTGTTCAGGGCAATAAGAGGTCCTGGGACCCCAGGGGAGGAGGAAGTATGCCTGGAGATGGTTTTGACAGAAAGAAGCAAGCAGAGACTGCAGCCAGTACATGCAGATGGCATGCCACAGCCTGCTTGCCTGATGAATCACTACCAACAGCATAAAAATATGCTCCATGATTTCTAAACATCCCACCATCATTCTTTGATCTCCTCGCCATCTAGCCACCACCTCACAATAAAGCTTATAAGAGATGTCTGCATTCACTTGCTCACCTTCTGCTCACCACCACCCCACCTTGGCCTGGCTCCCATCCCACCATCACTGAAATTGGCTTGTCCTTGACCCAGTGTCCAGATTGCCCATTGCTTACCCTCTGCTTTTTCTTAAACACTCTTTGGACAGGATTCTCTCCTCCCTACAGACCCCTGAACTCTGTTTGCCCCCAGGACTGAGCAAGCACACACCAAAAAAATCTAGAATGTTCCCTCTTCCCATCCCATTCCACTCCACCACTCTATTCATTTCTCCTGGGAGAATCACTGACCACAGCAGCACACTTTCCTGACACTTTCCCACTCGTCACTTCCACATGTTTGTCCAACTCTCCCGCTAAAGATTCTGCTTATCTTGGCTTGCCTCTCTTTCACCCATAAAAGGAAACCTTTTGTGTGATTTAAAAGCTTGGAGATTTCTGAGATCAGAGTGTTCTTTGCAATGGTCTTTCTTCTAATTAAAGTTTCCCCTATCTAAGTCCATATTTTTTTTATTTGACATCATGGTTACCAACTGGTCAGAACTGGACATCCAGTACAGGCAGAGGCCTCCAAAAGATGTCATAAGTCTGCAGAGATGAGGTCCATAGCAGAGTATATATGTTCCTCGGTTAGCAATAAAAATATAGATCCAGTTAGGACAAACCCCTCAAGAGCCAGACCCAGAAGAAACTAGAGAGCTGATGCTCTTGCCATTGTGTGGATTTGAAGACTGAGACCCCAAGACTGAGAAGGCAAGGCTTTCCCTAAGGGCACTTGGCATGTCAGTGACAGAGTCAGGGCTAGATCTCACGTTTCCTGACCCCAGCCCTCTCAGGGTTCCTTCTAAGACTTCATCCTCCCTGGACACATTTGCAAATGAGAACATGGAGACACCAAGGATGAGGAAGGAGGGGGTCGCTCTAGGCAGAGACAACTTTGAACAGAGAAAACTCCTGCCTCTCTGGAGAAGAACTTCATACAAGTAAGCTCCCAGCTTACTTGTCTCTACTCAGCCCCCACTCCTGCTTAATTCGTGCATTTAGCCATTCTAATTAATGAGCAAACATTCTTTGAAAAACAATGTTTAAACACCACAGGATTAATTTAATCAAATATTTAATTGTCCTGTAATTAATCATCTGAGCTTAATAAATTGGACCGCCATTCTGGGAGTTGGGTTTCTCCCAATGATTTCTGAAAATAAATATGTGATAGGGTCTTTTGCAACCAGACTTCCTGCTCCCATTTGGAGCTCTGCGGGGTTCTCCTGCTTTCCAGCAAGCAGCCTGAGCTCTGCCCTCTGGGGCTGAGAAGGAACAACCTTTACTGGGAGAAGCTGATGGGCTAGAAGACAGCACTAGGGACCATGTCATTCTAGGACTGGTAAGATTGCATAAGCTGGACAGCTGCAAGATGGTTCCATTGCCCTAAATGTGGGCCTTTGGACAGACCACATCCCCTCTGCAAGTCTTGACATCTCCATCTGTGAAATGGGAGCATTCCTAACCTTCTAGTCTTGTCATGCTCTGGGCAAGTCCTTAAGAGATCTCAAAAAGAGGTAAAAGACCTTTATAAAATTTTATGCACCAGTGTGGAGGACACTGTGTCCTCTGGTACTTAAACCCCCTCCCCAATGTCCTCAGAGTCTCCTAAGCATCAAGCATGGCAGGCAGCTTGAGAGGTGACCCAGTCCAGAAGGCTTGGTCCACTGCCTGCAGCAAGTCAGGATTGCAGTGGCCCACCATCAGAGAACATCTGAGGAGCTGAAGTTGACCCCCTGCTTGTGCTGGGACCTGGAAAATTCCCAGTTTAGCTGGCAGGAGCCTCAGAGCCCCAGTAGCGAGGGACCTGATTCTCAGCCCTGTTCTTCTCCTAGGGGACAGATGCAGACAGCAGACAGATAAGGAACATTGATGCTTCTCTGATAGGACCCTGCCTCCAGCTGTGAGAGGATGAACCAGCCTCTCCCAGGAGACTGGTGGGACCACCAGAGGGAGAGTCAGAGAGCTACCTTAACTTACTCCATGAGTTGGCTAAATTTCCATCTGTTTTTGAGAAAATGTCAGAGGCCAGATTTCTAACTCTCCAATACTGCCTTCCTCTGACCAAAGGACACATAAGCTCTCTGGAGTGACATCTGTTAGGAGAGAATTAGCCCTAGGCAGGCACAACCTCCAACCCAGCATCCCAGCCTTCCGCTACATGTCAGCAGAGGCTTGATTAACTCCAACCTGACTTGGGAGCTACCAGGCCAAATGCTCTTTCTGGAGTTATTTATGTCACCCTATTAGCTCAAGGAAAGGCAGGATTCATAGAGCCATTGTGGCTTAAGAACTCAGAGAAATGAATATACCTGTGGCTGAAATACACATGAAGGCTGAGTCACCTCCATTTAATTGGGAAGGAAGGAAGAGAAATTCCATGCTCTTGGTTAAAGAGGCTGGTTAGAGGGAAGAGGGGATACCCAGAATCCACCCCTTCCTCTCCATTCACATAGCCCACATCCTGGTCTTGTTCTTATTGTCTTATTAAGCCATTGCCACAGTCCCTTCCTTGGTTCCCCAGCCTCTGGGCTCACCCCAACCAGTCATCCTTCCTTGAAGTTTCAGGACCTGGAACAGAGCATAAGACAACAAAGGCTCTTTGAGTGGATCAATGAAAGACAAGGATGGAGCCACACTTTCAATTTTAGGCATTGCTTTGAAACCCTTTTCTGATAAGTACCTTTAAAAGCAGAATATTATGAACTTGGCGTTGAGATCAAGAGTCCTGGCTGTAGAATGAAATGGTGCTGCATTCAAGTTTGAGCCCTTAGTAGTTGTAATGGCAAAATACAGAAAGCAAACCAAGTAGAGGGACTAGGATAAAAAAAAAAAACTATCATTAATCCACACCACAGAATACTATGCAGCTATAAAAGAATGGGGATTGCATCTTGTTACTGCTATGAAGTAATCTTTGGGAAATATACTTAAGTTTTTTTAAAAAGCAAAAGGGAGAAGGCAAGGTAATAAGCTAAAAAATAAAAACAGTGGGAAAAGTGTACATGGTTTATAAAAGAAAGGAAGAGAATGAAAATATATACCTATTTGCTTTTTTTAAATGGAAGGATAAACCATAAAACATTTTTAAGTGCACCCAAGGGATAGGAAAGGATAAGATGAGGGAGGAGAGCAGAGATAAAAGTCAGCTTCTTTGAATATATGTTGTTTTATTGTCTTTGCTTTGGAAACATGTGAATATTTTACATAATTATACAAAAAAAAATCAAATCTTAAAAAGTAATCTCTAAGAATAGAAAATATAATGAAACATGAGTCTGGCTTTGTGTCCCATTAGTGACATGTCCATCTAGAGAGAAAGTTACTCAATGACTTTGAATCACAGGGACTGCATTGCGTAACCAGAGTTGGATGTAATCTGCAGACTAATTGAAATGCAAACAAACAACTATGGCAAATAAACCTTTTCAGTAATTATAATGTTGGCGGAAGTATAAGTAATATTATAAAAAGGTATGTGTGTGTGTGTGTGAGAGAGAGAGAGAGAGAGAGAGAGAGAGAGAGAGAGAGAGAGAGGAAAAAGAAAATGAAAGTTTGCACTGTAGGCTGGAAATTCAGTCAAGGAACAACACTGGGGTATTCATGAACCTTCCTTGTTTGTTTCCCACCTTTCTGGGACCCAGGGATCACTATCCTTAATTGTCTTTTTGTTGCTACCATTTCAGGCAAGAGGGTAAATCTGGTCCCCATCATTCTATCTTAGCTAGAAGCTAAAGTCACAGAATTATATTTTTAATTTTAGTCAACTTTCATTTAAACAGCCACATGTGGCTGGTAGTACCATATTAAAGAGTTCATAGCACACATCAACTGAAAAAAGAGAGGAAACAAAGTAGCTTCTGTTCAACTCTCTGGAATCTAGCCTACTCCCCTGCCATCTCTTTTTTATTTAGAAGCAAGGAGGAAGAGGAGACCCCATATGGGCCCAGACCTAAGTGATGTGCTCTGAATTTGCCAGAGCTCTGCATCAGGGGATATAGCACATAGGCTGTTTCTGCTGCTACTTTAAAAGCAAGGGCTTTGTAGTAGTCTACTAGGGCTGACGTAACAAAGGGCCACAGACTAGGTGACTTAACCAACAGAAATTTATTTCCATGTCTCACAGTTCTGGAGGCTAATAGTTTAAAATCGAGGTGTCGGCAGGCTTGGTTCCTTCTGAGGACTGTGAGGGAAGGGTGTGTCCGAGGCCTCTCCCCTTTGCTCGTAGATGGCCATCTTCTCTTTACATCTCTTTACATCATCTGCCCTCTGTGTGCGTCTCTCTTTCCAAATTTTCATTTTTTTAAAATAAGGACACCAGTCATATTGGATTAGGGCCCACCCTGACAACCTCGTTTTAACTTGATTATATCTGTAAAGACTTTATTTCAAAGTATGGTCACATTCTGAGGTACTGGGGTTAGGACTCCAACATATATAAATTATTGAGGGGTAGGGAGGAACACAAGTCAACCCATAGTTTTTAATTTCCAGTTTAGTTGTGTTCCTAGTCTTTATGGCTCCTTCTGGAAGCACTTGGACAGGAGGAGTGAATGTCAAGGCAGGATCAAGTCTCTTGATCCCTGGCTGTAAGGTATGAAAATGGCACCGAAGTCTCAACTCTCCTCCAAACAACCTAGGAACAGGTGTTTTGGGTGAAGGCATTTTGAGCCAGCAGACTTGCTGATTCTCTATCCCCAGCTGTCACCTCTATACCAACCTTCCCCTCTTCCAACCAAGAAGTTGGACCCTGGCCCCTCTAGGCTCCTCATTCCCCCTTCTGGAACTCCCTCGTTTATTTATTCATTTGTTCATTCATTTACTCAACAACTCTTTACTGAGCATGTACTCTAACAAGCACAGTGTGGGGCACAGAGACACAGCAATGAATAGGTAGGGACTCTGCCTTTAAGAGGTCCCAGCTCAGTAGCAGAGACAGACAGAAAAATGGAAAATCCCAAGGTGGGGTGATAAGGTCTAAGATAGGAAAGAACAGAGGTTCTGGGAGCACAGAGGGGATTTCTAGCCCTGCCTTATTCACACCAATTCCCTTCTTGTTAGCCAAGAGCATTTTCCAGAATTAATGCAGTGAAGGGTCTTCTCAATAAAGAGAAAGTCCAAAGGAAGCCAAAAGAGACCCCAGCATGGCCTGGGCAATTATAAATTGATTTTAGTCTTAATGGCAGAGGTCCCCCCACCCCTGACTAGCCAGTCATGTACCTGTCATTATTTTTGGAAAAAATAGGGGGTTCAGCGCTCCATGGACTGCAGAATGGATCCTAGAAAAATTCTAATCTTTAAATTAAGAGGAGGAAAACTATGGCTTGCAGGTCAGATTTGGCCCACTGCCTTTGTAAATAAAGTTTTGTTGAAACATCCATGTCAATTAATTTACATTTGTCTATGGCTTCTTTTGGACTACAGGTCAGAGCTAAATAGTTGTGACAGAGTTGTATAGCATGCAAAACCCAGATTATTTACTCCAGCCCTTTATAGAAAACATTTCCCTGCCCTACTTTAAATCTTGATAACTGCACAGCTGAAGTTATCTCCAAAGATTATATGCCATGTTCCTGACCAAAGATGCCCAGACAACCATCCAGTGAGGAGGTAGGGGATGTGTCCTGGGTGAGCTCTGGTCTGAACTTTGTTGCTGATGACTTTAGGTACACTGGTCTCCTCTCTGAGCCTCAGTTTCTCCCATCGAAATGAAAACTGAGTGGATTCTATCCTTTCTACTGGCTCTAGGCCACTGTGCTGGAGTTTAAGCAGTTCTTTACCCTGTCAGAGGCTCTGTGACACTGAAGGCAAGCTTTGTGATCTCAGAGAGACCTTGTAATTATTCTAGCAAGCTCAAAGACAGGAGGCCATGAGAATTATTAGGACAACCAAGGCTCAGGCAGCCTAACTTATTTCCCTAAGATGGTGCCCTATGGCATGAAATTTAGCACTAGAAATGAAGACCATGTGTACCCAGCAACAAAACATCTGAATGAAAAACGAAAAATAAAGGCACTGCCTTGTCTAATCAATACCCAATATCCAGGAATTTCTAAATAAATAGATGCTGATCACCACTCTTTAGGAAAGAAGCTCGTAGGGTCAAGAGAGTTAAGGACCGTGACTGGGGAGGCAGGGCTCCTTTGAGGCTCTGCTGGGTTTAGCCAGGTTGCCTTGGTCAAGTCATTAGACTCTTGAGTCTCAATTTCCTCACCTTCAAAGGGAATATTAAGGTCTTCCACCTGGGATCATTGGAAAAACTAAATAAGATAATGGGTAAAAAAGATATTATAGTGTGTGACACATAAAACAAAATATTATTAGCTCACCTTCACTTTTGCACAGAAATTTATTATTTATTATTGTTATTCACAAAGACAAGCACATTGGAGAGATACAAATTGAGAAGCCAGTTCAATGACTTACCCAAGGACACTCAGTAAGTGGCCAAGTTGGAGATTAAACTCAGAGTTTCTGTTCTTTCAATGTTGTTCCCCTTTAGCATGTTGCCTCCCTCTTATTAATTTTGTTTATTTGTACCCACCATCCCAGTGACTGGTTATAGCTGGTGCTCATTGAACCCATGCAAATGGAGAAATGATTTATAGTTTTTCCTGCTCTTCCCTGGAAAGAGTCTCTCCTCTCTCCACCTTCCTCCCTAGAGCCATGGCACCACTAATCTCCTCTCCATCTTCCAGGGCTTTCGAATCTCAAGATTTACCCTCACCCACGTGGTCTTCCTCTGGAGCTCCCTGGTAAGAGTGGTCATTGCCTGAATTGGGGGTGTGGGGGAAGAGGGAAAGGATTCATGAGGACTATGTTCCATCAAAGTTACCTCCCCCCATACACATATTAGACAAACATTTAAAGGAAGGATTTCATAATGTGGGGTAGAGGTATAAGAACCCCATAAGAAGTGACTTCTCCTTCCTAGCCCTGATCATCACCAACGTGTGCTCCCTCCAGACTGGCCCAGAGTGGGTATTTCCTAAAATAAGGAGAAGGAGGCAGAAGGAACAATAAAAAAAGCCATCTGAATGCCGTGAACCCAGAGTACACCGAGTAGTCAGTACTCACTGTATGGAGTCTGGGAACAGCCTGGGCACAGTTAACCCCATGGTGACAAGGCTGCTGCTCCTACATGGAGCTTTTTGGAGGGGTGGAGCATGATAACAGTGTGCAAGCACTCAGAAATTGAGGGAAACTGTGGGTTTGGGAGCAAAATACCCATACGCTTTCCACCAGTACTTTTGTCCCAAGCACTAAAGATTCAGGGAAGAGTGAGACAAAGTTTCACAGTCAAATGGGAGGGCAGATGTAAAACCAAAAACATAATTTACAAGGTAAAGCAATGGAGACTAAACCATGACTACACTATGACTCAAGCCTGCAGGAAAAAGAAACCACTCGAGATGTGTGGAATCTCAGAAACTATGACCTCCTGTGCATCTTCTCTGAGAGTTACTTAAAGATATACATAGACTAGAAAACAGACAAAAAAGTGAAAGATATAGAGTAAAATGGTGCAACAAACCCAGGGGTCAAAC
The DNA here is from genome assembly GCA_028627145.1 of Eidolon dupreanum. Lineage (NCBI taxonomy): Eukaryota > Metazoa > Chordata > Mammalia > Chiroptera > Pteropodidae > Eidolon > Eidolon dupreanum. Next base: position 70,951,156 of record CM053506.1, read on the forward strand.
GGGGGGAAAAATCAAAAGTTATGTAACACAACTAGATGGTAGCCAGTTTAATGTAGAGCAGAAACCTATCAGTTCTAAGAAAAAGTAAAAAAAAGATCTCAAGAAGAGCAAATGTATTCTAAGCAATGTTTGTAACAGATGCAACAGGATGTAAAAATCTAGAATTAAAAAAAAAACTCTACAAATCAATAAGGAAGAGAGAACCAGGCAGAAGTTATGAAAAGGCAATCTGCACATGGTATGAAAACTATAAATGGCCAAGAGCACAGGAAAAATGACTCAATATCGTTAGTCATCAAAGAAATGCAACCTAAAGCAATAATAAGTTTCCATTATTGACCTATTACGTTTTAAATGTACCATAAAGCACTGGTTGGCGTGTGGAGAAAGAAATGGGCATGTCTCTCTGCACTTGTTGTGGCCGTTATAAATGGGTATAAGCTTCTTCAAGGACAATCTGTAAGCAACTAATAGAATTTTAAACAGCTTGGCACTGTCTGTCTTTCACCTTCCAATCTCCTGCCAGTGGACACCAGTTGCAGGGGTTGGCCTCCCTGCCATGCAGAACAGAGCAAGGATGGGGAATGGATGTGACAGACAGGCACATGAGCAGCTCAATTGTTTTCATTTGTTTTTTCTGTTTTCACATAGACCATTCATTTTAACGTAGAGCAGTAGTCTAGTGTATGAATAGTGGATGAGTCGTAGTTTAGTGTGTTTATCCATTTTTCCTGTGGATGAACATCTAGACTGGTTTCTACTTTATGCTATTTCAAAAACCGTTGTGAAAAACATGTTTGTGCATGACTTCCCATGTACACATACACATTTCTCTTCAGAATAGATGCCTAGAAATGGAATTGCTAGGTTGAGAAGATTGAAAAGTGAGAAAAAGGAAAAAGTAGTGATATTTCTCCTTCACACTCTGCTGTGGGTGGAATCTTCAGTAATGGCTGGTCCCCTCTGCCCCTCAGCTCCAGCTCCGCCACACAGTCCCTTCCACAGCTCCTGCTCCACCCGGTGGCCCTGGCTCCTGGACCCCAGTCACACCACCTCCTCCCTCTGTCCCTGCAGCCCCAGGACTGGTGTGGGCTCCCTGCAGTGACTAATCTCTGGGTTCCCTTCACTTTCCCAGTTGCTCTTTCAACTCTTAATACACCTTCTAGCTCATTCCCTGCATTAAAGTCCCCCTATTAATATCCACCTGCCACAGATTTTGTTTTCCTTGCTGAACCCTGACTGATACTTAGGCAACAAGGAGGAATTAAGCTTTTGGTCGAAGTGCCAAGAATTCTATGTTGAGGCGTGTCATGATTTAGTTTCTGACCTGAAATCATTAAACTGACCACTGCGTGAAGGTTCACTTGGAAGAGGGCAGGAGCATAAACATGGTGCTCCATTAGGAGTCTGGTCCGCTAGTGGCTTGCATAAGGGCAGTAGCAGGGGAATGGAGGAAATGCAGGTGCCGCAGTATATGTTAGTGGTAGATGTGCAAGTGAGAGAAAAAGACAGGTCAAGAATGAAGCCCAGATTTCTGGCTTTACTAACTACATGCTGGTGCTGTCATTTGCTACAGTGAGAAAGACAGCATATCCTTATGCATGGAGTCCTGAGACTATGAGAATTTTCCTTCACTAAGCACCTTCTCTGAACCAAGGGCCCTCCTATCTTATCTGTAGGGAGGTATAAATACTGCCCTGAAAGCCTCCTTTGTAAACTTCTCAGGGCTTAGAAGAAACCAGGACAGCAAAAGGGAGCAGGAACCACAGCATGGGTGTTTCTGTGCCCAGCACCTCCCTTCTCTGCTGCTCTGTGGGTGAGATTCCCAGTACTAGCTGGCTCAGCTTCATGAGAGCAAAAAACAGGACCAGCTGTCCCATTGCATACCTACCATGTATTGGGTCCTGTGCTGGGTGTTTTATAGACCTTCCTTCCGATTCTTGGCAGTGGGAGTCAGCACTCCTAATATGATTTCCAGAGTCAGAACCAGTGAAATATACTTTGGTCTCTCACATTGTTGGATCTTGTATTTCTGAAGGCCCCACTGGGTGGGACTATTACATCATGTTGACAATATAAATTAGACTGATTAGGGGCTGACAACATCATCAGGAATGATATACTACTTAGTAGTTGGCGTTATTGCCTGTTAAATTTATACATGACAAACTGCTTTCTATCTCTGCCCAGTGACACTTTGGCACCAACCCAAATCACAGGAAACACTGCGATGTGAAAGACAGGCCAATCCTTAACTCTCCCCAGGAGGCCACTCAGCCCTTCCAGCCTTTGGTGAAGTTGTGAAGTGGGAGATAGATGGGAGTGGGAGAAGCTTCTCTCTCTCTCCTTGGGAACCCTGGGATCTCTCCCAGCTCCCAGCTCCCCTGTAGAGAAGCCATTGTCATACATGGGAAAGAACACTCAACTTTTTACTAAAAGTCTGGCCTTCAGTCTGACTAGCCTCTTGATCACAGTAAGTAATTTCTCCTCCCTGAACCTCAGTTTTCTCATGTAAAAATGAGAGTTAAAGTTATTTGACCTATCTGTATCATGGGGATTTTTCTGCAGACTGAATGAGCCAGTAGATATGAAAACATCTTGTATCAGTCAGATCTTACTGCATAACAACCAACCACAAAAATCTCAGTGTCATAAAACAATAATCATTTATTTCATTCACCTGTCTGTAGGTAAGCTAAGGTTGTCTAAGCTAAGCTTGGCCAGGCTGAGCAGTTCTGCTTTAGCCTGTGGATTTGGCTATAATTGGTTCCTTGCCACCAAGCTGTGCTCTGGTCCATTCCTTATATGTTTATTCTAGAAGCCAGGATGACGGGGAAGCATCTACTTGAGAGTTCTCCTCATTAACAATGGCAGAGGTACACGAGGGCAAGCCCAGCTGCACCGGCACATTTTAAGTGCTTGCATCGAGTCTGGTGCTATTCCAAAGTGAGTCACAGGCTAAACCCAAAGCAAGGAGTAAGGAAATAAACTTTCACAAAGGTGAGGAAGAGGGGATGGATATTTTAAAACAAAAATCTGATCTACCACACACATATGCTGTACACAGGTGAGAATGTACTCTTTCTTATTTTTTCCTCAACCTCACTAAGGACCAAGAAGCCAAACATTTTGTATTTTATGTATTACTTTGGGATCACAGACAACTAATTTGCCTGGAGTTAATCAATTCAACCAACGACTATCCCACTGAGTTAATTAGCTGTTTAATCATTTCCAATGGAACTTATTTCCAGAGGTGCATTGGGTGCTCTGAGTTTTCTCTGCGCCATGTAATGGGCTAAGAAGTATCAACACCAGCCTTTGCAAAAGGCAGGGTACCAGAGGAGAGCTTGCTTTCTTCTTCCTAATTCGTTTCTGCTCAACTTCCTCAGGCTGGCAGTAAATTATAATTGCCAACAATGTTGATACAGACCTTTGCAGTGCTTCCTAACCAGTGCTTCCATAGATGCAGTCCATTTTTCATCTTTAAACAGCCCTTAATAACGTCCACTCTATAGATAAGAAAACTGAGGTTCAGAGAGCCTTGGTCACACCAATAAGGAGTGGAAAACCCAAGATTTGAACACTGACCTTCCTTATTCCAGAGCTCAGTATCTTCCCTCCCCAGCAGACAGGTTTCCTGCTGACCATGTCCTGGCTCTGCCTGACTCCACAACACTCCCCTAATGAAATGCCAGGCCCATGTGACAGCCTATCGACATCTACAATAGTTTAATTTCTGCTGTTTATATGAGCAGAAATTACCCACTAAAATTTAATTTTGTAAATTCCAGTCTCTGTAAGCAGTTAATTCAATGATGACAAGGACAAGCAAGTCAGCAGTTACTCCAGCTATTTCCGTGTGGCCACCCCCCATGCTCCCAGGACCACAGATAACAAGGAATGCTCCAGCAGCCCAGGCTGTTTTAAATTCACATTCCTTCATTATTATGTCAAGGAAAGTCATAATGTGACTAAAGAAAATGCTTCCTGTCTAGAAAAATAAAACACAATCTTGTGGGGTAGATTAGCATTTTCTATCAGGTATTAAATAAGGAGAATTTAAGGAGCATGATTTCTGAATTATAGGATTTGGTGATTATTTAACCATGTTGACTGGTAATAACTATTTATTAATCCCAGAGCATACAGTTCAACAGATCCATCAATATGTCCCATGGATTTCCTCAGAAGATTCTGCCAGGAACTCAACCCCCAGAATCCTCTGGGACAGGACTGGGGGTGAAAGGAAATGGGGGCGACTTTCTCAGGTCAGTATTGCTACCTAGAACATGTACAGATTTGCCCGTATGAATAAGAAATTTATAAACTTCCTGCAATTGGTGTGTGTGTGTGTGTGTGTGTGAGAGAGAGAGAGAGAGAGAGAGAGAGAGAGAGAGAGAGAGAGAGAGAGAAGAAAGATTTAATACAGACCTATTAACCAGGTTAAGCCAATGAGGCCATGAGCTTTCAGGAGAAGGGACAATATCTTTTTCACCATGCTCGGAACACACCTACAACCACAGCTTTGAGGCTGATTGTCACAAATACTAATAAGAGAATAGAGTCACTAAGATGAGGGCTCCATCCTGATTATTGTTTGTTTTGTCCCCTGCTTGATCTTTAGCTCCTGGACCAATGCCTGACATAGAGATGGTATTCAATAAATACTTATTGAATCTTGTCTGAACCTGCAATGATTGTAGAAAGTGAAGAGTCTTTAAGACAAAGAAACTGAGGCCTGCCTTGGGGTGAAGCCCAGGAGAAAGGAGAAGCCTTGGGATGATACACAAGGTGAAAAAGTTGATGTTTTTCTTGAAAAAGAGAAGGTCCAGGGTCAAGATCACTGCTTTGAATCCCTAAAATGGCCACCTGAGGCAGGAGTGGCCCTGTACTGGGTAGCTTTGGGGCAGGGGAAGGTGTGGTTGGTGGGCAACTTTCAAGAAGAAAAGGAAAGAAACTCTTAAAGTATCTGTCAAAAAAGGAATGACTTTCCCTAAGAGTTAGTGAGCATAATGTTTCAGGAGAGGCTTGACTTTGAAAAGAATGTCGGAGAGGGAAGTATAACATCAGACAGAAGGTTAAAGTAGATGACCTTTAAAGTCTTGTGAGAGTCTGTGACTCATAGTCCAGATATAATTTATTTGCTACTGCTGGTTCAGAGAAAGCTGAATCAGGCCCCCTGGGTTAAAAAGAGATATTGAATTTGAACTTGAAGACCCTGGGGTGGAGATAACTAGAGTTAGAAGAGTTAGGATAGGGGACCATGTGTGAATAATCACAGGCTGCAGTGCTTGGTAGAATAACACATGTCTTAAGCTAAAAGGATTAGAGGTCAAGACTACTGCAGTCTGGAGACCCCTGGAGAAGTGCAGGGAGGCCAGAGCAATCAGGGAGACCTCCCTGGATGTGGTCGGGTTGAGAGACTAGAGCCTTCAGGAAGCATTGGAGAGGTGAGACTCAGAAGCCAGTAGCTGAGCAGATAGTGTGGAACTGGAAGATTGGGGCTCTGACCAGCAGAGAAATGGTGAAGTACAGTCCAGGAGGAGAAGAGACCCGAGTAAGTCAAGTACTTAGGAATGAATGCAGTCTCTCCAAGGGTAAGAACTAGATTGGGGATGAGAAAATGTAACATCAATCCCAGGATCAAGCAATACCTGCTTGGTTTCTTGATGAATAACTGCCAGTGACAGTTCTCACATTTTAACGGTGATAAAGGTAGACATGGATTCTGGCAGAGGTAGAAGGTGGAACTGAGGATTTAGAGGCAGATAGTCCCGGTCTGAAGTCCTGACTCTTCCATGTCCTGGATGCGTGGTCTTGGACAAGTGGCTGAACCTCTGAGCCCTAGTTTCCCTCAGCTATAAAATAGGGCCAAAGAAAAAACCTCAGAGGGCTGGTGTGAAGATTAGATGGGGTCACAATGTTAGCATGATTTGTAGCACTCAATTGCCCTGCACTTACGAGGGCAGTCGCTAATGGCATGGTTTGTGGAGTCTCCAGATTGAAGAGTGACAGCGGCTGACTTCTGAGGCCTGGAGCTCTGAGTCAGGCCTTGAACTTATCATCAAGATGGAGCAAACTTTGTTCTTCAATTAAGAGGTTGGTCTGATGGGCCTGGCAGTTGTCCCATATGTGAATGGCTATCCTGGGGACAAATTCATGCTAGCATGCCAACTGTCCCTCCGTTCTGCAAGATAGCATCAAGACCAGTGTTGAAAAATAGTGACCTACTGCCTGTCCATTGCTGTCCAACCAGCCCTCTCCTGATGGCTGTCACTTGGACAGTGCTTCCACCACTCCCTGGACCCTTGTCCCAGCCTTTTTTAGCATCTCATGGGGAAGTCATATTTCCAAGTTAACGCCATTTTAGTGACTCCTCCAGTAGGCAGCCACCTATCAGCCAATGAATTCTAGATTTAAAACTTTAGCCCTAGTCCCATCCCTAAACTCCAAACTGATATAGTCAACAGTTCACTTAATATTGTTGTGTAGATTAAGACCTCAAAAAAAATATATAACCTTAATGGAACTCCAAGATGTCCGCCTTCTCCAAACCTATTCCTCCTCTAGTCATTTCCCACAATTGCCATCCACCCAGCTTCTCTGGCCAAGCCTCTAGATGTCTTCAGCTCCTCTGTCCCCCTTTCTTCACCCCGACATCCAATCTATCTGAATGCTATGCCAACCCTACCTCCCAAACATATCCCCAATCTGCCCCCTTTTCACCAGGTCCCACTAATACTCTGTCCAGACCAGCGTCCTCTAAGCTAGCAGTGCAGCATCTTCCTGACTTGTCGTCTTGGCTTTTTAAAACCAATTCCCTACAAAATAGTCAGATGGATCTTTCCAAAGCATAAATCGAGTGATGTTTGTCATCTTAAAACCCCTTCAGTGGTTTCCCAGTGTAAGTAAAATTAAAACAAAACTCCTAAGTGGAAACCAGATTGTACTGGGTAGAGGTGTGAACATGAAGACAAAGAGTACAGAAACACTTGTAAGAAGTATGGCTGGGAAAAGGAGGGAGAGAGATGCAAATGGGCAGACTGTTAAGGAAGTAGTGTTACTTTAGAAAGAATCAACTTAAGCATGCTAAAAGCTAAAGGGAAGAACTTATGAGCCGGGGGTGATTTATTTAGGTCATTGATGAATCCTTTTCTCAGGAGAAGAGATTTGGAGCTAATTTATATTCTCTATGATAGTATTTCTTCCCCCCAGGTAAACCTATTTTTGTCAACTCTAGAAAAATAAAATAAAATAGAGCCTCTTTACTAAAGCTTGCACGACCCTCCAGGAGCTGACTCTGTCACCTCTCCAGCTACTGACCGCCAGACTAGGAGTCACAGGCTTTAGCATGTATACGAATCACAGGAGAGCTTGTTGACATACAGATTCCAGATCCTCCTCTTCCTCTTTTTCCTCCTCCTCTGCCCTCTTCTATGCCTTTCCTTCCTGAACATCCAGTCCTAAAGCCACTAGATACAGCAGAGCCAGGTAGGCATCTACGGTGTGGCAAGGGTAGCCATGGTGGCCCAGAGCAGGGGGAGGAGATTAATAACACAAGGGGCTGCCTCACACAGGGTGTTAGAGTTCTAACAGGGTGAGGAAGGCAGCCACATGGTAGAGAGTGAGACAACATGGGATGTCACTATCCAAGCAGGGTGAAGAGGATGCCACCCCAGAGGAGCATCCGTGCATGAGGTGACAGAACCAAATTGACTGAGAAGGACATTATGCAAGGGATGGGGTGCTGGAGACATCCACTGAGGAGGCAACCTAATGTAGGGAGCCTGACACCCAGCAAAGCAAGAAGGGCATCCGCACAGACAGGTGAATGACATAGGGTGTCAGAGCCCAAGTGGTACAGACAGCATCTATATAGGGGTATGGCAGCAGCCTGAAATGAGAATTCAGAGCTCAAGTAGGATAAGAGAGTCCCATTGTGGGTAGGGGAGAAGGTGGCAGCCAAGATAGAAGATGGGTCGCATTCAAGCAGGATTAATCAAGTACATTGAAAACAATGAAAGCTGGGTGTTATGGATTAAATTGTGTCACTCAAAATTCACATGTTGAAGTTCTAACCCCCAGTACCTCATAATGTGACCTTACTTGGAAAGAGCTCTCCGGAGTTATTACAGATATAATTAGTTAAGATGAGGTTATACTGAAATGGGGTGAGTTCCTGATCCAATATGATTGATGTCCTTACAAGAAGGGGAAGTTTAAACACAGACACACACTTAGGGAGAACACGAAGGCAGAGATCAGGGCAATTCATATCCACGCCAAGGAATGCCAAAGGTTGCCAGAGAGCCACCAGAAGTGGGAGAGAAGCATGGAACAGATTCACTCTCACAGCCAACAGACAGAACAACCCCTGCTTATATCTTGATCTTGAACTTCCAGCCTCATTGTCTGTGAGACAATGAATTTCTCTTTTAAACCATCCAGTTTGTGGTACTTTGTTACAATAACCCTAGGAAACTAATACACCACGTTTGTTTTCATTGAGGAAGGGAGTTATGAACACCAAAAGGGAGAAAACTAGAATGAACCTCGCAATGTTAAATTTGAATTGGATTTATCAATGGGAACTCATGGTTTCTAATATTTAGGAATAGATATAGAAATAAATGTAAATGTAATGTATGTATGTAAGTGTATATACATTATAATAGTAATGTATGATATATAATAATATATATAACACGTGTATATATATAAATCATTAAATATAATATGTAATATATACTAATATAATACGTAATCTTAGCTGTCTTCTGAAAGCAGTGACACCCACTAACAATGAAACTTCCTCTTCTACTTTTAAGAATCCCATGTAATTACACTGGGCCAGCCCAGGTATCCAGATAGATAGCACCTAGATCTTGGCTCCTATATACCATTTTTCGCTAAAAGAAAAATAGGCTTTTTGGAGAAATGGTTGATTTCAGGCCTAGGGCAAGGAAATACAAGATGAACCTAGAACATCTTACACCCAAAAGCAAGGAAGTACTTAAAGAATGATGAAAAATGTCAAAAGGACACAAGAGTTGCCATATGAGACAATCTGAGTATCAAATTAAACAAAGGTAGTAATGGATTTGAACCCATTAAATAAAATGGGAAACCATAAGTTCATATAGATATATACATACACATGAATAAATTGAAAATTATATAATTACTTAATTTCAAGATACCTCCCTGCAAAACACTTATCTATTACAAAGAATAACTTTATAGTGAAGTGTGATGGGCACCATCCTAATTATGTGATCAAAGTGATCATCTCCAGCAATGGAACAAATTGAAATCACGTGCCACAAGACAGACTGGAAGGAAAAGACTGCAGCATCACTTGTGTGCTATTCCTGACAACTATGCATAAATTGAATTTAATCATGAGGAAGCATCAAACAGACTCAAAACAACTATCTTGTATTCTTCAGAAGTGTCAAGGTCTTGAAAGCCAAGGAAAAACTGAGGATCTTTTCTAGACCAAAGGGGACTAAAAGGACATGAGAACAAAATGTAGCACAAGGTTCTGAAATAGATCTTTTTGCTACAGAATGCATTATTGGAACACCTGGAGAAATTTGAATGGGCTTTCAGATTAGATGTGTAATACATTATTGTTAATTTCCTGATTTTGATGGAAAATCAAAATTTAGTGTATTGTGATTGTGTAGGAGAATGTCCTTATTTATGTTAAATATACATTAAAGTAATGAAGGATGATAGAACATCAGGTCAGCACTTTGCTTTTAAATGGTTAAAGAAAACATAAATTTTTATACTGTACATTCAACTCTTCTATATTATTGCAAGAAAGAATGGTTTACCAAAAGCAGGTTCCTGGACTCCGCCCCTAGGGGTTCTGATTTAATAGGTCTAGTATGGGAGTAGAGCATTTGCATTTCTAACCACTTTCCAGGTGATGCTGATGCTATTAGTCCATGGACCACACTTTGAGTAGCAAGTCTATACACCAACCTTCTCTCTGTTCCTGGAGCCACCAGCTCATCATCATCATAGGCCATTTGCTCCATATCCTCTACCTGGAAGCTTTTTTCTCAGATGTTTCAGAATTAGCTTCCTTGTGTCATTCCACACAACTCCAGTGCCATATTCTCAACTCCAGTGCTGTGTTCTCAAGAAAGCCTTCTTCCTGGAGGCTCTAGGGAAGAATCCATTTCCTTACCCTTTCCAAATTCTAGAGTCTGTGAAATCTGTCCTGTTCATATTCCTTGACTCATGACCCCTTCCTCCATCTCCAAAAGGCAACAATGATGCATCTCTCTGTGCCTTTCTTCTGTAGTCACATCTTCCTCAAATGGACTCTTCTACTTCTTCTTTCACATTTAAGGATCCTTGTGCTTACATTGGGCCTGCTCAGGTATCCAGGATAATCTCCTTATCGTCAGGTTATCTGATTAATAAATTTAATTATATCCCAAAACCTCAATTTTTCTTTGCTATGTATCTTAATGTATTCTCAGGTTCTGGGAATTAGGATGCAAACATCTTTAGGAGGCTATTATTCTGCCTACCACACCACCTGAACATTTATTGTCACCTGAAATTACTTGCTGATATTATCTTATTATTATGCCTACTTGTATACTTGTTTGTTGGACAAGTCTCTGGATGAAATATCAGACAGGTCTTAAAGGTTTAGCAACCACATTTCCTGGGTTTAAATTCTTGCTTTTATATAGGCTAAGGTCCAATGTTGGATTACTTACCTTCTCTGATCCTCAGTTTCTTAATTTATAGAATGAGAATAATAATTGTACCTTCCTTATAGAGATTTCTTTAAGATTAAAGGAGTGAGTCTATTGCATACTATCTGATACATAATATGTTCTAAATAAATATTAATAAATATATTATTAATCTACCAGAATTTGAGGGGAAATCAAATTAAGTATTTGATGTGAGCGTGCTTTGTACTGTTGGGATTCTGGGATGTGTCAGCCTCATCATCACCATTATTACCTGTTCAAACTCAGGCCTGGTAGTCTTCTGTGCAGGACCCATTGCCAACTGATGCCTTGAGGCTGTTGTACCAGAGCAACTCTGAATTTTAGAACCCTTAAAAAGCTGGGTTTATCTTTTTTTATTCCTGTATGGGAATCTCGGCAAACAGCCTACTCACCCCCATTGTGCCAATCAAACTCATTCATTTATTCATTTATATTCTACAAACCATGTGCTGGGTTCTGGGTATATAACATAGTAGGCAACATAGACAATCTTTTCCCTCATATGTCTAATGGTCTAGTCCACCTTGGAATTTATTTTCGCTTTTGGGATAGGCTGCCTGGGAGGGAAGGGATGTGGGTAGCACCTGTTTCCAGGGGGTGGGTGAGTCTAAGTCAGGGGTCCCTAACCCCCAGACCACAGACTGGTACCAATCCATGGCTTGTCAGGAACCAGCCCACACAGCAGGAGGTGAGCAGGGGGTGAGTGAGTGAAACTTGATCTGTATTTGCAGCTGCTCCCCAGAGCTAGCTAGCATCACTGCCTCAGCTCCACCTCAGGTCATCAGGCATTAGATTCTCATAGGAGCACCAGTCCCTGGGGCCAAAAATATTAGGGACTATTGTTCTAAGACTTTTCTCCTTTCTTTATCCTGTAGTTTTTAACGCATTTGGAGAAGTCACAGGCCTCTCAGAGTATCTGAAAAAAGTTGTGTGCTTGCTTCCTGGATATATGAACATGTACACTCCTACACACACACACACACACACACACACACACGCACACACACACCATTTTGCAAGTAGTTTTCTAGGCAGCAAAAATCCACTGAAGCCCTCTGGTATATTTTAGGTCAGAAACACTTCTCTACACCAGTTCTGTCAAATACAGGAAAACTTCTTCCCCCCTCTAACCAGTTTGACTTTCCCAGAGGCCATAGAATTGATGACTTAAGTAGTTTAGAGATTGCTAAATAATGGCTAAATTTCATACCCATCCCTACAGGTATTCATAGGTGAAAAGGAAAATGACAGATACTAACTCAGGCAGCAAAAAGAGAAAGAATGCCCCTTTAGACTTGCCAGAGACAAAATGTAAAGCAAAGGGTGTTGGAAATAGCTATTATTTCTACTTCATGTAAAAAAAATTAATGTTCAAATGAATTGTAATCTCAATGAATTGAGAATTTTCTGTTGTACATTTTGACTTTTAGACTATAATGAGCAGCTTCCTTTTGAGAGGACTTAGCTCCAAGCTGAGCCCAGGGACTCTAGCCTCTGAGCTGGAACCTATACCCAGATGGTAATTAAAGCTGATTCATGGAAAAGAACATTTTCATCATATAGTACAATAAAGACTCAAGGTTTGATTCTTCTGTGCTTTAGAAATAATGATGTCTTTATGTTCGGTGGAAAAAATGCTTGCTATTTCATCCAACTTTGAATCGCAGAGTCAACTTCTCAAGAGCACCATTTTACACTAATCTTTGCATAATTAAACATGTACACACTCTTTTTATTATGACCAGGTTCTGAACACCAACTCTCCAGCTGCCTCCCACTTTCTACCCCTTATTGCCTTGGGATCTGAAATTGGCTCAAAATCAGAGAATCTGCCTTAGAAGTGAGCTGGTCGCTGCTCATAATTCTGAACTGAGATCTGTCCTTCATGGCTCCAGCTTAGCCTTGTCTGCTTTCTCATCTCTGAACATTGTCTCAAGCACAAGATTACATTGGGTTGCACAATGTGCCTTATTTCTCAAAAGTAGGTGTTTCCCAGAATTTTCCCTTGGATTAACAATTTACCCAGTCTTCTTCTAACTCTCTAACTCCCTTTCTAGTCACTCTCCAACAAGAATCTCATACTCCAGCCTCACAGCATGACTTGCAATTTTTCCCATACATCAAGCTGTTCTGGGCCTCCATGTATGCTATTTCTTGAAATATCTCACACACACACACACACACACCATCCCTTTACTTTGCTTAACTCCTTTAGGAAGCTTTCCCTGATTATCCACTGCATTTTCTCTCCTGGAAAATCCATACCTTCTACTACTTCTAATGAAATTAATCAGCCCCAAATCTACAACCCCACAGTGTTTTATGCTTCTCTTTATTATATAGTGTACCATTCCCAATTACCATTTTCTTTTTCCACATCTTTCATTTCCACTAAACTGATTCTTTTGAAGTTGTGAACCTGTTGATATAGTGCCCTACCCCAGAAGAAGCACAGTGTCTGCCACGTAGAAAGTACCTAACTACTTAAGAGAAATGTGGGATAACTCTGCATCTCCCCCCTCAAATTACAGGAACTCAAGCCTCCTGATGTAATTGTGCCAATATTATATATTATTTGTAATCAGGGGAGAAAAGAGGGAAAGAACAATTGAAGAATTCCACCAACATATAAAGATGATGAAGTAGTTGACAGAAGAGAAGATAGGTGAAAAGAAATATTTTTTATTGAAAGACTGACCTGGAAATTGATAGTCCATTCTCAGATAAGGTGAAAAATGAAAGGTGCTTAAAGAAAAAAATCAAAGGTGTTCATAGTTATAGAAGAAAGACTTTCTCTGTCTCCCAATTTCAAAGTAGGGGGATTTTCCCTAAATACATTTGGCCTCTTCACAAGTCCTAACTCAACTTCCATGGGATTAGAGTAAACTACCAGTTTGGTGGCAGCATCCATGTTCCACTGTTTCTCAATTAGATATTTATCAAATATCTTGGATGTGGGGAAATTGACTCCCTTTTTTCTTTCCTCCACCACCTAGACTATTGGGAGATGACCTGGTCTGCAGATTTGAGCTTTTCCTCTCAGCTGGGTGGTCCCAAAGTATAGACTGGAGGTAGGGATTAGCAAGCTCTCTTAAACCTCTACTAAGATATGATTCTCTAACTGGGTCTTTTTTAGTGGTATTTTGATGTTCCTTGTTCCTAGTCTGTTCCTTCTCTTTTAGATATAAACTCAAAAACTCCAAAAAGTGTCGACTAGTCCAGCCATTCATCCCGTGAATATTTATTGAGCATCTCTGTGCCAGAAACAGTGCTATGCCTGGGGCTGAGAATACAAGAGTAGAATATGATATATTCCCTATCCTCAAGGAGCTAACAGATAAGCACAGAGACAGAATGAAAAGTAAACTGCTGAAATACAATTTGTTATAATTCAGGATGAGCAAAGTACTATGGGAACACAAAGGTAAGATGGATTGATTCTACCTCAAGGAATAGGGAATGACTTGGACTGAGAGGAAGACATTTGTGTCAGGTCTTGAATAATTTGGAGTTCCTCATACAAATTTAAGTCTGGATTCTGTTCCAAGCAATGTAAAAGCTCAACAGTTTTAAAGTGTACAGCACTTTGAAGGCATAACCAATATTTTGTGCAACATCTTAGAATGCAGAGAAAGGGAGGAATAGAAGTAAACATGGAGAAGAGGTTGGTACCAGATGAAAGGAGTCTTCAATACCAGGGTAAGGGAAATAGAATTTATCTTAGCACCTGCATGCAAAAAGAAGCCAGGAAGTCTCTGAAATTTATAAAGATGCCGCCTTCTCAGGATCTGATCTGCTGCCCCAGCAATCAACTACTTTCAGTCTCTTTGAGCTCCTCCTGTCATATGAAAGAAAAAAAAAAGAAGAAAGGTCTGAAAAGCCTGCAGACCTTGTGCAATTATCTCTTGACAGTGATTTTCTCTGAAGTGCTCTTGCCTGTGGCATGACTAATCTTCCTGAAACCATAATCTAGCATTTCATCAAAGCACAGATGGAGTGATAGGGCCATGTACACCTTCTGGACCATAGGAAAATGCTTAAGATACTAAATACAATCCCATTAGATTTGGAGAAGACAGCATAAAAATTAGAGAAAAGAGTTTATTGGTTAGAGAATATTGTCTCTAAGGGGTTGTTAACTTCTGCAACTAAAAGTGAAGTCTTTTCAATTTAAATTATCTGAAAGATGCATTATCTGTGTGGTAGGAACACCCAATTATAGCCCTAGGTTTTGATGCTAGCCTCAAAGCAGAAAGAAAAATAAAGAGAAGAAAGTAATTGCACCTGCCTCAACCACCTCACTCATGTTCATAGTTCCCAGCACCCATTCCCAGAGCTAGTTCTCAGCATTAAGAGTCAGCTCCAGACAAAGGCAACCTCCTTCCCTTGACTTCAGTGAATGAGGGCTGCCTGTGCTTGGGCAGACCATCCTGTCTATCAGTCATCCAAGATTCCACATTCTTGGAGATGACTCACCCAGTGTTCCTCATGTCAGAACCAACAGGTAGGGAAGGCAAGGAATGAAAACACAAGCCCAGCCTTGAGTAATTAAGAACAGAGACAAAAACCAAATTCTTGATCTTATGGTACTGTCAGCCTACAAGACCTCTCCTTAAGAGGAAGAGGAAAGAGAAGGACCAGAAGACAGAATTCTTGCCACCAGGAACTCATAATCTAGGCAGTGAGAAAGGATCAAAGATGAAACTGTTAGAAGAACAAGCTAGACCATTGCAAATAAAGAAGAGTAAGAAGTCACATGTATGAAGTACAGTGTTCAGTTCCTTCACCTTGCCTTTTTTACTGGTGGGAAAGCCCAGCTTTTCTCTGAGAATCCTCATATAAGAAACAACTTTTCCCTTCTCTGTGCTTCTAATGACCTTTTCTCATAGCCCGACTTGCTCTTTTACTAAATGGGCTATTCCTTGAAGGCAATGGCTATGTCAAGCTCCATGTCTGGCACATAGTACGTGCTCAATAATGAATACTAAGACTGTAAGATAGTGCATAATATTCCTGGATCAGGCCCACTCAATAGCTCAAGCAAGAGGTGTTTCAATCCTTTCTCCTTGGCTCAATCTTAAGCCCAAAATCACTTTCCATGTTACTTAAGGAGATGCCATGTCAGCTACCTTCATGAGCAGAGAATTGAGGTCCCTGAGAATATCAGTGACATTATCCATAACTCTACAAAACCTGTTTCCTTGTGAAGACATTCCTGTCTCAGATGAAGTGGGTCTTTTGTTGCCAGTAAGATCCTCTTGAGCTAAATTGACATGATGGGGGAAGCCATCCACAAACTGGACACCCTTTCCCTGGGCATGTGCTGAACACTTATTACACACCATGTGCTCTGTTAGGTAACATGGTGGGCAAAGAAATGCAAATATAAAGTCCAGTTCTACTAGACTTGCATTCTAGCGCTGGAGGTAAGACATATACCTAAATGTCATGATACAAAGAAAAAGAGGCAAATCCAAGAGATTTCTATAAAGCAGCATGGGAATTAATGTGAAAAGGTTGGTAGTGTAGAGAACTTGCTGAAGGATGAGACTTTTTACCCTGAACTTCCAAGGATTTTGTTGACAGAAGGAGATGAAAAACTGTTTATATAAACTTCACAAGGGTGCCATGAATCTGTATTATCTGAAGCACCAGCATGTTGTTTTGGTCCATATGGGTTTGAGATATGGATTCTTAATTCATAAACAGCTCCAGCATTCTAGTCAATTTGCATTCCAAATGTTAATTTATGTGACACCAGCAGCAGGTAAGGCAGTCAAGCAGGAGGTAAAGTTTCTAGTTCCAGACATTTACTTACTCTGTGACCTTAAACAACTCAGATTTCCTTTCTAAATTTCAACTTTCTCAATTGCACAATACCTAAATCATGGAAGTGCCATAAAAAGCAAGTGAGATGATAGAGGCAAGAACACTTTGCAAACTGGAAGTTCCTCTCCACCCCTTGACTTCCATGAGGGCCATGATTAGGGTTGGTAGGGAGTTCTCTCCATCCTGGTCACCATAACTCAAGGTTGACATCAGGAGTCTGAGGCACAGCACATTACTGTGGGCTCTGGCCAGAGAACCTGCCAAGTAGAAGGATATTCGGTGGTTCCAGCACTGGTTGGACACCAAGAACATTTCCTCTAATGAGCACAGAACTATCCAAGAGGGAAAGAACCACAGTAGATTTTGCCTACAACACTGAGCCAGTGAAAGTTGTTAAATGCCAAGGAACAAAGTTGTTTGTTTAATTTTGTTATCTACTTTTTGTTCCAAGAAACTGAAACTGTATATGCTCAGTAGGAAGATATTTTTAAATATTCAGATTGAATAGTGGCATTTGAATGAAAACTTTCCCTTGGAGACTTTACCAATTCAATTTTATGCCAAACGCTACGCTTGATTTTTTTTCTTTAGCTATTTTTATTTTTTAACTTACTGATTGATTTGGATACCTAAAAACTATGTGAGCAAGTCCTTTAGTCACCAAAAACTACCATGTGCACTTGTAGACAGAAGATCGCCAGGTCATTATCATCATTACATAATCATCATCATCCTTGAGGTCGTTATCGCCATCCTTCCTTATCACCATTAAGACCCATTGTTTACTAAGGACTTCTTCCAGGCCAAGTATTGTGATGGGTGACCTCTAACCTCATTAGATTATCTCGAGTTTCTATGACATCCCTAAAAGGTAGGTATTGGCTTCTTCATTTTACAGATGATCACATGGGACTTGGGACTTGCCAGCTATGTAAGCTTATAAGTGGTAACACTTGAATTTGAACCACTGCCTTTCCATATGAAGTACATTGATGACAGTGCTCTCTGCTTCACAGCGGCCATGTTTGTTTGGAGTGCACAATCATTCTTCCCATCTCACCTCCTGATTTCTGACCACAGCCTTTAATTTTCATCTGGGAACCCATCATTCCCTTGGTCTCAGTCCCTGTGGTTTCCTCAGCTCCAGAAGTGAGCAACTTGGGCATGACCATTCAGAACTCATAAGATTCCATGAAACTTCAGCTGAGGTTTTTGGAAGTCAAAAAAAAAAGTCCTTTTGTCGAAAGACTTCAAGGTGAGAGGAAATCAAGTCTGGAACTGCTGCCTTGGTCTTGCCACCACTGAAGCCTAAGGCTGAAAGCAGCTTGAGAGAGGCAGAGCTGAGCACTGAGAAGGAACTGAGCCATAAATGTAGTTCTGCCTGAAGCCATATCCACTCTAGGGCTATGCAGTTAGGTAACCAGTGGATTCCCTTCCAGGCCCCTTTTCTTTGGTTTTAGGACAATTTGGGTTAGCTTTCTTGTTACATGATATAGAAAAAGTCTTGCTGATCCAGTCTTCCTCTCAAACTTAAGTTCTGGTTTCATGCCCTATGTTAGTTTCCTATAGCTGCTGTAACAAATTACCACAAACTCAGTTGACTTAAAACAACACAAATTTGTACTCTTACAGTTCTGGAAGCAAGAGTCCTAAAATCAAGGTATGATCTGAACTGTACCCCTCCTGGAGGCTCTAAAGAAATCATCTTTCTTGCTCTTTCCAGTGTCTAGAGGCAGCCTATATGCCTTGGCTCATGGCCCCCCCCCCATCTTCAAAGCCAGCCGCATAGTATCTCTAAATACTTCTCTGTCTGCCTCACACACACACACACACACACACACACACGTACACACTCACTCACACTCACACACTCACATAGTCTCTCCCTCCCCTCCCTCTCCTCTGCTTTTGCTGTCTCAGTTTCTCTGACTCAGATATGGATTCTTAATTACTAAACAGCTCCTGCCTCCCTCTCATAAGGACCTTTGTGATTACCTGGGGCCCATCTGGATAATACAGGATAATCTCCCCATATTAGAGCCTTAATTGAATCACATCTTCAAAATCCCTTTTGCCATGGGAGGGAACACATTTACAGGTTTGGGACTTTAGGAGGAGGACATTTTTGGGAGAGCATGATTTCTCCTACAACATGCCCCAGTCTAGGTTCTCAGTGGGGATAGCTTTTGGAGTCTTAGGCCTAGGACTGCTCCCCAGACCTTGAAGTCCAGCTCTCTGCCCCTCACAGTATCTGAGAAGTTCTCATTCACTGAACCACACCCTTGTCTGGGCAGAGACTCCCTAGAAGGTGTCACAACTGTCAGAAATACCTGCCCCATCTATGTGATTCTGAGCAGTTTGCTGTCCTTCTCTGGCCCTCAGTCTCCACTTTATACAAAAAAGGGCATGGACTTTGATGGTCACAATGGTGCTTCCAGTTCTGACTGCCTGCTTCCTAAGATCATTAACCTACAGGCAGACAAGGGAGGGCCCAGGCTGCCCCAGTCTGTTAGTAGACAGAACAACGATTTCTAGAGAGGTCATCTGCCTGGAACCCAGTAGTAGGAACAATAAAAAAAGTCCCTCACCTTATATATTCTAATTAAATGAGCACAAATTTAATTTGGGTGCAATTTTTAAAACATGACCCATAAAATTTATCCATAAGAACTGCTCTATTGGGCCTCCTGAAGGAAAGATGCCTTTGGGAGCCAACTAAAGACCCCATTTTGTGCTTTAATCAATAGGCTGCTGCATAAGGAGACCATTGAAGGGTCTAAGGGAAAATGTGTAGGCTTGGGAAGTTGGTTCTGTGAAAGGTCATATATAAGGTGAAGTCAGGATGCCCTTTCAAAGCGAAGGAAGGAAAGAGACAACAAACAGTGTGAACGATCAACCTGAATTGTATAAGGATGATGATCAAAGAGGCTGGAAGGTCAATAGGCCACTTGGTGGGGTCAGAGGAGCCAGGGCCGTGGGTCTGAGGCCTGTTCAGCCACATGAGTTGGGCAGGTCTTTTAATCCACCTAAGCCTCAGTTCTCTTCTCTCTTAAATGGGAATTCTGATATCAGCCTTTTGCACCTCATAGAGAGGTTCTAAGACAATGCTGGATGAAAGTCCCTTGGAAATGAGGAAGCTCCCTTCACAGGTAAGACATATCTAGGCATAATCATCTCTTTATTTGTGGGTCTTCTTTTCAAAGAAGGCTTCACGTTGTTACCAAGCATTCATGTCTGCGATAGCATCCTGCAGTGGCTCAAGACTGGCCTGGGATGGAGACTGCCTGGGTCAATCACCTGGCCCTACTTCCCAGTGGGGGAGCTCTGAACAAGTTTCTTAACTTTGCCTCAGTTATCTTATCTGTGAAATGGAAATGATAGAAATGATATCTACTTCTCATGCTCTTGGGAAGATTTTTCAAGTTAACATGTGTAAAGTGCTAAGCACTGGCCTGGTGCAAAGCAAGTGTGATGTGGGTTTTGGCTATTATTGTCATTGAATCTGCCTATCTTTCTTGCTGGCACTGCTCCAACTCAAGCTGGCCCCACCCATGGATCCTCATCCAGACAAGTGCGACCTGCCCTCCTTCCCCAGACCCTCCCCTCCATCCTGTCCTCCACACCATCAGCCAGAGGGAGACTTCTTAGGCTTCTGCTGCTCCCCAGCACTACAACATGGAGTCCACACTGTGGGCTTGGCTCTCAGAACCCTTTACTAACCTGTCACAAGCACATGTCTCCAATTTCATCTTTTTTCCCGCCCACTCCACTCTACAGCCACACTGAACTTTCTACTCCCTAAATCTCATGCCATGCCATTATCTTTGCTGTGCGCACAACTTAGTGTGTCTCTCCCCATCACCTACCACACCCTAAAGAACTCCCATAGATCCTTCAGTTCCTCCCTCTGTTGCCTCATTCTCTCCACGAGTGGGCCCCAGCCTCATTTATCTGTTATATTCTCATTCTCTCCTATAAGTTTATTTATATGCCTAGGTTTCCATTTTTAATTTTTTTGAGAAATTTTAAAGATATGGGAAAAACATACAACCAGCACTCATTGTACAGTTATTTATCTACCACCCAGAATTAACAGTTTGTTATTGACAGTATGCTATTTTCTTTGCCTTCTTTTATAAAAAATAAATATATTTATCTATACATCTATATGATATTACAGTTAGATTTAAAGTCCTTTTTCTTCCTCATTCCCAATTTTCTTTCCTCCTGCCAAGGCAAATACTATCATAAACTGGATGTGCACCTTTCCAATCCAGTTCTTAAACTTTTGTGTAGACATAGGAATCCACAATAATATGTAGTATTGCTGGGTGTGTGTTGATTTGCATAAGGGGTAGAATATTCCACTTATCATTCTTCAATGTTTTCTGCAACTCACTTTTCTCATTCGATATGCCAATCTTAAGATTCATCCACATCGCTGCATAAATCCAGCTCATTCCTATTAATCGCTTTTAATCTCATTATATAGATATATTACGTTGTACTCACTCTTCCTTCTCAGAGTCTAAAATTTAGGCTGTTTCTATTTGTTCATCATTACAGTTTTTGCACACACACAAGGCTTTTCTCAGGGTCGAAATCTCAGTGTGGAATTGCTGGGTCTTCGGTTTGGCTGCATTTTCAGTTCTGCTGGATTTGGTCAAATTTCACTCCAAAGTGGTTATGGCAATACTCACTATCACCAGTAATTTTGCCCGTTTCCAGGAAGTCCTTGTCTTACCAGTGAAGTAATTGAGGCCTGGACCAGGAAAAGGAATTATCCAAACCTCTACAGCTAGTCAGTGCCGGGGACCAAATTAGAGTTTGGGCTCTGGACACATACCTCAGGGCTCTGATGACCACACTGAGGGATTCATTCCCAGGAATCCCCTTACTTTGCTCAGCCAAGGGCAAATTCTAATGAAATCTACCCTTGACCTCTGTCTGACCAGTCTTTCCCCAAGCTTGGAAAATACTCTTATTAGTTTCTACTTTGCTAGGGGGGAAAAAAAACCATAATAAAAGTTACTGGCTAATAACAAGGGTCTTGTATCATGGAAATTTTACATACATTTTTCAACAATAAAAATGAAAACATGTTTTCCTTTATGAAGAGGATTTCTATTCTACCACACATATCACTCCTGGGAAGAAAATCTGATGTACCTTGACTCTATTTTATGGCCATCCTGGAGATGTTGTCAATGGAAGCATGAAGAAACTATTGGGATAAAAAATTAGACAGAGATGGAGACTGTGATATTGAAATAAATGTTATTATTTGAAATTGGATTTTTGTAGCAACAGCTACAGCAGTCACACTGGGAGTGTGAAGGTCACACCTTCAAATATGTAGGACACACCAGTCCCTGGTGCCTTCCAAAGGCCTGAATTCTTTTCAAGATGGCTTATATGTGGGTAGTAATAACCTCTCCATCCACATATGAAGGGTCAAAATGTTCACACAGGTATGAGATGACAAAGCTGACTCATGGAGAGACCCACCTTAGGGTGAGATGATTCCATTAGAGAGTCTGTTGGGGGATGGTCAGCTGGAAGCTAGGGACTGAGGAGAAACTGGTGAGCAGGGACCACTATGTCAGGGAACTGCCATCAGAGGTCCCCAAGAAACCCTCCAAAGTGCCCCATGATTAGGATTAGTGCTTAGAATGCACCAGCCCCAGGCAGTGACTTTCTAGCCATGTGGGCCTTTACTGTGCCTCTTGTCTCTGTGTCAGCTCCCCTGGGGAAGCCTGCAGAAAGCAAGAGGTACACCAGCACAAAGGTGGAAAGTGGAGAGAAGTACAGCCATAACCACTTTTGCCACAGCAGGTGTCCCAACCTCAGGGAGGCCCACACTAAGAGGTGACTAGAAAGATGTTTTAAAATGAGTATAAGATTAGAGCTTCAATAATAGAGAGAAGCAGACTTCTTAATAACTGGGGATGGGGGAGGGATGAGGTCATCTGTTAATCCCTAAGAGTGAGCAGGAAAACTAAGGATCTGCTGAAGATTTCATCTGGGAACAAGGAAGAATTATTCAAGAGAATGAATTAATGGGGCATAGTTAAATGTTAAATTACCTTCTGTTTGCAGCCTACCAAATCCAGCTCATTGCATAAACTGGTTACATATGTTATCAGTTTAGTGCAATAGTTAAGAACATGGACTCTGGAGCCATTCTGCCCAGGCTAACTATCTAGGATCTAACTCCAGCTCTGCCATGTGTTAGCTGTGTGACCTTAGACAAGTTACATAACCTCTTTGCGCTTCATCCATTAAAATGAGTCTAGTAATAGAATCATGGGGTTATTGTAACAGATTAAATTATAAAATATTGCATGCTTACAATAGAGGTTATCTCATAGTAAGTAATAATCTCCTACAATTCTGTTAGATATGACTATTTCCACTTTACTGAGGGCCAGAGATGTTAAGTAAGTTGCTAAGAGTCACACAGCTAGTAAATGGTGGTGATGGAATTTGTACTCTGGTCAGTCCAACCACAGATCCTCCTGTTCTTGACAATCAGGCTATGCTGCTTCCCTTGTGATCTTGGAAAAGACCCAATCTCTCTGAGACTCAGAATTCCCATCTATAAAGGAGGAACAAGAATAACTCCTACTTCATAGGATTTCTGCAAGATTAAAAGAATTAATACACAGAAGACACTTTGAACAACCCTAAGTAAATAGCATCTACAGCAGTATCTTGGGGTTCAAATTCCAACTATGCTAGCTGTGTGACCTTGGGCAATTTACTTAACTTTTCTGTGACTTTCTTCCTGATTTCCAGAATAGAGATAATAAGAGTGCATACTTCATATGGTTGATGTGATGATTAAATGTGTTAATTTACATAGAGCACTTAGACTGGTGCCCAGCCCATGGTAAATGCTATTAAATGTCTGAGTTGGGGTTCAAAGCCACGTCTGTTGAATTGCATGATCTACAGATAGTCTACTAAACCCCAAGGAATATAATTGTAAAAGCCAAAAACATAGTCAAGGAACACCCACTACGTTGCCAGAGGAGCCTAGAATCACACAGTCAAGGCAATGTTACACATCTGCTTATCAGTAAGGAACTTAGGAATAGCCTCCTTCTCCTCAAACTGCAAGGGGCAGGGCTGCCCACTTGCGGAGGGCTTCATGATTGGTTCCCTGGCATGATTCCAGGGGGTGGAAACCATGGACTCACTTGGCTCTCCCCATGCGCAGGCTGAGGGACTTATGCCAGGAAATGAGAGCTGGTGCCAGCAATTGTAATAACACTATTTATTGAATGCTTTACATATACCAGACCTTTCCTCCAGGTCCTTTGAAATCATCATCTCTAATCCTGAGAATCCCATAGAGCAGGCACCACTACCCTCTCCATTTTATAAACCTGGATACTGAAGCTCACCTAACATATTTGAGATCATGGAGACAGTAAGCGGTAGGACAGGGGCTCGTGACAGGTCTGCTAGACCCTAGGGCCAGCCTCAATACCACACTGGATGCAGAGTGGAGTTACTGGTTAGGGTAGACTCTGTGGCCAGACTGCCTGGGCTTGAAGCCCAAATCTGCTATTTACTAGGTGTAACCTTAGGTATTTTCCTCTGTCTGCACCTCCTCATCTATAAAATAGAAATAATGAGAATTCTCATCTCATAGATTTGCTACAAGGAGTGGATGCATATAAAAGGTTGAAGACAGTGCCCAGCATGACACAAGCATGGCCTCTCACCACCAGTGCCCTGAACAAGGCTGGCATCCTGGTAGGCACACAGTTCCTACAGGGCTGAGTCTATATCCTGCATTCTAGGAAAGTATTTCTAGGCTGGGGGTTCTCAAAGTTTGATCCCCCAACTAACAGCATTGGCATCACCTGGGCACTTATTAAAAAAGTAAATTCTCTATCTCTACCCCCAAACTATAGAATCAGAAACTAGGGGTGGGCCCAGACATCTGTATTTTCTTGAACAACTCACCTAAAGTGATTCGGGTGCATGATCCTGTTTAAGGATCTAGGCCAAGGGTTAGTCTGAGTTTTTGAGCTGGCCTTATCTACATTCAAACCTTAACCAAGCTCTTTCTCAGGGTGACTTGGATGAAGTCTGAACCTTTTTGCTGCTTAGTGGTCTTAGTAATAAAACAAGGATCACAATCTTACACCAAAGCTTATGGTGACAATCAAAGGGGATAGTATGTTAAAGTACTTTTTAAGCTGTAGATTGTCATCCAAATGTTATGGGGAGTCACACCCTCTCTTTGTAAACCCTGTAGTCTACCTCCCAAGGATGCCCTTATCTGGAAAGATACTCAGACATTTGAGGTGATGTGAGAGGCAAAGCAACAGATACACACATATCTCTGCCCCATAACTCATCAACCAGCCTCCTTGGAGTCTTGCCTGGGTTACAGCATATTGGAAATTGGGGTTAGTGCAGAAAGCCTACAGATCCACCTAGAGGTTAACAGGGAGGCTACTACATCAGGGCCAGGCAGCTGCACTCCATGCAGTACTGGGCACTGAGGCCTGGGGAGTCTGGGGGATCTGAGCAGGGGCAGCACAGCGTCTGGCTCCCACCCCTGGCCAGCTTCTGCCTTCACCCTACAACCCTGGGCTTGCCCTGGCCTGGCCCATGACTCCAGGTTCTGTGGTCCTGAATTGGGCCATTCTTGAAGATAATTTCTGAGGCCTGAGTCCCTAAGAAGTGTGCTAGGTGGGGATAATGGAAATCAAGCAGGACCCGAGGTCAGGGTGCTAAACCAGGGCAGAGATCTCCCTCCAGCCAGAACTAGCAGGTCTGGAAAGGCAGCTGTCTGCTGTCTGCTGGCCAGAAGCCACAGATTCTCCCTGCCCTCAACGACTGTCTGTCCTGCAAGCAGATCATTTTTGCAAGACTCTACTGTATTAGGAATCTGCCACAGTCTTCCCAGGCATAACTTTTGTTTCTCTCCACTGGGAGGGTTTTACAAGTCTGGCCACCTACCTGGAAGAGAAGGCTTTGAGGGCAAAGGCTCTGAGTAAAGATAGAGCCTTCAGGCAAAGCCTCATATCCCCTACAGTGGGAAAAGATGAAGTTGTCTCACGTTTCTCCTGCAGCTTTGAAGGGCTGAGACCAAGGGGCTCTCCCCAGTTCCTATGCAAAAGGTTCCCAACTCACTCAGCCCTTTAGAGAAGCAGCTGCATGTGCAGCTCAGGCCTGAGGCCTGTGAACTTGAAAACAGTTCCCTTTTGAGGCTCAAGGCCTCCCCACCCCCACCTCCAGCCCAGGTTCTACACACAAAAGTACACTACCTCACAAAGCCAGCTCTCGTTCCATTATTGACAGGTCCGATTGGTGCTTGCTTCAAGGGCCTGCAGCCTGTGCAACTGCACTTGGCCTGAATTCAGAAAGGCCAGCGCCTGGTTGAATGCTGTCTTGAAATTCTTAATAATTTTGGGATTGGGTGACCTCTACCTATGGAAAAGAGGGGAAGAAAGTAGGACTAGATAGAGAGAAGTTGAGCTGTAATGCAATCTTCAATAATGGCCTTAGCCAATCCCACAGGGAGCTCTGGAACCATGATAACCCTCTGTGACTGTTTCAAGCTGGGGCAAGGCCAGATATTTTTACCACTGTGTTGATCATTGGATGTGGACTGCCTCAGAAAGGGGGCATGATCTTGAGTGAGGTGGCTCTCTTCTTCTGGGCAGATTCTGGAAGGAAGATGACATCTGAAGAGTGATACATCACAGTGTCCACCAAGGGACCCAGTAGAAGACTGGAGGATGGGTTGTGGAAGCCAGTATCTTCCTAAGGCTGTTCTTGGAGTATTGAGGGGCTTGTAAGAGGTCCAGGGGCTGATATTCCCAAAACTCCATTGTGGAGAAAGTGACACATACTGCAAGTATATCACAAATAACCACAGGGAAAAATTACCCAAAGTAAGGCAGTTCCAAACAATTATGACTTGTCAGTGACATTTCTAGGTGGAAACCATCTCTGAGTTCTAATCCACTTCTTGTCTAAACTGCAGATCATTCCTAGGGTGATGTCTGCTGACCCAATCAGTCATCCGCCCATGGCTCTAAATTCAGCAGGCTTGGGACACAGAATTTAGGGAGACACTGGCAACATGTACTAAGAGTAGTACACAGAAAGTATGTAGGCTTTGAAGTTACATTCCCAGTTTCGATTCCTGGCATCACTACTTGCTGGCTGCGTGATGTTGGGCAAGTTACTTGACCTGTCTGAACTTCAATATCCTTCCCTGTAGAGGTTTATAATACTTGCCCATAGAGATGTCGAGAGGGTTAAATGACATGCTCCTAGCACAGGATGGGTGCTCAGGCCTTGTTAGTTGTCCTATTATTATGTCTCATAAAAAGGGTTAGCTGTGATTAATTAAAAGAGATATATAAGAGACAGAAAAAAATGGCATAGATGATAGAGGCTTTATTCATCTGCTCTTGTGGCCATATCAAAGCTGTAACAGAACTATGGAGCAAACAGCAAGTAAAGTCACCTAGGATCTAGATGAACAGAAGCACTACAACTAGGGAAAGAAATAATTGATCAACTTTTAATGGTAGAAGGTAGGAGGGGGTGAAGATGCGAAGCTGCCTGGTCCCTAGTGACTGAGTGGGACAGAGGCTGCGGCAGCCTGCAGTTGAAGACTCTTCTTAAAGGGGTCATGTCCACAAGCAGACTTTCACGGTGACAGACCTGCTCACACTGAGCACTAGCTCCTGGTTGGCTACTTGGGGTGACATTAGGGAATTACAGGGTGACACTGAGTTGTCAGAGTGAGGGCTGGAAATGAGGCTCTCTTCCAGACAGAAGTACTCTCATTATCCATTGCTCCTCTTTTGAGCCCTCCCCACTCCCAGTGTGCTAAAGGCAGCACCACCATAGCTGAGACATCATCTAAGTAGATAACAGAGGTCACTCTGCCCAGATGATTCCCTGAAACCCTGCCTCATCCAACTTGCGGCCCCACCCAAGCCACATCCAGGTATGTCCTCATCCAGTCAGGTGCTCCTTGCTGAGCAGCACCAAGATCCACACTGGTGACAGCTGGCCTCAGTTTCTAGTGTAGTTTCTTGAGGCCACTATAAGCACAGCATCTGTGGATTGCTTGCTGAATCATAACACGTGGCCCTGGAGGGGCAACAACTGGGGCTAAATTTGGCCTGCAGAACTGTGCCACTGGACACCTACTACACAAATCCACACTAATAAGACCAGGAGCCTTAGGAGATTTGCTTAGTGCGTAGAAACAGGCATGGAAAGGCAACCAAAATGGGAAGACAAAGAAGCAGAAACCATATGACAGAACAGAACAGAGACCCAGGAATAATGGAGTCAAGCAATCTAACAGATGCAGAGTTCAAAACACTGGTTATAAAGATTATCAATAAACTTAGGGGAAGTGTAGATGAATTCAGTGAGAACTTTAACAAGGAGATAAAAAAAACATTAAAATGGAAATGTAAATTAAAAAAGGGAACCAGTCAGAAATGAAGAACGCATTATTGAGATGATGAGTACATTAGAGGGAATCAACAGAGTGGATCAAGAAGAGGATCAAACAACCTATATAAAGGATGGGGAAGTCAAAGCCACTCAATCAGAATGGCAACAAAAAAGAAGCCAAGACTATAATAATAATTTAAAGAGCCTATGGGACACTATTAAATATAAAAATATTCCTGTCATAGGAGTACCTGAAGGAAAACAAGACATTGAAGAGCTATTTGAGGAAATAATGATGGAAAACTTTCCTAACCTGGTGAAGAAAATAGACATAAAACCAGAAAGCTCAGACAGTTCCAAAAAAGATGAACCCAAAGAGGCCCACACCAAGACATATCATAATTAAAATGCCAAAGATTAAATCCAAAGAGAGAATCTTAAAAGCAGCAAGAGAAAAGCAGTTAGCTACCTACAAGGGAGCTCCCATAAGACTGGTAGCTCATTTCTCAAAAGAAACTATGCAGGACAGATGGGCTTGGCACAAAATACTCAACGTGATGAAGACCCAGGATCTACAACCAAGAATAATTTTTCCAGCAAAGCTATCATTTAGAGTTGAAAGATAGATAAAGAGCTTCCCAGACAAAAATGAGCTAAAGGAATTCATTACCACCAAGCCAGTATTACAGGAAATGTTGGAGGGACTTCTTTAAGAAGAAAAAAACATGTATAAAAAGCAGGAATAAAAATGATAACAACTAAATTCTTATCAATAAGTACCTCAAATGAAAAAGAATTAAGTGCTCCAACCAAAAGATAGAGTGGTTGAATGGATAAGAAAACCAGACACCTACATATGCGGCCTACAAGAGACTCACTTCAGATTAAAAGACATACACAGACTAAAAGGAAGGGGATAGAAAAAGATATTGCCTTGATGGACCTCGAGGGTATTGTGCTGAATGAAATGGATCAGATAGAGAAAGTCAAATATCGCATGATTTCACATACATGTGGAATCTAAAGAACAAAATAAACAACAACAAAAGCAGAAATAAACTCATAGATACAGAGAATATTTTGAGGGCTACTAGATGGAAGGCAAGTTGTGGCGGACAGTGAAAAAAGGCAAAGGAATTAAGAGGTACAAATGGATAGACATGGAGATGTGGAGTGTAGCATGGGGAAAATGGTTAATAATGTTGTAATAAATATATAAGGGGGAAGAAGGGGACTAGATTTAGTGGGGTGATTGCTTTGCAAGTTATGTGGATCTCTGATCACTAGGCTGTACAACTTAAATTGGTATATTATTGTATGCTAACTAATGGGGTATTATATTTCAATAAAGATTGGAAAAAAGGGGGTATATATATATATATATATATATATATATATATATACACATACACCAACACTTTGTTACCGTGCTGGTCGAGTACTGTGTTGCCAGCTCTACTGTAAGAGCTCTCCTGGGGAGCAAAGAGGGAAAAGAATATTGAATCTATCTTCAAAGAGCCTTCAACAGTCGAGATCAAGTAATAACCTTGTGAAATAATAATAATGATGATAATCTTTTTCACATTTATGATTTAACTTTATTTTACAGCAACCTTGTGCGGAAGGTATTTTTAACCCCTTTATAGTTTTACAAATAGGAAAATCGAGGCTCAGAAAAAGAAAGGGACTGTGTATGGTCACACAGCAGATCAGTGGGACTAGAACTCAGATCTCTTTAGCCTCAAACCCTGTGATCTTCACAGGGACATATGGGATGCTGAAGCTCCAGGGTTTGTCAGTTACCACTAAGTACTTCCTGGAAAGTAAAGGTGGATTGCTGAGGAAGAAACTTGAAGGGGCAAAGGAGCTGGGTGGGTGATTCAGGGGCAGCTGCCTGGAGGAGGAGAAACCCAGGCCAGGCCAAGGGAAGGAGTGACTAAGGAGTGATCTGTGGAAGCTGGGCACTGTTAAACTTCTGGGCGACTTTGAGTATGTCCTTGCCCTTCTGAGCCTGGGCTTCCCTATGCTACAACAAGAAGATAAGATTGTGAAATGCCTGAGGGAGGCTCCCTCTAGCTCTGCCTTTCTGGGCCTCTGGAGTTCTGAAGTACCCTGATCTGAAAGAAGGGGCTCCAGAGTTCTCTGTGGGGTTGAGTAGGCCACCGTTAAGATGGCATTGCAGCTCAGCTTCTCCCTCTGCCCAGTCTTCTTTCTCTTCCCTTCCACAGGCATAGGTTCCCCCAAATATTTCCTTATTAACAGTGTCCATACTCAGACTCTATATCCTGGGGAATCCAACCTGAGACAACCCCTCACAGAAGCAATGGTTATTGCAGGAGCTGTTTCGTGAAGTAAAACAGATGTCTTACCTGCCTGGTGGCACCTGCTTGAGCTCAACCCTTAATCCCCTAAAGCTGAAGAATGAGCACTGGATTTGAGGCAGCTGGTCTTGCCTCCTCCACTCACAGCTGTGAGCCCCAAGCCACTCAACACCCACTCTAGCCATCACAGTCTTCTTTCCAATACACCAGCACCCCTTCCTGCCCACCTCCCAGGGCTCTTGCCAGAATTCAATATAAAAACACCTTGCGAACTGAAAAAGGCTGAACCAATGGGAGAGGCTGTTGGAATGAATTAACACTAGCTCTACTGCCAAGCCTTCCCTGCACTCCTTCCTCTGCCACCAGTTTCTTTCCCCATCATGTTGCCAGAAGCCCTACATGCCTATTTTCCCCCCAAAACACAAGCTGCCTGACAAAGTCCAGTTCTCAACTGCAGGGGAAGTGGCCATGATTCTCAAATGTGTCAGAAGTTTGGTTCTGATTAACCTATGAATATAATGCTGGGGCTCAGATGGCTCTGAGCAGAGTCTCCCCCACTCCCTTCCCTGAATGCAGTCACTCCCAAACCAGCTCCCTATCATTCATGACAAACTCTTGGCAACAGCATGTTAGATGGAGACATGACCCTGAGCAGAGGGGAAGTACCCAGATGTGGGTTCTCTTATCTGGTAGCCAGAAAGCCAAGTAAGATCTTGGGTGCTGCAATTAGTTTCCTAGGGCTGCTGTAACAAGTTACCACAAATATGATGCCTTAAAACAATAGAAGTTTACCCTCTCACAATTCTGGAGGCTGGAAGTCTAAAATTAAAGTGTCAGCAGGGCCATGATCCCACCTGGGGGCCCTAGCAGATGATTCATCCCTTGCCTCTTCCAGCTTCTGGTGGCAGTGCAGGTATTCCTGGGCCTATAGCTGCATCATTCCAACCCACCTTCATCTTCACATCACCTTCCCCTCCCTCTGTATGTCTGTATAAAGTGTTCCTCTGCATCCCTTTCATAAGGATAACTATGATGGCATGTAGGGTCCCTCAGATAATCCAAAATAAACTCCTCTGAAGATCCTTAACTTTGCCCTATCAGGTAATATTCACAGGTTCTTGGCATTAGGAATGGGCTGATCTTTAGGGGAGTCACCATTTAACCTACTACAGGTGCTGTTAACAGATTCTGGAGGACTAGAATGGAGAAGCTAGGAAGTTTCTCAATTAGGAAGGACCCTGGTCTGGCCTCTTTTCTGAGGTCTGTAAGAGGTTAATGATGCATGGATATCATTGCCACACCCTCACTGTGCCTGGCCAAACCCACTGTAGTATGGCTGGAGTACACCCTACTTCACCCTCTTTGGTGGACTAGCCTAGGAATGTCACCTGGGTTTTTACATTGTCTAAAGAAACTGCTTCCTTTGAGGTCACTCCCAGGTAGGGTAACCAACTCATACCAATTTTTCTGAGGTTTTGGCTAATTTTAGCACTGTAAGTTCATATCCTGGAGACCCCTTGGTCCTGGGGAAACTGGGATGTTTGGTCATTCTATACCCAGAGAAGTGTAGAAGCTAGTCATCTCCACAGTTCAATTAGGCTGGCTGACAAAGTCTCCTGTATCATTGGGGCCTGTTACATTATTGGCCTTTCAGCAGGGATAGCTCATGGCCACCAGCCCTGGAATACTCCCAAACTGAACGGAAAACATTGCTTTTCTTGACCAGCTCTTGGAGTCTCTTTTCTCTGCCCCATCTGTCCTCACACTCTCTTAGTACTCTGTCTAGAAAGCTCCAGGCCTTGATTTTTGTACTGGCTCTTCTCACTACCCCAAACAATTTTGGCTTTGATGATCTTCAGCACTCTCTGTATGAGTTTGCTAGGGTTGCTATTACAAAGTACCACTATCTAGGGGGCTTAAACAACAGAAATTTATTGCCTCATAGTTCTGGAGGACAAAAGCAAGGTGTCAGTAGGGCCATTCTCCCTCTGAATCCTATGGGGGAATCCTTCTTTGTCTCTTCCTAATCCCTGGTGGTTTGATGGAAATCTTTGGCATTCCATGGCTTATAGATACTTCATCCTAACCTCTGCCTTTATCTGCACAAGTTGTTCTCCTTGTGTCCAAATTTTCACTTTTTAATAGGACACCAGTTATATTGGATTAAGGCCCACCTCGATGACCTCATCCTAACTCACTCATGTGCAAAGACCCTATTTCTACAAAAAGATCTCATCTTTGCAAATTGTGAAGATTAGGGTTTCTACATCTGATTTTGAGGAGACCACAGTTCAACTCATAGCCCTCTCTTATATATGCTTTGGATCTCGTCACTCCAGCATGGTTTAGGACTTTTCTTTTTCTCTGGGCTTCAACTCTACCTTTTAAGACTCCCTCATGAGCCCTTGACCTTTAAATGCCTCCAAGCCAGTGACCAACTAGGGCCAGCCCAGCACCTGTAAAAGAGGTATTGAGACAACTTGGTGGAGCTCACATTGATGAAGACTTACTTTCTCCAGGGCCAAGAGGTCTCCTACTCTGAGCTCTGCACAATATAGACATTCCCAACCAATTTCCCATTCCCAAAGATTCACACATGCTGTGCCCTCTACTTGAAATGCCATCACCCACTTCATCTGGCCAGCTGCTTGCTATTCATCCCTCAGTCTCATCTTAAATGTTCTTCAGCTAAGTCTTTCCCAAGTGACCAAATCCCCAGACTAAGTTAGGTTTCTATCCATTTTTTTAGCATTTATCACATTTGTAATTAAACATGTATGTGTATAACCATGTGTTTAAACACATGACTTTCTCATTAGACTCTGAGACTGATGAAGACAGAGACTATGTCTGTCTAATTCACTATTCTACCTTTAATGAATAAACAGAGGATGGTCTTATGATATCTGCTTAAATATTTCCAGGAATGAAAAAATTACTACCTTGTGAAAAAAACCATCTTTCTGTGCTAGACTCTGACCTTCAAGAAGGAGGCCACCAATTCCATTTTCCATTTTTCTAAGCTGCCCTAGTTGGTGCCATAGCCCATCTGCATGCATGAGGTAGCACCAGACACTACTAGGAGCCCCCATGTGGCCTGGAGAATGATCTAAGAGACATGCCCAATCTTCTCCAAGCTCTTTAACCTTCTGGAAGCTTCACCTTCTATTTTTACATGCAAACCCAACCCAACTCATCTGCAAAGATATGCATCAATGCAAAGATAATAGAGCACAATTTAGGATTAAAGCAAAACTTCATTCATTTTCAGGAGAATACAAACAAAAATTAAAATGTGTTTCTATGTCTTAGCCTCCAAATTTAAAAAGACTGAAAATGTCTCACGCTGGCAAGATTATGAGAAAAGGGTCACCCACAAACTCTGTTGGTGGAACTGTAAATTATTTAAAACATTTTAGAAAGTAATCTAGCAGGATTTATTAAAGTTAAAGATATTGAGTCCCTTTGACCCAAGAGCAATGCTGCTTCTAGGAATCTCTCCAACTGAAATAAAACCACCAGTTCAAAAGATGTATGAGCAAAGATGTTTATTGTAGAATTGTTTATAATAGAAAAGTAAACCTGGAGATCTCATAGTCTATGGAATATTACACAGCTATTACAAAGAATGAAATTGATCTACATGTATTAACTTACAAAGAGATATACAAAATGTCAAGTGGAGAAAAATAACATAGAGAATAATATGTTTAGTATGTTTCTGTCTTGTAAACAAAAAAATAGCAATAATAAATGGAGCCACATAAGTCTGGCCACATCTGGAGGCATGATTAAGGCTGGGGCCTCAACACGTCAGTACCACAATAAATTAACTTTGGGTGTATGGTTGGTGACTGACCACAGAAAGCCCACTGGCCAGTGGCCACTACCTGTGAGCAGGCCTCACTCCTCTCAGCCTCCAGTCAAGGCAGATCTCATGTTGACTGAAATTAAAGTCACCTCCTCACAAGAGCCCCCGCAAAAAGGCATGGAGTTCTCCTTACAGGATAGGCCCTGTTCCTGCTCTTGAGACTGAGGTGTTCAGCCACCACGAAGGCCATTCCAGATTCCACGAGTATGATCCTGGGGTACTATCTTGAATGAACACTGGCTGCGGCCCACTAGAAGCAATTCTCTCCCGCAATACTACCTTAGTTAATTGTGTACATGTGCACACACACACACACACACACACACACACAGAGTGAAAAACCTGAGTGATCCAGTCATCAGTCATAGGCTGATAAATTGACAGGTTTTCTTTAGCAAACTGTGCAAGAGCCTGAGGCCAGGATGAAAAGATTTGAAGCTTAAAGAATTAACATGCAAATACAATTCCCAGGCTAAGGAAGTATAACTCACAATCAATGTCTCTGTGAAAGGGAACGTGGCAGGCACTTCCGGATCCCTCCACCCAGCCAGGAGCCTGGGTCACAACTCAGGGTAAAGATTTTCCACCACATATGTTCCTCCTAGCCAAGCCCAAGGGTGCTAGTGGCTCTACCTGACTGATCTGCACCTGCACAGAACTGCAGGGACCAGTCAGTGACTTCGAAGTCTCAATCCCAATCAACCTAGTCTTCTAGTATTTAAAATTTGGAGTTCATTGGTAATGCTAACAATTAAAACATAAAGGTATTATAATAAAAGCTGTGGAAAGGATATCTCCAAACTGTTAGTAATTGTTGCCTCTCAGGAACAGGATTAGGAAGGGAGAGACTTTATATTCTGAATATTTGTGTGTCAGATGAATGTTTATAACAAGCATGTATTACTTCCATGATTTAAAAAATTATAGAAAGACTAGATGTTCTCTGGGTATGATGATTTGGTTATTTTTGTTTTCCTCTATCTAGATATTTAGAGAATAGCAAACAATGGAAACAGGGAGGGAACATAAAAGCTCATCTGGCCTCATGCCTTCATAGTTTTCATAGTTTAAGAAAAGCTCAGGGATGCAAGAGTAGGGAGAAGGCATTTTGACCAGTCTCAAAGTAGATCCAAGGCTAATGACTCTGGTCTCCTGATGCCCAGACACTGCTTTTTTTCCTACATGAACTGCAGGCCCCAGTCTGGCTCTCACCAAGAGCCCCCTCTACACTTGAGGAATGAGAAAGGACAAATCCCAACACATGTCATTCCTAAGGTCAGCAATAGTTCAGAACTAGATCTGCAACTCAGTCACTCATGGCTTCTAGCTGCCACCCAGGACTCCTGCTATTATCTAGATACCTATCTTCTTCAGGACAGGAGCGATAATTACAGTGAGCTAGTTTTTGTCACTCTTTCATCAGCTCTTCCCAAAGATACAGACAAGAAGTGTAATATGAGAGGAGTCATCTCTTGTGGACCATTGCAGCTGGGCCTGCAGAGTGCCAGCCCTACTGTGATATGGCCGCTGTTGTAAGCTTTAGCTCTCACCCCTCCTTGCTTTGCACACATCATTTTAGAAATAGGGCATGATTAATATAACAAATACCCATCCTATAGTACTATTATAGTACTTCTCAATACAGATCTCTGGCTCAGGCACCTGCATTTTTTTTAACCTTCTCATGTGGTTCTGATGGGCACTCTACAGAGGGCCCCTTCTTCATTATGCATATGTTGGGATACTCTATTTGTCTGAACTGTCTTACTTTCTTCAAACTATGATACTTAAGCAGTGCCTAAATACATAGATTTACCCTATTTTACACATGATAAACTGAAGCTCAGACTTCAGGTTTGTATAATGATAAGTCTTGTGTTCTGATCCATTTTTACCAACTATGAGCTTAAGCTATTGAGTTAACCTCTGCCCTCAGTGTTCTCCTCTATAAAATGGGCTTAATAACAGCACATACTTGTTGTGAAGATTAAATGAGAATGCAGGTAAAGTGACTGGTAGTGCCTCATAGTAGGTAGATTATAAATGTTCAATAAAGCCAGATATTATTTCTACTGTTATTCTTGGTAAGGAGGCCTGGAGCCCACTTGCATGGAGTACAGGAGCATTCCCATAGCACATGGCTGCAGCAGGTGCATAAACTATTTACAAATCATACCATCACCCCCAAGCTGGTGAGGTTCCTTAATTAAGAAGCAGCCTGTCCTACCACCTGGCAGTGTATTTCCATTTCCTGGCCAGAGCTACAGTGTTGCCACAGTTGGCACTTTGCAGAGGAGATCTGAGAAACATTAGCACTCTCTGAAGCCCACGCTCCAGACCCACTGGGGAGCCCACCTCTCCATCTCTTAGATGGTGCAAACCGAGCATGCACCAATCAGCCTCAGTGCAGGAATAATTGAGAGATGTATTTAGAATGTACTTTCGATGACTGAGGTGAAGCCTGTAAAGCTCCATGCTGGGTATGCCTGTTCCCACTGAACTCCTCTCCATCAGGGCCCCAGGCCATTTCCAGGCAACAGGATAGAGTCTTCATGGCAGGTTCATCTGGTGGTCACTATAACCCCACTTTCCTTGTGGCTAGACTTGCCCCAAGGACACAAGATGCTGAGAAACCACTGCCATTTGTTTATACCTACTGCTTTCAAGCCATCCAAGGCTAGAGGATGATATATGTGGAGTAAAAGCTTGGGACATCAAGTAGGACAAGCTGCTCTGTTGTCCCCACCTCTATACACACAGAGACCATCCCTATTTAGACATGAGAACTGGGGGAGGGGGGGTCACTATTTACTTCAAAGTGTGAATTGCTGGGACCAGCACCAATTTCTCTGATGGAAATGAGAAAGGTCAGCATTTGAGAAGGGAGACTCAGATATCATTTGTTGGCTAAAGTTTTAGGGTGGTAAATCCACAGATGTTTCTGCACCCACAGGTCAGAAGGCATGGACAAGAGTCCTGAGAGGTTGCCAAAGATAAACCCAAACATCCCAAGGTCCCAAGTTAGGGACTCAGAGAGTGGCTGACAGTAGGATACTCAGGATATGGAAAGATGCTGCTCATTGGGCAAATGTAGAGTATCACAGGAAAGAGCAGCCAACTTTGGTCACTGAGCATGGAGCCCGAGGATGGCTTGGCACCACAGTTACAGTCAGCCTACAGTAGGAACAACAAGAAGGACATATTCCCTCACCCTCCACTGTACTGCCAATCACAAAGCAGGCCTATCTTGTCTCTCCTTGGAGCTGCATGAAGAGAAAGAAGGCCAGGAGTGAGGTGTGACTGAGGTAGAAATCCCAAATATATCCCTCAAATAATGGATAGGCTAAGAAGACATGGACTTCTTCAATGAAGTAACCTGCACTTCACCAGCTTGGCACTTGGAGACAGAAAACAAACTCAGTTCTAAAAATCAAGGGCATCATACCTTTCCCCAACCAACTGTGGCCATTAAAATTCCATACCAATTACACAGACAAATGCCAGTAATATGGACATGACTCCTTGTGATAGATTTTTCTCTATGGAGCACTGAGAGCAACACTTTACTTGGGGCTAGGAAAGGCAGCAGCCTATTTTAGAACTGTCAGAATGAAGATGGGACTATCATGCTAGGAATTTCTTTGTTAGAGGTTGTAGTATGCCTGCAGGGAAAGCTTTTCTCAAATCATATCTTGTCATGGAAAAGTGTATTTCCCCCCTAAACCTTCCATTGTATCTTAGTCTGGGTTCCCCAAAAGCAGATTCTGAGATAAAGGTTTGAGAACAGGTAGTTTATTTGGGAGGTGATCTTGAAGAGGAATTTGCACCCCAAAAGTTAACCAGCTCTTTGTTCTGCTTCTGTAGATATGCTTGCTGCATAGGCTGTACTGAAAAGTAACTAAAAACTTATCCTCCTTTTGGCTTGCTCTAAGTAACTAATGTAATTACCTGCAATCATAGCAACTCCTACTGCTTTGTAACAGGTCTGAGGACAAATTAACCAATCAGCCCATGCCAAATAAGTTTTATACAAGCAATGTTGCAACTGAGCTCTGGGCCCAGATCTTCAGAGAACTAGCTCCTCTGGGACTGCTAGCATAATAAAACTGAGTTCTCCAACTCTCTGAATGCTGCTTAATTTCTCACCAATCTAATTTTCTTTTTTGCATCTTTTCTGCAACAATCAGGAAGCTCTGTAGGCATCCCCCATAACCACCACCAGGGGTGAGGAGACCGGGTTATTTATTCATTCCTTTTTTGTGTGTCATTGGCCAAGGGCTGCTTCTGGTGGCGTTAACTTCCAGTCATTACAGCCTGGCATGCACCTGGGCTGAGCAGAACATGGCAGGTGCCTGCAATGGGTTGCTGGACCGTGCAGAAATGGTGAATGCTGAGGGGGCATGAGAAGGACGCATGTCTGCTATACAGGGGATGCTTGTGTCTTGTCACGTCACTTGTGACAAACCTTGTCTAATCTCCTAAATCATGATATGCCTGAACAGTCTGTGTAAATGTAAGTCTTAAAATTGGGAAGGATTATCTATGCCATTTGATCTGACATCCCACCCAATACAAGAAATCCCACTGAACCACTGTTCTAAGTAAAAATCATCCTCTACTTTAATGATCCCAAAAGAGCAGGACCACTCCCTCCTGAGTTCACCTCTCTTGCTGTAGAAAGTCAGGATATGAGACACAGTTACTTTGTCTTAGTTCAAAATGTCTTTCCCTGTTAATTATGCCTATTAGGCCAGATTCTGTTTTCCGGAGCCATGCAGAAGAAAACAAAACCAAACCAAGCACTTTTCCAACTGTGGTAGGCGGAATAACCTCTTAAAGATGTCTACAACCTAGTCCTTGGCATTTGTGAATGTTACCTTACTTGGAAAGAGACTTTGTAGATAGGATTAAATTAAGTACCTTGAGCCAGGGAGATGATTCTGGATGATTCAAGAGTGCCTAATGTTATCACAAGGGAACTTATAAAGGAAATAGGGAAGTGGGAGAATGAGAGGAGATGTAAAGATGGAAGCAGAGGCCAGAGGGTTAAGATTGCTGCTTTGCAGAGGGAAGAGGGCTGGAAGCCAATGAAAGCTTCCAGAAGCTGGAGAAAACAAAGAACATATTCTCCACAGCATCCAGAAGTAACGCAGCTCTGCTGACTCCTTGATATTAGCCCAGTGAGACATCTGACTTCTAGAACTGTAAGATGAATTTATGTTGTTATAAGCCACTAGATTTGCAGTCATTTGTTAGAGCAGTCATAGGAAATTAATATGCCATCTTCATGGCAGCCTTTGATGTAGATGAAGCTAATGACTACAGCTCCCACCCTCAACTATTCACCTTTCTAAATAAAATACTTTTTTCTAATCACCTCTCATAAGACACGATCCCAGGCTTTTGCAATCATGTCACCCTGCTTTGAAAACTCTCTAGTGCCCCATGTCTAATATACCCCTTCATATAATGTCGCAAGCAATGGATGTATGACCCTATGTGAGATCAGCTCAAGCCCAGAAAAGACTGAGATAATGGCCTCCCTTGACCTGGGTAATCTGTATCTCCACTATATTCAAATTTTGACAGCCTTGCCAATGACCAAAATGAGTCTTCCCTATTTATGTGAAATATTTCAAGCCTGTTCTCCCTTATCCCATATGTATATGATTGTGTTTTAAGACCCAACTGTAACACATTTTTTCTGCTCATCCCTTAAACTTTTACTTTTCTTTCATAATTTCAACCCATCTTCAAACCCATCTAAGTCAGCTTGGAATATGACTTCTAGTGATAGAGACCAAAACATACTCCCCTGCAGTAGCCCGATTACCTGTCATACCTTCTCATGTTCTCCCTCAGCCTGCTGTGGCTCACAGCTATCTCTTTCCTTGATACCTCCAAAGCCAAGCACAAGTCATCTGCATTTTAAGTGTTTCTCTAATGATTACTGAGGGAGTAACAGACCAATGAATATGGAGACATTAAAGGAGTCCCAGAATCTTACAAAGTCCATAGAGTGTGGCCCCATGTCAACAGTTAAAGAAATCTCTCTCTGAGATGATCTCTAGGTGCTTCATGGAATATTTCTTGGCTTTAATGCCTGAAGATGGATTTAATAGCCTTCCTCTACCTCTGATGCCCCACACATACATCCCCTGTAATGGCGAGCACCCCCCCTCAGTAAATGAAGGTGCCACCCTGCAGAACATCAAGTGCCTCCCTACCTCTAATGGGCAATTTACATTTGAGGTCCCCAAACGAAAAGAACTAAGGTTCTGTTGAGCACAGAACTAATCCTCTTTGGAAATTTCTTCATGGGTACCTATCAGTATTCCTAGCCAATAAGCAGAAACTCAGCATTACCTAATTTTTAGTTGTGACTGCCCTCAAGTCATTAGTAGAAATGCTAAATAGAACAGAACCAAAACCAGAACTGTCTTTTCATCTTGACCTCACATAAAGCAAGGTATGAGGGATCACTTTATGATCTCTTTTATAAGGGCACTAATACTGTTCATGATGGCACCACCCTCATGACTTAATCACTTCCCAAAGGCACCATCTCCAAATACCAACACATTGGGGATTAGATTTCAACATATGAATTTGGGAGAAACATAAATGTTCAGTATATAGCAGAGTCTGCAACAGACAACGATGGTAGCAGTAGACAGAAACGTGGAAGAATATCTAGGAGGTGTAGAATCTCCTCTTGGAATGGATAGAGGGGAATAGTGGTCAGTAAAAGAAGTAAAAACAAAGGCTCATGATCTACATGAGAAAAAGATGAGCCTATCTGAGAAGGAGGCAGGAAGATTTAAATTTTAGCCCAATACCAGTAGCTCTAATTCACTGAGTTTGTTATTTTTATAAAACGCAAATTAAGAAGTATATTTACAATGTGACCCAGCATGTTCATGTATACATGTTTCATTTAAAAATGTTTACTGGATTTTCGGAAACATGGAGGAGTGAGAGACGTCCCCAGATACCTCCTCTTGAAACAATAATAAGCTGAACGTCTAAAACTAAACAAAAAACACACAAACTGCACTCCAGCACATCTGAGCATGGGATCTGCACATAAGAGCTACCACAGGCCAGAACCCCGGGTGTCAGGTGGTGGACTGTGAGATATAAAGAAGGTGCCTCTTGCAGCTTCCAGAGCTACCTGTAGGAGGAGGGGAGGGGGAGAAGGTGCGGTGAGTTCACTGAATAGCCCTGCCTAGGAGAGATGTGAGGTCCACGGAGCCAGCAGCAGGGCTCAGTCATCAGAGCAGAAGGCTGAGACGCGGGATGGCAGAAAACCAACAGTTGATTTTTACCCACTGTGGTTGCAAAACCGAGACTGAGCTACATCCCCCATCTCCTCAGCAAGAGGGCCCCCCCCACATGCACTGAAATAAGCTCCGAGACCAATCACTGTGGTGCCCAGGGGAATCTGAGCAAACACTACTAAAACTGTTGCTAATACTGACAGGGACTGAAACTGAGGATAGCAAACATGATTAAATATCTATAAGAATATAAGGCATTTTTAAGGCTTTATATAAAGCAGGGATCCAAGGGGCTTAGACGCCACCTACCAGAAACCAAAAGAAAAGCGCCTTCTTTGCAGCAGGCTAAAGAGAGACATTTATATAATAAATCTTTTTTTCTGGAAAATAAGCATAACACATTTCCATTAATGCCCAGGCAGAGAAATAGTCCATAAAACACCATGAAAAACCATGGTGACAAAGCATCTCAGAAAGAAAGAGAAAAATCTCCAGAAAATAAGCTTACAGACATAGAAATATGCAACTTAAAAGACATAGAAGTCAGGATGGTACTTCGGAAAAAACTCAGTGAATTCCGAAATGAGTCATGTCAACAATATCAGGAATTGAAAAAACACTTAGATGAGCAGAGCAAGGAGATTGAAACCCTCAAAAGGAACAGATAGCTCTTCTGAAGATGAAGAACACACTGCGAGAGTTGAAAAATGAAATAGCAAGCTTGGGAAATAGAGTCAACCAAATGAAGAAAAGGATCAGTGGTATCAAAGACAGAAATCTAGAAATAAATCAGAAGGAAGAAGAGAGAAACTGAAAAATGAAAAATAATGAAAGAGGAATTCAAGAACTAGCTGATATCATCAGGAGAGGTAACATAAAAATAATGGGCATTATTGAAGGCTAAGAAAAGGAACAGGGCTTAGAAAGCATTTTCAGACAAATACTGGACAAGAATTTCCCAAATCTAAGAAATGAGCTGGAGCCTGGAATTCAAAAAGTCAATAGAACATCTAATTATCTCAACACAAAAAGGCCTTCACAAAGTCACATTGTATTAAAATTATCAAAAATCAACAACAAAGCCAGAATTCTCAGGGCAGCCAGGGAGAAGAAATGAAAACATAAAAAGGAAAACCCATCAGATTATCCTCAGACTTATCAGTGCAAACCTTACAAACCAGAAATAAATGGAATCAAATAATTAAACTATTAAGTGAAAGGAACTAGCAGCCTAGAATAATGTATCCAGCTAAGCTCTCCTTTAGATATGAAGGAGAAATTAAGACCTGTCCAGACGTACAAAAATTGAAGGAATTCTCCACTATGATGCCTGCACTACAGGAGATACTGAAAGGGGTTAGCTCACCTAAAACAAAATGAAAAAAATACAAAATACAAAATTAGGAGTAAAATGACTATCAGGCAAATAGAAGCAGAAGAGTGCAACCCTTACTAAGAACAGAGCATCATAAGCTTAAATTATAAGAAGAGAATTGCTATAGCAACATAGTAATGAATGTTCATCATATATAGAGACAAATTGAGGTAACAATGACTGAAAAGGGGAGGATTCAAAGATCCAAATTTGCAAAGGGGAATGTAGATAAGGCACGTGCAAAAGAAAATGGACGACTGTATATATATAACTATCCTTTACATATTCGTAATGGTAACCACATGCCAAAGATTCAGAACTGAAGTATATAACATGAAAGAAAAAGAACCAGAGGGAAAACCCACAAAACCCAACCAAAATAAAGAAAACGGAAACACAGGGACAAGGAAGCAATGGAAACACCAAGCTACCAGAAAGAGAAAGATAAAATAGCTATAAGAAGACCTCATATTTCAATAATCACCCAAAATGTAAATGGACTGAACTCACAAATAAAAAGGCACAGAGTTGCAGAATGGATCAAAAAACAATCGCAACCATATGCTGCCTCCAAGAGACACAACTCAGCTCCAAAGACAAATATAGACTCAAAGTGAAAGGATGAAAAATGATATTTTAAGCAAATGGCATTCAGAAAAAAAGTGGGAGTAGCAGAACTAATATCAGATGAAATAGACTTCAAAATAAAAAATGTAAAGAAAGATACTGAGGGATACTTCATAATAATAAAGGGAATCATGCACCAAGAAGACATAACACTTAATAATATTTATGTTCCCCACCAGGAAGCCCCAAAATAAGTAAAGCAATTACTAACAGAACTAAAGTGAGAAACAGATCAAAACACTACCAAATTAGGGGACCTAAATACCCCACTGGCAGATATGGACAGATTATCCAAACAGAAAATCAATGAGGAAATAGCATCCTTAAATGACACATGAGATCAACTGAAAATAATTGACATTTACAGATCCTTCCATCCCAA
The DNA here is from genome assembly GCA_028627145.1 of Eidolon dupreanum. Lineage (NCBI taxonomy): Eukaryota > Metazoa > Chordata > Mammalia > Chiroptera > Pteropodidae > Eidolon > Eidolon dupreanum. The sequence continues at coordinate 70,995,061 of CM053506.1, forward strand.
AACAGCTGATCATACATTCTTCTCTAATGCACATGGAACCTTCTTAAGGATTGACCACATACTGGGATACAGAGATATGCTCAACAAATATAAGAGGGTTGAAATCATATCAACCATAATCTCTGATTATATGCTTTGAAACTACAGATGAACTGCAAAAATAAATCAGAAAGAACCACAAATACATGGAGATTAAACATGTTCCTGCAGAATAACTGGGTCAGAGAAGAAATAAAAAGAGAGATCAAGAGATACATAGAAACGAATGATAACGATAGTACAACACATCAAAACTTTTGGGACACAGCAAAAGTAGTCATAAGAAGAAAGTTCATATCATTACAGGCATATCTCCAAAAATAAGAATGAGCCCAAATAAGCAACATAACACTTCATCTTTAAAAACTAGAAAAGGAAGAACAAATGAGGCCTAAAGTCAGCAGAAGGAGAGATAATCAAAATTAGAGCAGAAATAAATAAAATTGAAAATAAAAAAAAATAGAAAAAAATAAATGCAACAAATAGCTGGTTCTTTGAGAAGATTAATAAAATTGACAAATCTCTGGCTAGACTCACTAAAGAAAAAAGAAAGAACACAAACAAAATCAGAGATGAAAGGGGAAATTATGATAGACATGGTAGAAATACAAAGGATCATACAAGAATACTATGAAAAGTATATAACATCAAACTTAACAACCTAGAAGAATGGACCAGTAATTAGAAAAATACGACCTTCCTAGACTAAATCAAGAAGAACTGTAAAATCTAAAAGGACCAATCAGCGGTAAGGAAATTGAAACAATCATCAAAAACCTTCCAAAAAGTAAAAGACCAGGACCAGATGGCTTTACCAGTGAATTCTGCCAAATATTCAAAGAAGATTTACTACCTATTCTCTTCAAACTCTTCCAAAAAATCAAAGAGAAGGCAGTGCTTCCCAACTCATTTTATGAGGCCAATATTACCCTGATACCAAAACCTGGTAAAGATAACACAGAAAAAGAAAACTAGACTGTTATCTCTCATGAATGCAGATGCAAAAATCCTAAATAAGACACTAGTGAACCGAATACAGCAACATATTAAAATGATTATACACCACAATGAAGTGGGCTTCATCCCAAAAGCACAGAGATGGTTCACCATACACAAACCGATTAATGTGATACATTACATAAACAAATTAAAAATAAGTGTCATATAATTATATCAATAGATGCAGAAAAAGCCTTCGACAGGATATAGCATCGATTTATGATCAAAACACTTAACAAACTTGGTATAGAAGGAAAGTACCTTAACATAATAAAGGTCATATATGACAAACCCTCAGCCAACATTATACTTAATGGTGAAAAACTCAAAACCTCCCCTCTAAGATCAGGAACAAGGCAAGACTGTCCACCATCACCACTGTTATTCTATATAACATTGGAGGTCCTAGCGAGTGTCATCAGACAAGAGAAAGATATAAAAGGCATCCAAGAAACAAAGAAGTCAAACTGTTACTATTTGCGGATGACATGATTCTCTATATAGAAAACCCCGAAGACTCCACAAGAACACTACTAGAAACAATAAGTAAATACAGTAAAGTTTCTGGATACAAAACCAATGTTCAAAATCCATAGCGTTCCTATACTCTAATAATGAAATGTCAGAAAAAGAAGTGGAAAAAATAATTCTTTTTGCAATTGCAACAAAAAGAATAAAATACCTAGAAATAAATCTAATGAAATATATGAATGACCTATATAATGAAAACTATAAAACCTTATTAAAAGAAATCAAAGAAGATACAAAGAAACGGAAAGATATTCCGTGTTCTTGGATTGGAAGAATCAACATAGTTAAAATGACCATATTACCTAAAGCATTATACAGATTTAATCCATTTCCCATCAAAAAATTGTCAGATTTGTGTGGAAGCATGAAGATCCCAAATTGCCAAAGCCATCCTAAGAAAAAAAAACGAGGCTGGAGGCATCATGTTGTCCAACTTCAAATTATACTACAAAGCAAAAGTAACCAAAACGGCATGGTATTGGCAGAAAAACAGACACACAGACCAGTGGAACAGAATTGAGAGTCCAGAAGTAAACCCGTATTTATATGGGCAAATAATTTTCAACAAAAAAAAAAGCCAAAAACAAGCAGTAGAGAAAGGAAATCCTCTTCAATAAATGGTGCTGGGAAAACTGGAAAGCCACATGCAAAAGAATGAAACTAGACTGTTGTCTATCACCACACACCAAAATTAACTCAAAATGGATTAAGGATGTGAATATAAGACCTGAAACAATAAAATGCATAGAAGAAAACATAGGAACCATACTCAAGGACCTTGGGCTTAAAGAGGATTTTATGAATTTGACCTCTAAAGCAAGGGAAGTAAAAGTTAAAATAAATGAATGGGACTACATCAAACTAAAAAGCTTCTGCTCAGCAAAAGAAATCATCAACAAGGTAAAGAGACAATCATCTAAATGGAAAAATATGTTTGCAAGCAACACTTCTGATAAGGGCCTAATATCCAAAATATACAAAGAACTCATACGACTCAATAACAACAAAAACAAATGATCCAATCACAAAATGGGCAGAGGACCAGAACAAACACTTCTCCTTAGAAGACATACAAATGGCCAACAAATATATGAAAAGATGCTCAACATTGCTAGCTATTAGGGAAATGCAAATCAAAATCATAAGGAGATGCCATCTCACACCTGCTAGAATGGCTATAATCAACAAGACAAGTAATAACAAATGTTGGAGAGGATATGGAGAAAAAGGACCCCTCATACACTGCTGGTGGGACTGCAAAATTGGTACAACCACTGTGGAAAACAGTATGGAGGTTCCTCAAAAAACGAAGAATTGATCTACCATATGATCCAGCAATCCCTCTATTGAGTATTTACCCCAAAGACTTGAAAACCCATATCTAAAGAGATATTTGCACAATGATGTTCATAGCAACATTATTCACAGTGGCCAGGACATGGAAGCACCGAAGTGTCCTATGATAGATGATTGGCTAAAGAAGCTGTAGTACATATATACAATGGAATATGACTCAGCCATAAGAAGAGATGAAATACTGACATTTGCGACTACGTGGATGGACCTTGAGATAACCATGTTAAGCGAAATAAGCCAGACAGAAAAAGTTGAAAATCACATGATATCACTTATATGTGGGATATAAACCTAAAAGCAACAAATGAACAGAACAAACAGAGACTCAGGGACATGGACCACAGATTAGTGGTTAGCAGAGGGTAGAGAGTGGGTAGGAGGGAGGAGGTAGATGGGGTAAAGGGGGGTCAAATATAGGGGGGTAGCGGGAGGGTGAAGTAGGTAAAGGGGATCAAATATATGGTAGCTGAAGGAAACTAGACTTTGAGTGGTAAACACACAATAGAATATACAGATGTCAAATTATAATGTACACCTGAAAATTACATAATTTTATTAACCAATGTTACCCCAATCAACTTAATTTAAAAAAAATGTTTACTCTTACTACTTGTGACACATTCTGATATTGTCTATTCTGGTCTAGTCTGTTTCTTTAAAAAAAGAGAGAGAGGGAGAGAGAGAGATGCTGGCCACAACCCACTAATATGATTTAGTGTAGCTTAGGTCTCCATGGTAACTCTATCACTATCTATACACAAACACCCCTAAGATCCTAAGATAGCCCTCAAGAGGCTAGAAAATGGGGCAGAGGTAGGAAAGTGTCAGAAAGAGGAAAATTTATAAATTTCAGGGACTCTTCCAGAGCTCCAAGTATTCCTGCATCCTTCAGTGGAGGATACATGCCTAAGACACGGGGCTTTGTCACCCATCTGTTTTAAGGGAGGCCCCTACTTGATCTGCTCCCAGCAGATATGTAAAGAGCTTTGTGCAAGTCAAAAAGAAAACTAAAAATGCCACAACAGGAAAAAAGGCCAAAGGCATGAACTGGCAATTCACAAAAAAAGTGAAATATGTATGACAAAGACACAGCTTACTAACTTGAGAGTGTTCCCCATCCCCAGCTTTCAAGAACCACTTTTGTCTGCAGGGGTGAGAGAACTGGGGAAGAAATAGCTTTTGAGAAGAGTCTTTTTTTAAGTTATGAATTAGAATCTCTTCTTCTTTGAGAGACACAACTAAAGCCTGATTCCTTTTTGATTACTTTAGGCTACTTGTCTGTGCTTCTCTGATTAAGCTCTCCCAAGCTGGGCAGCAGGGCTTTGACAAAACCATGTTTAACCTCCACAAGATCAAAGGAATACAGAATAACATGACAGTGTGAAGTAATTTGAACCTACCAGATTAGAAGAGATGGTAATGCCAGTGTTGGCAGTGTTGTAAATGGAACCAACTTTCTGAAATGTGACCTGTTGCTCTGTACCAAAATTTAAATTACAAATGCTCTCTGATTCAGCAGTTCCACACATACAAATTTATTGATGGTAATAATTGGAAAAGTGTGAACATATATTATGCAGAAGGTAAGAAGCTGAAAGCAAGCTAAATAGCCATCACTATTAGCTACCTACCACTTACTGTGGACCAGACACAAACAGAGCATTTAAAGCCTTCATTTTAGTTAATCCTGTGTCAACTCTATGGGGTATGTGTTGTTATCTCTATGATAGAGGTGAAAAATTAAGACTCAAGAAGTTTAAGTGACATGTTCAAAATTGCAGCAGTGGAACTGCATGACCACCCTGTTCTGTGGTTGCAGAGTATAACCCTACAACAACCTACTGTAGAGATGTTTAAAAAGCATTCATTTAATCAATATGTATTTGTTGAATTCCTACTCTATGCTGAGTACTGTTCTAAATTCTGAGGACACAGAGGTGACTAAAATAGGCAAAAGTCCTTGCCTTCAAGTTGTTTGAAGCTGTCTGTACTGACATGGAATATGGAATTGTATGACAAGTGGAAAAGCATGTTAAATAGTAGTACTGTTACATACAATATGATCTATTCGTTCATTCATTCATTTATTCATTCAACCAAAAGATATTGAGCAGCTACTTTTTACAAGACATTTAATGGGCCCTTCTCTGTACTGTAAGACTCTCAAGGCTCTTTATTCATAGTCCAGCCCAGGGCAGACACAGAGCAGGTGCATTAGAAATGTTTGTTGACTGAATTAATGAGCAAAACAAAGTAGTATATATTAAAGACAATAGGCTTTGGAACAAGATATTTCCTTTACCCCAAATTAGAAATACCCTTTTACTTTTCATTACAAAAGTAACATTCTTAAAAGAAAAATTGAAACAATTTAGAAGTGTAGAAAGTGAAACGGCTTCTTCCAAATAATCCCCTCCTTTAGAACAAATTCTTGATTCTTTCTCATATAATTTTCCAACTTCCAGCCATGCTTCTCAAAAGGTCTCCCTCATAATTCTGTCACAGTAGCCTATCCATTCACCTTATACACTCATCAAATTATAAAATTACTTTATTTTTATCAGATTACTTCATTGTCTGTTTCACCCTAGAAGAATATAACCTTCACATCTAAACTAAAGAACAAAGAAAATGAGCTTTACTCCGTATAGTTAATGGTTAAATTTGAAGATGAAGCTGCAGAAAATTTTTTTAACTAAGAAGTAAAAAAAGATATTTCTAGTTATTCCTCATTGTGTCCATCCTTCCTGTTCCTTCGAAGCTCTAGATCTTTTGTCTTTGGTTTTTTGAAGTTCAGGTCCACAAGACCCCATTTTTATAAGTATCTCAGAGTCCATGGCTCAGCCTTCCTGTCCCTAGAATTCTAGGGGTGGTCTGAGAGTTAGCAAAAGGACTAATTCAAGCCTAGAGTCTTTGCCCTGCATCATCCCATCTAAGACTTGGATTTCTAGTTCCTTGGAATGCCAGAGTTGCAGATACTGATAACTGTGATTTCATCTGACACAGAGATATGTGTTTGCTAAAGATGTGAAAGCAAAAGCAATTAAAAAGGCATTAGTTGTGCTTTTGTGTCAACTTATGTTCTGAAAACTAATTATTTATTCATTAAGCCTCCCAGCATTCATCAAGGGTTTTGTCACAGCAAAATAGCTGACGTGTTTGACTTGTGAGTATGAAATAAAAAGCTTAGCAGAAGCAATATTTGCTCCACAATTGTGAACAACCTTGTTTTCTGAGGTAATTGGGACCTATGAACTTTGAGGTTAGAAATAAAAACATACACAATTCATGATTTACTTATCAGCTCTTTGTGATGTGAAAATTAGCCACAAACTTTATCATCTTGACTTTTGCATGTATCTTTTTGATATGCTTCCAGTTTTAGACCTTTGACTATTCTAGAAAGGTGGGATCAAACATTGTAGATAAATCACACTCATTCATTTCCTGTCTCACCTGAGATCCCATTAAAATGAAAGTAAAAGACCTGCAAAAGGTATAAATCCACAACGATAAAGGAGAAGAATCATCAACAGACAAGAGATATAAATAAATTTCTGGAAGCTGGAAAGTGGGTACCCATGGGATAACAGGGGAAGCAGTGTGAGGAACACCACACTTAAGGGTATACATGGAAATGGGTACAGCCCAGGAAGCTATCTGCCCTCCAGAACCCTGTAATTGGGACTCAGAAATTTCACATGTAAGTGAAAATGAGATATGGAGCTAAAAGCAGGGTGGTTGAGTTGATTATCTATATAAGTAAAATCTGAACCCACGCTTCCAAAATGGCTCACTCACCCAGCTGTGGCCTGGAGGCTTCAGTTCCTCACCACCTAGCCATCTCCATAGGCTGTTTGAATGTCCTCATGACATGACAACTGGCTTTTCCCAACAGAAAGAACAAAGAGGAAACAAATACCTTTTATGACGTAATATTGGAAGTGACACCTAGTTACTTTTGCTGTATTCTAATTCATTAAAATCAAATCACTGAGCCCAACCTTCAGTTAAGGGGAGTCATATTAAGCTCCATCTCTTAAAGAGTGGCATGCCAAAAAATTTGTAGATGTATTGTGAAGATACAATACCAAAGAAAAATAAGACTTTCACATCTGGCATTTTGGGGGCTCCCAGTTCTAAATCAAACTCCTCAATCAAAATATTCAAAGAAAATTCCACCATTTAACAAGCCTGTCTTGTATTCATAGATCACCTAAACAACCATATATAGCTCATTCTAAATATAAATTGTCTAAATATAAATCTAAGTGTAAATTGTCAACCAGAATACCAGATGCTTAAGAAAAAAGCTTGTAATGTAAAAAAGAAAGAATCAACAATATTAAAGAAAAAACTGATCCTCTGGATTAGAAATCATTCAGGAAATACAAGATACATTTTTTAAAAATGTGAAAATTTTGGGGGAGAATCCAGAAGATACTGCATCTATTATAAAATGATCCTATAAAATTTAAACAGAGAACAAGAAGGAACTTTTGAAATTAAAAATATGTGGCCAAAATTATTTTAAGAATATGTAAAAGGACTGTTTTAAAAAGTCAAATTCAATAGCTCAGAAAATATAACAAAAAGAAAAAAGATAAGAGAAAAAAATAAGAGGCATACTAAAGAAGTCTGGGGCATCCAAAAGATATTGGATAACTAATGGGACTTCTGAAAAATGGAGGGATAAAATATATTTTTAAGAAAACTAGGGAATTTATCAGATCTAAGAGACATGAGTTTAGGACTGAAAGGTTCACCAGGTATTCAAGTATAATCAGTGGAGAAAAGAAAGAACAATCTATAGACAGTTCATTGGAAAATCTCAAATGTCAAGGATAAAAAGAATGCCCTTTGACCTTCTAAAGCAGAATTTCGCAAACTACAGCTCATGTACCAATTCTGGCCCACCATTTGTTTTTATAAACAAGGTTTTATTAGAACATAGCCATGCCCATTCATTTGAGTATTATCTATGGCTGCTTTTATACTACGACAGCAGAACTGAGCAGTTGCAACAAAAACAGTATGACCCACAAAATCTAAGATATCTACTATCAGATCCATAACAGAAAAAAAATTTGCTGACTTTTGTTCTGGAGAGAAACTTCCAGAAAGAGAGAAAGAAAGAGAGGCAAACGTTCACTACAAAAGAACAAAATCAATCTGGCATCAGAAACTTTTCAACAGCATCATTTAATGCCAGATGACAATGGAAAAATGCCAACAAGGTGATGAAAGGAAATCATCTTTATCCTAAAATTCTATACTCAGCCAAAATATCTATCAAATGCCAGGAGAATGTAGAAGCATTTTCAGATATTCCAGAACTCAGATTTACCTTCTATATGCCCTTTCCTATGAAGTTATTTGAGGATGCTCTCTAGATAAATGAGTGAGTAAATTATTAAACAAGAAGAGCTTCAGGAGACAGCCCTTGGATGGCACCTGTTCAGTATGCCTAGAAAGAATTCTGTTAAGATTGGAGCAAGGAGATAGAAATATGAAGAGGGAGGAGAATTTGAAAATTTTCATTCTAGCTTTGAAAATTTGAGAGGGAAGAACAGGAGGTGATGTGGTGAGGGTAGGGGAAAAAAGGCAAAGGCAACTGCTGTCTATTGAATTTAGGAATCTATAAAGGGCTGTGACCCTGAACTCGTCTACTGCCGTGAGGACTTGCGAGCCCTTGAGTTATGGACTGAAGAATAATTCCACCTCCTAGTAACTTTGAGTGTGTAACTCAACCTCTTTGACTTCACCTGGAAAATGGGAAATCATCTGCCTGATTCACTTACAGCCATCCCCATAGCAGCCCCCATTCCTCTATCAGGAAAGAAAGGAAAAACCGATTTCCTTTTGAAATCCTATCTGGTGTTCTCTGTTCTGGTAGGGTTCTGGCATTTCTGGAGATACGACACCTGACAATTATTTGTGAACCAATACTTAGGTGTCTGAACATGGATTCCCCATGCAGAAGGAGAAAGCAATCTCCAAAAGTGTACATATATTTTTTTATAAAGAGTAACATTGAAAGATTTGAGCTCTAACCATATTAATGTTCCTGACCCCAACAGGTGCCGTGAAGATGCAGGGTAATGAAGAATGTCCTCGGGTAGCTCTGCCTCCAAGTAAGAAAATGACCAGGGTGGAAACCAGACCCAGGAGTCACAAAGCAAACCCATGAATGTCTGGCTCCAAAGCCTGGCTTCATGTTTTCCATTCTTCTCCTTTTTTCCCAAGAAAGAGAGCCATTCACTGAAACCATTCTTACCAACTGTCATTCAAGGTCAAGGCCTTCCAGTTTCTGCATGATTCACAATTCCCAGTTTCCAGTAGAGAAGCGTCTGACTGGTGCAGCTCAGGTCAACCGTGCCCTCTTGGACCAAGCAGCTCTGCTCAAAGACATTTGGGGCTGCAGGGGAACCATTGAGTCAGGATGCTAGCTCTTGGGAAAGATAGAAGTTGTGTGAGCTGGAAGCCCATCCCAAGAAGGGCCTGCTACTGATGAGTAAAATTTCATTAGGCAGAACTGGTTGGTTTCATATCACTATGTCTACTAACATCCATAGCTGTACAGAATTGTCATAATATTCTACCAGATGTACTCTGGTTCCCCACCTTGAACAAGCCCCCCTCTGACTCATGAGCAGAAAATGGAAATGCATTTCCTCCTTCCCCAGGCTCAGGCATAGGGTGATTACTTGGCAAATAGCCCTGTCGCATTTGGTCATTTTGGACATTTTTCCTACCCAGCAGCAACTCTCCCAAACAGACTCAGAGACATTTCTCAAAATGTTCTGCTCAAACAAGCATGTGACAAAACAGCTTGTCAGTTTGTCTCTTTCTTGCTGAAATGAGACAATGATGTTAAAATCCAGTCCTTTATTCATTTAGAAACAATCTGATAATGGAGCCTCGTTTAATTTTCCAGAGAAAATAAGATGCTTCTTGACTAGCGAAGCTCCCTATAACTCTGAGAAGAGACGTGATTATCTTCTTCAGAGTCAATCCCTTGTGGAGCCTCTAATTAATTGTAAAATATAGATGAGGGCTGTTCAAAAAGCAAGTTTACAAGGTTAATTACTGGTGCATTATGCGTTGCACAATCATCGTGTTGGGAGGACAATTTTGTTGGGCACATCTGATAGAGTAACTGATGATGATTTCCAAATCCCTCCTCTCCGTCAAGTGCATGATTTGAGAGATAGGACTGGAAAGTACCTTCTGCCTCTGGCAGGATCGTTTTTAAGGTACACCAGCATCATCAGAGGAAATCAGCTCTGTCTGTGATTGTGTGGGCCCTTGGCTTAAAACAATACTCCTATGCATGCAAATTCATGCATACATAATCACATGTGTATGTGTGCCCATGTATGAGTATACATACATACGTATACACACACAAACACACCAGCAGATTTTATGCAAAGTACTTCAGCATCAAAGTTCAAAGAACTGGTTTTGAGTCTCAGACCTCACACCTTGTGTATTTTCTAACTCAGAGGCAGAGCCACCTGAGGACATTCTTCAGTCCTCTGCATCTTCACAGTGCCTGTTGGGGTCAGAAACATTAACATGGTTAGAGCTCAAATCCTTCAATGTTACTCTTTGTAAAAAAAATATATATATATATATAAATTAAATATATATACATATATATATGTATATATATTTATGTACGCTTTTGGAGATTGCCTTCTCCTGTGCATGGGGAATCCATGTACAGACTCCTAAGGACTGATTCACAACTAATTGTAAGATGTCGTATCTCCAGAAATGCCAAGAGCCTACCAGAACTGAGAACACCAGATAGGATTTCAAAAGAAAATCAGTTTTTCCTTTCTTTCCTGATAGAGGAATAGGGGTTGCTATGGGGATGAGCTGTAACTGAATCAGGCGGATGAAGGAGAGGATATTGCAATATGGGGGGGAAAGGAAAAGTCTGCTTCTTGGCTTGGGCTCAAAATATTAGACTCCTGCTAAAGGAGAAGGACATTTTCACCTCCTTGTCCCAAAATGCCGCCCCTACTGCTCACTTTCTAGCCCTTCCAAGAGTGATGTTGGTCTGATTAGTCAGAGTCCATGTTTCACTAGTTGGCAGGGCCGCTGCAGCTTAAGGGCAAGACTGCTGGCTCTATGCTTCCTCTTCCCCTTCCTGCCTGTGGGCCACACAGCTGGAGGGTGTGTGATGAGTCACAGATGTACGGACAGGAGTCTAAGAGAACACAGAAGAGAAAGCCTTTGCCTCTGTCCTTGATGGTCTGGAAGGGTCCATGGTGAGGAGGCACTGGAGCTCCACTCTAGAGGATGAACTGCTGCCTAGAAGATGAGAAAGGTCATTGCAGACGGAGCGTAGTGTGAGCAAATGTGGAAGCAGTCAAGGTTGCTGAGTCATCTGGCAGTGCTGGGCAGTGCTGGAGCTGGACAGATACGAAAAACTTTAAGGTGAGGATTTGGGACTTTATCTTCCAGACAACGGAAAGTTTTGAGCAAAAGAGTGACATAATTGCCCTTTGGGAAGCTCAGACTAGTAGCAAATGTGAGGAAGATTGAGATAGGGAGTCCTATGTAAAGCTGAGGCAGTCGTCATAAACAATGTGTCCTGATCTAAGGCAGTAACAGTGAGGGTGGAGAACAGGAGATGGTGCAGGGACAAGAATTAGGGATATAAACATTCCAGGGCTTAGGGAAAGGAAAGGGAGAGAAAGGAGTTGAGATGACTCTGGGGTTTGACCACTGAGGCCGGGAAAGATGGTGGTGCATTTGCAAGGGAGGAGGCATAGATAGGACTGTGCAGATGTACCCACACACGTACACATACTGATGGTTATCAAACCCTCATTTCCTAGAGTTCTCTACCTTTACACCTCCCATCCATGACTTAGACAATAACAGTAACGACACTATTAAAAGGGGGAGGGTCACACATTATTAGTGTCACACATTATTTGATAAGAAATTTCCATACCTAAACAACTCTAAGAGGAAGGCCAATGGTGACGCTGAGAGGGTGAGTGATTTTCCTAATGTTACACAGCCAAAGAGTGAGAGACTTGACTCATAGTCCAGTACTCCTTCTGTTATGCCCCAGTAAGGCCAGAAAGAAACTTGGAGATCAGCTTTCCAGCACGTTCATTATCCTTCTTTACAATGGTTTATGTTGTAGTAAGGAAACTCTTTAATCGTTTTCCTTGCTGCCACCATCATATTTCTTTCTTCTAGAAAGGAGCATAGCCAGAGAGATTAGTTTGACATATTTCTTGAAGATGCTGTTTCTAGAGCACTTGCCTGATAAAAATGATATATTTATTTGGGACCGCCAAGAGCTTGCTGAAATGAGGAATTTATCTGCATAGCTTTTGTTATTAAAGTGATTCTTCTTGTTTATTTCCTTCTAAGCTACTGATTCCATCTATAATACATGAGTTTCAGGTAATAGAAATTTTTCATGCAAGTAAATATTTTAATAAGAACATTATGATCTTGATTCAGAGTGTTACAGGCAATAGCCTGGTGTAGTGAACAGACACTACACTGGGAAGCAAGGGATCTAGGTTCTCATCCCCACTCGGCATCTGTGACCTTGGACAAAACCCAGCCCTCTCTGTGCCTTGGTTTCCTTATCTTCAAAATGTAGTTGCTACCATGTGCCCACCCTGACTCAGAGGGGCCATTTCAGATGAGATGACAACTCTGAAGGTTCTTTGGGGCAGGCCACAGGCTTCACGACACATGGGCAGGGCCAGCATGGGGTATTAGCTTGAGCACAGATCACTGCAGCCATAACAGAGACTCAGAAATGCACCAGCTTAAATAAAATAAGAGTGCATTTCTCTCACAAATGCAGGCATGAGTCTAGAAAAGATAAAAGTCCCCACTCTCCAACGTCATTCAGGGACCCAGGCTGGCCAGTCAGCACTGCCGTCCTCAACATGAAGCTTCCATTGCTGTATCCAAGGTGTCTGCTGCCACCACTGCCATTTCTCAATAGGCAAGAGGTAGCAAAAGGGTCAAGCGTCTTTGTCTTTAAGGTGATGTCTCAGAAGTTGCACATAGCACTTCCACTCAACTCCCATTGGTCCAAATTTAATCACATGGGTCATTTGGCTTCCCTGGCCACAAGGAAGGCTGGGAAATGTAGTCTCCAGCTTGGTAGCCATGTTTCCAGCACTAAGAAAAAGGAGAGAATGTATACTGGTGGAACACTTAGCATTATAGAACATATGACCACTCAGGATAATGACCACAGGTATAGAAGGGCCCACAAGATCTTCAGGAAAAGCAAACAACCCATCAGGTAAACAATGAGCCTACACCCATGTACCTGCCTCATATACTCATACACACGTTTGTACTCATACATGCACACCTACAAACAGAGACTGGTTCGGTTAACCAAAAGAATAGAGTAAAACTCAATGTATCCCCTGGCTTTCAAGATGTGCACCAATGTAAAGGAGAGATCATGGCTATGTGATCTCAGATGGAGCAATCAAGTTGAAAAGAGATAGACTCCTAATCTTAAGCCCATGAAGTGGGAGAGGTCTAAACAAGTTGGACATGGGAGGGTCACAGACTTGAGAATACACCTGATATCAAACATGCTATAGCTTTCCACTTCTCCATCAATCTGGCAGCCATTCACTGGTCTTTCCTCAAACAAGGCTGCTCTCCCCTCCTTGGCCCCCACTAAAGTATGATAACTCATTCTTTAGCTGAAGGCTACACCCTCATCACCTGCATTCTGTCTGGACTAATGTCTGACGTTGCAAGCAAGCTGACCCTTGGTCTAGACTAAATGTTGAGCCCTGGCCCTACCCAGCATTCTCTGAGATATTCTCCAGAGTCTCTGCTATGGAGCATGGAGAGAATGTGGATGATTGGTACAGCATGCATAACACCCCTACCCCAGCTCCAGCCCCAGCCCATGGCAGGGATTAGAAACTTCCCAAGATAGCAAGAAACTTCAAGTTGCAAGTGATCCCATGGGAGAGGGTTCATGTGTGTGAGTGTCACAGTAACTGAGGGCAAGTCCCTCTCAACAGACTATGCCTTCAACAGACAGGAGGCCATTAGAAGAGCCTCTAGAATTCACTATTCACTCTTCACACACTACTCGACATACATTAACAGCTTTTGTGTATTCAGATCAGTTCATTCATAATTATTTGTCAAAACCACTTTTTCCCTCATTATTTCCTGCTGAGAGTGTGAGATTACACAAATTTATGTTGTAGCTGTCATAGAATCCAATATTACAAAGGAAGAGAAATTAACCCCCTACTTATTAGGTAATGTTTAGTTTGGCTCTCAAAGAGGAGGCAATGTATCACATTGATCTTTTGAAATTGAATAAAGATATGGGTCTTGTGATGTGTCATATCAAAGTGGCACTATCTGCTGTGTTACTACAAGGAACTTGGTACCAACAGCCATATTAACTTCTAGTGAAAATGTATTTATCAAGAAGGTGTTAGGCTAACTGATTTGGGCCAGAACCAGAGACTAGAACACACATTTTCATTTCCTGGGAGACTTAGCTTCTTGGTGAATAATAATATTTATTGGGCACTTTCAATTCTAGGTGACAGGTACTGTGCTCAGCAACATACATATAAATGACATCATTCCTCACCTGGATTGTGGCCATTTTTTCCTACATCTGTGCTGACCCCATTCCACCCCACTCGTCTCTCATGTTACACCTAGATTGACCCTTCAAAATTCAGATAGTGCTTATAAGGCCATCATGACTTGGCCTTCCTCTGACTCTGACCTCATCACCTACCACTTGTTCCCTCAGTTGCTCAGCTCAAGTCCTCTGGCTTTTTTGCTATTTCTCAACTATGCCAGACCAACACACACCTGAAGGCTTTGTGCAGGCTCTTCCCACTGGCTTCTCCCAGCAGTCAGCTGAACAAACTCCTTCACTTCCTTCAAGTAATTGTTCAAATGTCACCTTCTCAAAGAGCCTCACCCTGACTGTCCTGATGACCTCCATCATCTACTTCTTGCTCAAACCTGTGGATGACAGAACTGGGTCACAGTGGCATGATAAGTGTAATCAAACCCATTTCCCAGATGTCTGAAACACTAGCTTGGTCACCAGTTTGATCCACTGATTCACTGTTGTCTCCTCCATGCTAAATATATAACATTGGAGGATGGTTCTGTAGCCCCAAAATAAAGCTCAGACCAAATGACTGAGTACAGATTTCTTATTCTTCCCTTGTACAGACCCATGCTGGGGAAGCCTGCAGTGCACCAAGTCACAGAGATGTCACTTTAAATATCTTCCTCCAGAGGTGACAACCTGAGTGACTCATCTGGATAGCAAGAGGGTCCCATAGAAATGGAGAATTTTCCAGTTTGGAAGAAGCCTTGGAGTCCCCCATGCCCAAATAAATTAAATTGACCCCATTGTAATCATCAGGATTCTTTGCATTACAAACATCAGAAACTCAAATCAAACCAGTGTCAACAAAGGAAACAAGGTTGAGATAAGAATCTAATGTCCTGTGTAACTGGAAGTTTCAGGAGTTCAACTGGCTGTAGGCATGACTGAGCCCAATGGGTCCAACAGCATCACAGGATGCCATTTCACTCTGTGCTCACTGCATTCTCAGTGCTAGCTCTAGGCTGATATCTTCCTCAAAGCTAAACATCCAGTGAAAGGAGAGAACCTCTTTTCCAAGAGTTTAAGCAAAAATCCCAGAGAGGGTTCTAATTTGCCCAGCTTGGGTCACATGTCCATGTCTGAACCAATCACTGAGATCTAGGGCATGAAATACTCTGATTGGCCAGCTTGGGTCACATGCTCAGTCCCAGAGCTCAGGTGGTGAAGTCACCTAAAACATATAGCACTCAACACGAAATTCAGCAGTCAAAATTTTACGTGTGTTCATGACACTAATCCAATAGGAGGGTGCTGTGTTGTACTACTAGAAGATATCAGCTCTATAGATATCTGAAGTAGGCTTCTAAGCCTTGACTTTGCCAACTATGTGGCTGTGGACAAGACATTTTCCTTATATTTCTAAAATTTGATGGGTGGATAAAGAGCCCTACCAGGCCCCAGAGAGCATTATGAGGATGAAATGTGATCATGGAGGAACTCTTCTCCATGAGAAAGGGAAAAGGTATCTATCACTGGGAGAATGAGGGAGCATGACTTTCCATCTTTCTGAACCACATCTGCAAGCTCCAGTTGAATCTGTGCTGGAGTATGGGTTTCTTTTGCACTTTTTACTCAAAGAAAAAAAAGCTTCACTTCCCACTTATTCGGTGTTTGGATGCTGCATCCCTCTTACCACCTCCACCCCAAGGCCAAGAGACACCTTTTCTGAGCCCAGAGGAGGCAAGATTCATCACTCCAATAGAGTTCATACCATGCAGCTATGACCTGAACAACACATCCACAATTAGCTAATGTAGATCATTTTCAGCAGAAAATGAAGCATGAAATATGCAAAAATAATGAGCCCTTCACTGAAATTCCAGTAGCTGCTATAGGGTAACCAATTCGAATAGCAGTTGCAATTCTTAGGGAGGAAACCCATTAATAAGGAGAATGTTTAAATCATTACGTATGGACCCCAGAACTTACTCGATAATTAATTCAGTCAATAAACATGGTATTAATCCTCCCACAGTATATAACTTAAATGAGACTTTTATTGAAATATCTAGTCCAGTTTCAGACTTTGCAAGCTAAAGCAAGTGAGGACATTGACCATGGCAATGATGCCAACACAAGAATCAAAGTCAATGATAATTCACAGAGGAAAGCCTTCTTCATGGCCCAGAGAAGACACCCATGTCACCAAGGCTCTAGACACAACAGAGCCCCCATATTAAACACTGGCTCAGATGCCCTGTACTAAACATGTGCCAAGCTTCCATATGGCTCTTCTTACAGGTCATGGTGCTAATTCTTGATCTTCCCAAATTCATCTGTGTGCAAGTGGTGGCAATGCCACATGTGCTTTCAAAGCCTATTCTGTGTTTTCCTTACAACCTACCTGAGACCTCCTTTAGAGTATAGATGAAACAGATTGAAAGCATCCAACTTTGGTGTCAGAACCAGGTTCAAATCTATGCTTAGCTGCTTATGAGCTCTTTGACCTTCAGTTCATGGAGATCCCTTCCCCACTCTGTAAACAATAAGAGCACCCACCTTTCAGGGTTTTTATGAACTAACTAACAATGGGAGTTAAGTACTCAGCCAACGTGTCTAGTTCAGAATAAGAGCTCACTAAATGGGACTTGTTATCTATTTCTTTCATTAAGGCTAGACTCCCCTGTTTCTCAGACATGCCTCCTATGCAGATAACCAGTTGCTGTACGCAGAAGTCAGTTTCTCAAACACCCTTAAGCATCAAGGCTGAGGTTCTCTCCTGATACAGTCTGGATCTCAGGAATTATTAAGCCTCCTGACTTGTACACCATACTCAATGCATTTGGGTTACGTCTAAAGATCTATCTTCTGAATATTGCTCATGTGTTGACTACTGCTGAAGATGGATGATGGATACATTGTATTGTTCTCTCTAGTTTTGTATATGTTTTTATTGGTTTGTTTTTTTTAAAGACCTATTTAAAATGGTTTGTATTGGTTTTCAAAATTCCACAACTAAGAGCAATATTGTCAGGCTCACAAATTGACAGTCCTCTCTCCCTTCTGCTGGGGAAGCCACTTATCTTCTGGATTAAGACACCAGGACATTCTTGGTAAAGCCTAGGTCTCTATTGTGACTGGTGGTAAGATAAAAGGTAGTTTAGGAGACCCAATACCTTCATTTTCTTAAGAGTATTAAGGAAAATAAGTAACCCAAACATAAGTAATCCAAGCAGAGCATCTTAATGAAAAAAACAAATTATTAACTGTGACAATTGAAATGTAATAAGATTCTAATTGATACATTTCCTAATTGTTCCTTGCTGCAGATCATAGGTGGCATAACTGGTATAAATAGGAATAGAACTCAACATATAACAGTTTTTTGCTACAAAAACTGGTACTTTTCCCACTATAACCGTGAAGCCAACACAATAGTAATCATAACAATAAAGCAGCAAAAACAATAGCAGCTAACATTTATTAGGGTTTCCTCTCTATAGTGACCTCCACTATTATTTGATGCATGATCTCATTTAATTTTTAAATAGACAGATGATACATAGATAGATGATACATAGATAGATAGATAGATAGATAGATAGATAGATAGATAGATAGATAGAGGGAGGGAGCTATCTTTTGAGGGAGGTACTATTAATATTCCCACTTTACAGATAAGGAAATTTAGGCTTAGAGTTATGTAACTTGCCAAAGTACTTATATCCTGGGAATGGTAGGGCTGGGATTCACCCTGGGTCTATCCCATATACTTCTACAAGTTTCCGCATAGATTGCTGTGTAGACTCTATAGTTTCACAATCTCTGTTGTCAAGCATTTGGGTTCTTTCCAATTTTTTTATTTGCACAAATGATGCTGCATTGAACATCCTGTACAGGACTTTACTCTCAGATCTGTCTTAATCTGTGCAAATATAAAAGCTGCTTAAGGTCAGAGATTTTTGCCCACTATGTTTATTTCTGTATCTCTATGCCTAGAACAGAGACTGGCACAAAATAGGCTCAATAAGTATTTGTTGAATGGATGAATGGATGAATGGACGAATGGATAAATGGATTAATAGATGACTAGATGGATAAATAAATGGATGGGCAGATGGATGATGGATGGATAAATGGACTTGCAGATGGACAGGTGAATGGACAAGTGAATGGATGGATGTGGGAGTACTTCCCTAGCATAGATAACCACAAGTCTCCAGCTCTTGCCCCTAAAGACTACAGTTTAGAACATTGGTTCTCAACTTTGGCTGCATATTAGAATCTTCTAGAGACCTTTTAAAAAATAGTGGTACCTCAATCCCACCTGAAGATACTCAGGTTTAATTGGCCTAGGGTGGGGCCTGGCCACTGAAATGTTTAAAAGCTCTTCTGGTAATTCAAATGTGTAGAACCACTAGTCCAGGCAAAGTCTGAGGACCACCATCATCAGAATTGCAGAGAGCACTTGTTAAAAATGCCAACTATTGTGTCCCACTCCCCAGACCTATGGAATCTGAATCTCTGAGGGCAGAACCCAGAAATCTACATTTTTAGTAAGCACTCCCAGTGATTCTGAGGCACATTAAAGTTAGGACAGCACTAATCTGTGTAAATAAGGGAAAAGAGATTAATTCTGACAAGGAGTAAATCAATCTGAACCTTTATTCACAACTCACATGTCTAAAAAATATCACATTTTTTTTAAATCTAATTAAATCCCACTTCAAGACCCCACCCCTTCCCCTGTAGAAGAAATGGCTGCCCTCTCAGGATCTAAAGGTCCTTCTGCTTACTGTGGGACTACCAAACACAGCTCCCTTCTAGGTTGGGGTACTTCCTGCCCATACACCCCTCAGGGACACCATCTTGGCATCACAAGTGACTGGGAGAAGAGCTGTCTTCAGGCAGCTTCTGCTTTTACTCCTACAAAAGCTCCAAATCCAAATTCAAAAAAACAAGGAAGCCTGGCTGCCTTCTTGGGATGAGAAGAGGGGAAATCTTAGTGCCCTCACATACTTAGCTTGGCATTTTTCAGACCACTCAGGTAGTTGAATTCAGGCTTCCAAGAAGAGCCAACCGGTGCTGAGTAATGCACAGGGGAAATTCTCTTCTTCCTCAACTCACTACCAAATTTTAAAATGGGTGATTTTCATTACAGTGAGGATCAGGTGTTATTTTTAGATCCCTTGTAATGATAATAAGAATTTCCTATTAGACTCCAGCACCTGGCCCTAGTCTTTGCCTCCTAGTCCAAATCAAAGTCCAGGTTCATTCAGTTCAGCAAATGCCCTCAGGGCAAAAATGCAAAGGATAGGAGGGGTACTTCCCTAAGCTTTTGACCTCAGTGCTCCTTTCTTTCTAGTTTATTAGTGCATTTAAAGGAAGAAAATTTATACTTTATCCAGCACCATTTTCAAAGGGAGGAGTAATCACAGTATTTAGTGTGCCATTCTGGAGAGGCAGAAGTCTGGGCTGTTTAATGTCTACCTATTGGAACTTGTTGAGATTTCCATTGTAAACTAATACTTGTCAGTTTTTGTAAATGTTTAATGTTTTATGTGTATTTGAAAATAATGTATATTATCTATTTGTTGACTAAAACTTTATGTATATGAACAAATATATGTACAAACATATATGATCAGCTAATAACTATGTTATTAAGGTCTACTATATGCCTATACATTTTTTATCTGCTTGATCTGTTGATTTCATATATAAAGAACTTGATGCTGATGATAGGTGTCTGTATTTTCACCCATCACTTTTTGTTTACTATATTTTGAAGCCATAGTATTAGGTAACTGAAGGTTCATGATTGCTATACCAGCCATCCCTCTTTATCCCTTTAATACTTTAAATCTTGAATTATATGTTATCTAATGTCAGCATAGAAATATCTGCTTTTTTTTTTGTTATTGTTGGAATTTGCCCAGCATATCTCTTAATATACTTTTATTTTCTATGTCCCTGTATCATTTTTGTTCTAGAGGTACTTCTTGGAAATAGCACAGAACTAAATTTTTAAACCTAACCTGAGATTTCTCTCAGGAGGTATATCTGAGTCACTCACAATTACTTTGGACTGATTCTTGCCATTTTATTTTATATTTTCTATTTACTCTGATTTTTTTCTTCCTTCATTCTCTCCTCACTTCTTACCTGTTATTGAATGGGCCAAGTATCTTTATCACGTTGCTCTTGTCTAAAAATAAATATTTTCCTTTCTAACATTATTTTTTTCTTCTTCCAAAGAATACCCTTAAATATTTCATGCTGGCATTTCAATTTACATTATCTATTAACGTCTAGAAGGAATCAGTCTCTATACTTTCCACCTGAATAGAACAAAACTCTGAGTATTCTTTACTTCTGCCTCTCCCCTCCCTATCCCTTCCTTGTCTATTTCTACATTTATATCCTCTGTGATTCTCATTCTAGATTGCCATTTTTTTAACAATCAAAGATTATTTATCTTTACCTCTAAATCTTACTAGTGTTTTACATACCATTGTACTTTGCATCCCAAAGTTTTTTTTTTTTAATTCATCTTCCATTTCTCTCAATTTTTTTTCAGATGATTAAGAGAGGTAAGCTTTCTCGGTCCTTACCTTCCTGAAAATTACTTTACCCTCTAAGGAATTTTAGTCAAGATATGTAATTCTACTTTTAACTTATTTTCCTTGTTAGGCTCTTTCCTTAAAGAGCCTGTAATACATGTCTCCTTATATTCTTGTATCCAGTATACTCATACTACTTTACAGATACTTTGTTTCTCTTCTAATCTTTTGCTCTTTCTGAAAAGTTTTATGATGTTTCTCTTTATCCCTGGTGTTACAAAATTTTTCTATGATTGTTTGGGGTTTCCTGCAATTTTTATTCAACATGCTTAGTCCCTTGGCACCTTTCATATTATTATTATTATTATTATTATTATTATTATTATTTTAATAGCTGGCATTGAGTTTTACCACATGGCCAGCCTAGTGATACTTTCCATGACCCCATGCTAGATACTATTATTACACCCATTTTACAGAAGAGGAAATTGCACCACCAAAAAAGAAAATCTCTCTTCAGCCTTGAAATGATTTTACTATTATTTCTTTTATAATTTCTTCCATTTCTTCCTCTCTGCCACTTCCTATTTGTTAGGTATTGGGATTTGAAAATCAATCTCAATGTCTGATTCTTTGTCCTTGGACACTGAATTTTGGGTAATTTACATAGCTGATTGTTGAGCTCCCTAATCTTCAATTTAGTTGTGCCCCTTCTGTGACTGAGCCCATCTATTGAGGCCCTGCCTCTCAGATTCAAACAACCATACCCATCGCTCCTCACCTGGAGACAGGTGATCAAGAGAGGGGGCAAGCCACCTGCCTACTCCCCACCCAATATTCACACTGATGGTCGTCACTCTCCCCATTCTCTCCTGGCCCCCATCAGCCCTCTCTGAATTTGGCACAGCCTTAGACTTACACTTTCAATATTTTTTCAGCAAAACTTGCTGTTAATTCCATTCTATTTGCTTTTCATCTTCTTATACTTTTAAAAATAATGTCTGGTCCACCAAGGGCATGCTTCTTGTTTTCCAGTGCTATTATGAATTAATTGTTTAAACCTTTTCTACAATGCCTAGGGATTTGGGGCAAAAAGATAAACAGATGCTTAGTTCACCATTTGACCCAATCCCTTCTTGGATATAAAGAGCAGAGACTCCAGTCACCTTGAGAAATGAAGACTCACTGAAGAACATGTGTAGTGATGAAGTAGACAGGTGTCTCTGACTGATGGCCAGGCCTCTCGGGTAAAATGGGCATCACACCTGGCTGCATCCCAATGGGCCTGAAAAGCTCTTTAAAAATCTGGAAGTCCATTCAGGAATCAAGATCCTCTAAGGCTCACATTAACCCTTCAGCTGCATAAGCTGGGGGGTGATAGCTCTAATGCTTCACCATTAACTCTCTGCTAATCTCTCTCTATCTTGAATTTAAATTTCTGAGAGAAAAGACCTGATTGATCCAGATAGTCACTATTTTCCCTGTTGCTAAAACGTATCAGTGGGCATAACCATTGACTGACCACTCTGAGATCAGATGCCCACCCAGATTCAACCAGAGTAGGCCTCCATGGTGGGAGTCACATGGTCTGTGTGTGGAATCCCTTGATATAGACTGTGGTTGTGACAGACACTGTGAGACTCATCCTGTCCAAGCAATCCAAAACATGTCCCAAATCTAAATGTTTGGGGGCCGTGTTTGGGGAATCTCCATGCTTATCAATAAGCCCAAATCACCTTTATATAAACGACCCAAATGGAAAGAAAAAACATTCCTGATCCTCACTGGATCAATGTTCCCCCTGAGAAATCAGCACTTCTATAAGCCCGGGTGGTAAGTCCTACAATAAGGACTTAGATGATGTAAGGGAAGATTTAGGGTCAGAAATATCAGAAGAAGCATCCCGGGAAGGATGTTATAATACTTCTAAAAATGCACACAAATGGAGTGTCTTTGGTTCAGAATGGTATCCCCTTCCCTGTACATGGTAGTGGGGTCTGCTTGGACTTGAGAGCCCCTACTCTTCACTTGATTGACTGATAGAGGTGTGGGCCCCTGATCCAAGCTGGGCTATCAAATTTGCTCTCCTCTCAAATTTGAAATATAAAAGAAAACCATTAATTAATACAAGCTCTACCCATAGCAGGAATCATGTGGCTTAGTATTTGTTGTAACAGGCAATTTGTGAGGAAGTATCCACGTATTTGCATTTGTGATGTAATTGACCTTCTTGGTCCATGCTCCTACCACTTACCAAGCTATGACCCTGGCACATACTGATTTTGACCCCAGCTTCAGACTGAACCGAATTCCTGGGCAGACATTGGACCTTGACCCTGGCCATGAGACTAAGTCCTTACCTGATCATAGATTGCTCTTGACTTGATTAAATCTGAATTCTGACCCCAGTAATATATCAAGCCCTGATCCTTCTGGTTATCTCAGGAACACACACTATTGTCACAAATGGCCCTGGTGTGAGAATAGATGGTTTCCTTCCACATGCCTGGGAGCACCTCTCATTTCCCAAAACAGCAGTCAGCTCAGGTCCTCCTCCCCATGTCCCAAGGATGGCTAAGCCCCGGAAAGGTTGATTTTACTCTTGGGCCCAGACTCTGCCAGTGAACTTTCATCCTAGGCACATTCTCTTGCTACGGGACCTAATGCCCAGATCTTCTGCCATAATCTGTTCTTTGGCCTGAAGGAATCTGGCATGAGCAGATTCCTTGACTCACAATTTCACTGTATGAAAATCTAAGCAGACACCACTGTTTGGAATCTCCTAAAGAAAGACCTGATGGTTACTGGGTCAGCTAGAAGCCCCTCAGAGTCATTCTCAACACTTCCACATACAACATGCTATCGAAATCTGTTGATTCAGTCTCCCAAATGTGTCTCCTATGAATTCCTTCTCATCATCCTCACTCCATCCTCCCTTCATGCAAGCCTACACCCACAGCCTTCTTACTGAGTAGGATTCCTGCCTCTAGTCTCATTAGCTCCCACCCCGCCCCCAATCCATCATTCTATGGCAGAGTAAATTTTCAAAAGAGCAAATAAAACCATTTTCTCCTGCTTACCACATGTTCATGGCTTCCCATTGCTCCCCAGATAAAGTCCAACCTCCTGAGCTTGGCATTCAAGGCCCTACTTGATCCAGCTGAAAAGTTCCCCATAGCTCCAAGCTTCACCTAAGAAGTAAGAGAGTTTATTTCTCATGCAGACCATTTCCCCCCAAGTTCTCATGGGCTTCCATTCAAATCCATCTAGGGGGGGAAGTTATGGCTTTATTTTTTTAGAACCTGTCATTTCATACAGTGGAGTATAGGGGGGTTATAATTATATATGGAAAATTGAAGCTATTATTAATTAAAGCATCCCTGAAAATATCAAAAATATAATGTGACATCTTAGAGCTCCTCTCCCGCTGGTTCCAACACACATCCAAAAAGAAACTGACCTTTTTCACAACTGAATTATAAATGTCAGAATTGCATGGCACCATCCTTCAATTACTGTCACCTTGAAAGGAGAGAATGCTGGAGGCCTCACACTTAAGTATTTTCAATCACAGATATATTTCAAACACTCCGTCTCCTTGAGAGAGGAGTGCTGGGTTCTGAAAAGCTTTGCAACCCCCACTGAGGTTTCTGTGCCACATGCAATGACCCAGAAAGTCAGCAACTTGAAAGATGATTGAGAGATTGATCAGAACTACTCATTTGATCTCCTCCTCTTCCAACAAACTAAAGATTTAATTTTTCTTCAATTGTTATTTCCAAAAGCACCACAGGACATAGATGCCTTCATTGCATGTCTCCTAAATACAGATAATTTATAGATTGTTTTTCCCTTTAGATGTTTTTATTCTGCAGCTTTAAATAAGAAAAATATATTCCTTCTAGTTACATTTCTGTTTTTTATTTAAAGTCTTCATTCAACAAGAAGGCAGAAAGGGTTGAGTCCAATAACCAGGAAAAAGCAATTCCACATTCTAGGCTGATGTGATGTTATGGTATTTATAATACAAATATATCAAATTAGCTTCTTCACAGGTTACAATATAATTTCTTCCTCTGTCTCCTGTAACCTATATTTACAGTGGGAATTTTTTTCCTTCTGCACTAAATTAACAAAGTATATCATTAGATTTTAGTTATTGCAAAACATGGGCAATCAATACTGCTGTATTTCTCTTTTTTAACAGAACATCTGGGTCTGATTTAAGCTGAAAATCTGGTCCCATCACAAAGAGAAGAGTAATGAATTCAATGGGCCTCACCAGGGAGCTTTGCTTCACTGTGGCCATTTTCTTTGCCAAATATATTCTCTGCTTCCAGGTTCAACAGAGCCAGAACCTTGTGGCCATCACAGTGGTCAGAGGCAAGGGCAGCCCAACCCATGAGCTTCACCAGCTGGTGGTTGGCCTACCTTCTGGCCCATTATACTCGGACACATGGCAGTACCTCTAATTCTTCACCCCCATTCCGGAAAGTGAAGCACAAGTGGAACAGAGAAGAATATTTTGTAGGGGAGGTAGTCACTCATTTTAAACCAACATTTCAAAGGTAAAATGTTGATATGGCAATTGTCCAGAGTGCAATGAAAAGACTTTAGAGGAAACAGTGTGTAAACAAGACCATGAATGATATCCAGAAGGTGGGCAAAGAGGGTAAGGTGACCAACTGTCCTGGTTTACCTAGTACTGAAGAATTTTCCAGGACATGGTGCTCTCATATTAAAACCAGGACAGTCCCAGGTGAACCAGGACGGTTGGTCACCCTGAAAGATGGTAAAGTCTTTATTATGTGCCCCTCCCCAGTCTCAGTCCACCAGATGTTAGAACTTGGCCATGCCTTTGGCGATGGGGGGACAGGAGAATCCCCAGGACCTACTGAAGAGAAAACATCAGCAAACCTCTGGGTAGATAAGCTTTGTATTACTGATGGGACAGTCACATTGCCCCAAGAGAGTGTATAAGATGGGATCGCTGGATATACTTTGCCAATAGAAATTTCACTACAGCCCCTGCCAAAACTCAGCTCAAAAGTCAAGCCAGGGTCAGACTGAGAGACCAGCAAAACCAGGCTCATGTCCCATGCTCTTTCTCTCCTCCCCCCACCTCTTAACAGTGAACAGCAGTAATGCCCCTCCCTCCCCCTTACTCACCTTCTCCTTCACTCCTGCTCCTAAATCTCCTCATCTTAGAAAACAATAACTCTATTCTATCAGCCATTCAACCCAAAAACTTGGAGTCACTTTCACTCATCCTTTTCTTTCTCTTCTCATATCCATACTACAAGCAATCCTTTTGGTTCTAGTTTGAAATATATCAAGAATCCAACCACAGCGAAACACCTTCATGACTATCACTCTGTTCCAAGTTACTTCTCACCTGGTCCCGTGCAATGGCCTTAAGATTGTCTCCCAGCCTCTGCTGTCATCCACCCTCCCTCCATCTTCAACGCTGCAGCCACAGCGTGTCTTTTAAAATATGTCTGATTATTCCACCATTTTACTCTTTCCAAAAGTTCTCTAAAGCAGCAGTCCCTAATCTTTTTGGCACCAGGGGCCTGTGCTCCTATGAAAATCTAATGCCTGACGATCTGAGGTGGAGCTGAGGCAGCAATGCTAGCGCTGGGGAGTGGCTGCAAATACAGATGAAGCTCCACTCTCTTGCCTGCCACTCACCTCCTGCTGTGCAGCCCAGTTCCTAATAGACCCTGGCCCCGGTGTTGGGGACACCTGCTCTACGGGCTCCCCGCCTCTCTCAAAGTATAAGGGAGGGTTCTTAAGAAACCTATAGGGCCAACAGCCTCTTGGCCTCATCTCCTTCACTCCCTCCATTTCAGACCAGCTATCCCCCTTGTTTCTTGAACATGCTGCACATCTGTCTCAGGACCTCTGCAGGTGTTATCCCCCATACCTGAAATGGTCTTCCAGGTACCTACATGATGTGCTTCCTCAACATCTCAGGCCTTCCTTGGCAATCTATTTTAAAATGTACATGCCCCAACCCCAGCATTCACCATCCCACCCCCCTACTTAATTTTCCTTCAAAACATTTGTCACCATCACCATCTAACATACTAAATATTATTTTCTCCTCCCACTGGAATATAAACTTAACTAGGGTAGGGAGTACTTCAAACTTTTATTGTTTTCATGTTTATTTCACTATTTTCATTTTTTCTAACATTTTATTGTGACAATTTTCAAATACAAGGGGAATTGAAAAAATTACACAATGAACACTTATGTACCCACCACCCAGCTTCTACAATTGTTAACATTTTGTCACTTTTGCTTTACCACATTTCTAACCACCTACCCATCTCTCTATCAACCTATGTTATTTTTGGATGCATTTCAAAGTAAGTTACAGACATCAGTACCCTTTACCCCTAAATATTTCAGAATGCATATCAGCAACCAGATTTCAATATTTATGTGCAATTCTTTCATGTTTGGGGCAGTAAAATTTAGATAAAGTGCATAAATCTTACATAGAATGAAATGCACAAATCTTAAATGTACCAGTCAACAAGTCTTGACAAACACACATATCTGTATAAACTAAACTTTTAGCAAGATACAGAAAGCAACCTTCCTTCAAAAAGTTAATCAAGTCCCTTCTCTGTTAATCTCCAGGGAGCAGAGGTTTTGATCTGTTTTTTTCACCCACTGTGGTTACTCAGCCTTTTGAAGTATCTCTGACACACAATGGTATTTGTGGGATGAGTAAATAAATGATCTTTTGCAGGGGTGATTCATAGGAATTAAGCTTTTTTCCCTAAGACCAGATATAGAACTGAAAGTTGGTTTCATATGAGTTTAAGGGAAATTCCCAAGGGACTAACAAGCCCTGAGTACAGAAACCAACTATGACTGTGCCTCCAGACAACACTGCTGGAATGGGCTCAACATTCCAAGAACCCCCTTCGACTGTGTGCCTGCACAGCAGTTCAGCTTCCTGAGGCCTGCCCATGCATTGAGCCCACAGGTGCTGGGCCGCGTGTGACCTACCCAACAGACAGTGGCAGAGCCAAGAAGGTGTCTTAGGAGGGGGCTTACCACTCCTCGTGATGACCATCGGCTCTCTCACCCACCCCAAATATCAATGATAATCATTTCTGTACTTTCTGAGGACAACTGATATTTTCTCAATCTTATGCAAAGTGTAAATAAAAGTATATTTGGAAAATTGTTCTTATTTATCTCAATTATATACTTATGTTTTAAGTGTGCCTGTTCTGCAATTAAGCTTTAAGGCAAATGCCAGGACTACCTTCCCACCAAATTGCCATTCCTAAATCCTTCCTGTTTAGAAAGTCAGAAGCACCATAGCAGTGGACCAGATGTGATTAAACAGCAAACATTCCCCCTACACACACTCTCTCTTTCTCTCTCTCTCTCTTTCACACACACACACACACACACACACACACACACACACATACATACACACACATACACACACACACACGTGCCCACACCCATGCATACACATGCACATTACTGACCTAAAAGAGGGTGTTTACTGTGTTGAACTGGAAGGGGCAACATCACATGTCTGTGGATTCCATGAGAAAGCTGGAGTGCAACAAAGTCCCTTCGATCACTGCTAAAATCCAGGTTAGAGAAGTGCGGACTCAGAACAGGAATGTACGGGCCAAGGCAGCATAGACAGCTAAATGTCAGGAAAGTGCAGAATGGTCATTCAGGGGTGAAATGAGCAGCAGGGGCTTTGCAGAAGTGAGATCTGGAGAGGCAGAGAAACGCACCTGCGGGCAGCCCTGATGAGAGCAGAGGCACCACAGAAACACAGTTGATGCAAGCTATGCCTGGAGCCCCCACTTGAAGCCGTCACCGACATACTAAGAATTTCAGTTCAATTCAACTCAATGAACATTTACCAGGCATTTACTCCATTCTAGGTGCTGGGAGCAGCTGACCAAGATACAGTGACTCTGTTTCCAGCTTCCAACAGCTCCTGGTGGAATATAAGGCAAACAGTACAGTGGAACCGGGCTCTGATGCACATAGTACACAGGGTGCCTATTGCCAACACTAGAAACTGGCCAAATGGGGTGCAGGGAAGGGAATTAGCAAACACCGTGGCATTTGGGTGTCTGAGATGGCCCCAAGGAGCCTCCTTCCTCAGAAAGGGGTTCTCCTAATTCCTTACTGATGATAGGCTAGTCATTAACAGCAGAACTCGTGGTACATTACTTATAGCTGAATATGTGGGTAAGTGTGCCCAATCTTGAGTAAATTGTTCCTGGTGTAGATTGGGAGCTTTGGTTAATCTCAGGTAATCCTTTGGTCAAAGGTGGCCTCTGGCTCAATGTCGGGCAGGATGGGCCCATTAGACAGCTGCAATCCAGGCTGGACTGGGAGCAGACATAGTATGACAGAATTTCTAGGAGGAAGGAGATGGATCAGAGGTGGCAAATGGTGATTATAATGGGTGTCCTTCAAGACCCCTCTCTTTGAAACCCTGCCTGGGCACAGGGAGTGGGGTTGTCTCTAGCACCTGAGGCCAGTGGAGTATGTTTTCTGCCTGTGTTTCTCAGTAGACTAGAAATAAGCGGGGCTGGGGAAAGCCCATCATGGACTGCAGTCGTTCTGTGCCCCTTCTCTCCATCCCCAATGCTCCCATTGGTCCAAGACCTTGTCTCCTCTCTCAGACAGGTGCCTCATCTCCTAACTCTCCTCCTGCAGTCCCCATATGCCCTCCAGAATGCTAGAACTAGCACACTGATTGGTTGGGGTCAGCCCTGGCTTAGAAATCTGAGGGGCTCTGCCTTGGCTTTTGGAGATACCCTCAATTCTTCTGTCTGATTTTAATGTCCTTTTTGGCACATGTCAACCTCCATTTTCAGTTTTACCTCCCCTATCCCCTCCCATGCCCTGACCTCTCTCTCCTGGGTCAGCCACCTTCTCAGGATTCTTTGCAGCTGCCTGTCTAGACTCTCCCCTCCCATCTCCACCTACCCAGATCCTACCCACACCTCAGAGGCTACTTCCTCTTAAGAGGCTGAAGTAAACTCACTTTCTCTTGCAGAGTACCTATCATGCTTTCATCTTGTACTGCAGTGATCAGTACACATGATTTTTCTTCCTCATTGGATTCCTGGACATTGTCCTACACTCAACACCCCACACAGGGACTTCATACCTAAATGCTTGTTGATTAATTAAAACTTTTTTTTGGCAGGGGGCAAATGATGTTTGTTACTTGTGCAGTAACAAACTCTCTTTACCTTCCTTAGGAGCAGCCTAGCCTGAAAGCCAACCCTTTGCACTTTGGGTGAAGGACTTGAGGATGAGTGAGAAGAGCAGGCTTTTACTGTTCTGTTGGTGCAATGGATCCATGTGTGAGTATGGTTTTCTCTATTAGTCCTGTAATGTGAAGATCTGCCTGTATCTTAGTGTTTTTTTACACCTTCCTGAGAATTTGGTGTATGGAGGTGGGATAGAGGGGATTGTGGATAGAGCTTAAAATACGACATTCCAGCTTTTAGGAGCCACCTTCAATTTTTTTTTCCATTAATTATGACAGGCTAAGAAGAAAAGAACAGAGATGTACATGCTCTGTAGATGACACATGTGGGCCAAGGCAAGACCAAAGCCACCCTTCCAAGGTAGTTACAGCAGTGGAGAGTGGAGATGGCTCCTGCACACCTGCCGGGCTGATGAGAACCTGCACTGCCTGTCAGCTCCATGCTCACAGGGAGCAGGTGATTTAGGCTTGGTAGAACAATATCCCATTAAATTAATGTTGTTAATTTGAATTTTATTGATTTCGTAGTTTGCTGTCCTATAATTTGTCCATTTGTTTTGTTTTTATAGTCATATGAGAGCCATAAGTAGGACTTTACTCTAGCTTTCATGTTGGTACATACGTAAGTAACATTATAATAGAAATTTCTTGAGTCAGTACAAGTAGGGGAGAGTTATTTGAAAATACTTTTATTTTAATGGGATCCAAGTATTGCTTGGGTTTGAGAAGGGTTTTATTTGCTGTTAGGTTTCCCAGGCCAGGATCATGAGCTCTCAGTCTCTCCCAGTTCAGTTGATTTCTTCATGGGAAATCTGTGGGTGATTTTCTCAGGAAGCATCTCTGCCCCAGGTGCAATTCGGAGACTGCAGAGAGACTGTAGTGAGTTGAAGGGAGCGGAGATTTTGCTCTCTGAATCTTCCAACTAGAAACACTTGGGCCCAAGCTTCTTCCCAGTTCCAAATGCACAGGAAAAAAATCTGAGCTGAAAACTTGAGAGGGAGAACATTCTGAGGTAATCGTGGTAGGTCCTTCATTCTGGGAAAACATGAAATGTGAAATATGACAGGACAGACCCCTTCATGCCGAGAAGCTGCCCCGAAATGATTGATCCTGGAGAGTGCCGACTTTCCTCTCCATGCCTGACGCCAACAAAAACAACAGCAAGGAGATTGTTTTTCTTTTCTTTGTCTCCAAGAAGATTTTGAGAAACTATGTGAAGTTACTAAAGCTCTCAGTTAGCAGAGCAGCTGGTTCACAAGCAAATACCCCACAACCCATTTATTTTTTACTTCACTACATTTTAAATTCTAATTGGCATGTAGGGCAGAGTATAAAGCCAATGAAAAAATCACAGCGAATCCATCAGTGAGGCCATTATAAACATGGGTGTTACCAGCAAGCCCAGAAAGTCAAGGAATGTTTAGCCACAAAGCATCCAAGAATTTATTTTCCATACCTCCCTCTTCAGCCTCATCTCTGCCTTCTCCCAGTTCACCCCCTACATCCCAGCTCCAGTCTCCAGCTCACTACGGGCCTTCATGCAGCTGCCCTTTCTGCTTAGAACTTTCTCCACCCACTGTGGACTGGCTAACTCGTACTTGTTCTTTCATACCCAACTGAGATGTTGCCTCCTCCAGGAAGCCTTCCCTGACCCACACCAAGACAGGAAATAGTGCCCCTCCTCCATGCCTCCCCAGCACCCTGCGTGTACCCTCCTCAGCAGTCACTTCACGATGGCATCATGCGGTTTGACTGTCTGTCTTCTCACTAGACTATAAATTCCTGGGGGCAGGGCCTTGGGCCCTTTACATTCCCGGGGCATAGCAAAATATTCAGTTATAGGTACTTAATTTATGTTTTAGAACAGGTAGATGAATGACGTTTCAATGGAAACTCTCTATTGCTAGAGAAGGAGAAGACTATTGTGACAGCTGTCCCCTTGCTCCCTCTCCTGCCCTTTCTGCTCCCTGACCCTCTATGCTGGATACTCAGCTTTCTGTGGTGGGTTTTGACTCCTCATTCCCTGAGCAAGAGGAACCTTCAGGCAACAGACACTAAAGCAGTTTCACTCTCCCAACCTGTCAGGCCTCCTGTCACAGACCCCAGATGTCCCCATTGGCCGAATCCAGGATCCAGAACAAACTGCTAAGTCCACACCTGCATCACGTGGGCTCTCAATATACCTGGATGGCAGGTGGTGAGAAAGATGTACCCAGGGCCCAGGTCCACTGCCAAGTGCACCAAGGTTGTAGAAGTGGCTTTCTTGGTTGCTTCTCTGATCACCGGCCATTTACACCCCAGCTTTGCAGGAATGGGGTCTGAACATGGCTTTGCCTGCCCTAGCTCTGTCAGAACTCAGCCTGGAGACTCTGGAAGACTTGTAGATGGCTACCAAGTGCTGTTCCCAGATTCTTTATCACCCTCCCTATTTCCACCTACCACCACCTGCACCTTGGAATCTTATCTGGCAAGATAAGAAATTCCCCCATACTTCTGCTTTTTGGCCTTACCAGGCTATTTGAACCCCAAAGATCAATCCTGAAGGATGACAGAAAAATCTACTCTGCCTCAGGGGCAAGTAGGGCCCAGGCTAGGGCCTCACTAGTTAGCCCTCTCCTCTCTGTTGTTTTTTGTGTGTGAGCACAGCCCTGCCTCCCAGGCCCCAATCTATGACAGTGTAGATAACCTTCAATTCAAACTATAAAAACCAGTTTCTCTCTGCTTCTCACATTTTACTAGAAAATGAACCATAATTTGAAACACACAGTAAAGTGTAATCTTTTCTTTTTAGCACTCAAGCGCCTTCATTTTCAAAGAAAGCCAACGGCTGGCAGATTGAATTTTGTTTTTTGCCAATTATACATTTTGCCTCAAAAGCTGCCTAGAGTACAAAAAAGAAGTGAGGGTGTTCACACTCTGAAGATGAATCATCTTCAAAGCTGGCATCAGAACCCCCCATGTTCATAACCCCATTTTTGAGACAAACGCTCTAGTCATTAATGAGAGTGCATATGACAAGCTAGAGTTATGACTAGTATTTGTTCACTGCAGTTAAGAATGTCCTCTATTAATGACAACAGCTGTCGGTTTAATAACCCCAGAAAAGATCATTAAATTCTTTCATATTTCCCAGAAACAGATGGAGGAATTGCAGAAAGGTTCAAGCATATGGGGAAACATATTGGATTGCGGCAGCTCCAAAGAGTGGCCAGAAATATAATACTCTAATGGGCCGCTCCACACAGTATTGCTTGTGGGTACGCAATGGGAGCAGGTGTCTCCATGCCTTGTGAGGGGCATGGAAACATGGTAAGGAGCGGTGTCAAGACAGGTGAGCCCTTGGTGTGTTGGGCTGGACTGGAAAGACGGCTGCCTGAGTTGGGTTCTTGTGAAGGCTTAGAGGGTGGCTCCTGTCAGCAGCTCTTGGCCCCACTTCACTGCCTCAGTGATTGCTGGAGTCACCATTCACTGGCAGAGAATGACACACTCACTTTCCCATGCATGCTCCCTCTAATTACTGAAAACTTACTCCAGTGTATACTGATATATCTGAGTCAGCAACAGCCAGTCCAATGTCCTTGCAGGACAAACTCCTGATACCTTGCATCAATGAACTTATTCTGCTGAGGGAACTGCCCACATCAGAACCATCAGCTTGATCTTGAGTTCAGAGTCAGAGGTAGTTGTGTACCTTTTGTGCATCCATGTGGAAGAGAACAGTTCAAGAACTCTGGGTCAGGTGTGCTAATGATTCAGATCTGACTCTGTCTATTTAGAGGGAGGGAGCAATAACCATGGAGGAAAATTAGAGTTATCTAAAAACATTATCTCCCTAAAAAAATGCCACAGGACCTGATGGTTTTACTGGTGAATTCTTTAAGACTTTCCAGGAAGAATTAATTCCCATATATATAAACTGTTCCCATGCATAGATAAATATGAAAAGCTAAGCTATTTACTCTATGAAGGCAGCGTGGTCTTGATAAACCTTAACATAGTATAAAAAAGAAAGAAAACTAAAGACTGAGCTTGCTTAGGAATCTTGCATATGAATTCCTATGTAAATAGTGGCAAGATTAATTTAAAATTGCATCGATGAATAAATAGGGATTAATCCAGGTTTGTAAGAATGGTTTAATGTTATAAAATTAATTAATATAGAACACACATATATTATTGGATAGAAACATTAAATATTGAAAAGATTTTTATTCTATTCTTTTCTATTTGTATTTTTTTGAAATTTATTTATTTATTGTGGGTTGAACAGTGTCCTCCCAAACAAGATATGAAGTTCTAAGCCCCAGTACCTCAAATGTGACCTTATTAGGAAATAGAGACATTGTAATTAGTTAAGATGAGGTCATACTGTAGTAGGACACACAGGCTGTGTGTGTCTTCACATGGCCATCTTCTTATAAGGAGGCAGAGAATGGAGTTATGCAATGGCAAGCCAAGAAACACCAAAAACTGCCAGCAAACCACCAGAAGCCAGGAAGAGGTAAAGGATTCCCTTCCAGGTTTTACAGGAAGCATGGCCCTACTGACACCTTAATTTTGGACTTCTGGCATCCAGAACTGTGGGATAAAACATTTCTGTTGTGTTAAGCCACCCAGTTTGTGGTACCTTGTTATAGTAGCCTTAGGAAATTAATACAATTGGTTTAAATCAAGAGTCAGCAAACTATAGCTTGCAGCCTTTGAATTTAAAGAAGGAGGAGGAGGAAGAGGAAATAGAGACTTTGTATGGCCCACAAAGCCTAAAATATTTAGTACCTGGTTCATTAAAGAAAGTTTGCTGACCCTTGGTTTAATACAACTAATAAAAAAATCCCAATAGATAAATTTAAGCATATCCGAGGACAAAATAGATAAAATTTTTAAAATTTTTAACTGAGAAAACTTTGGGTAAAAAAATAAAAAAGAGTAAGGAGAAATTATACTCTGACATGTTTAAGTATATAAATTACATAAATCCACAATACTGAAAATAAGGAAAATAGTGGCATATAGATCAATGAAATAGGATATGTCACCCTAAAATGGGCCTAGTGTATAACAATAAGAGCTTGATACATGCTGTAGGTAATATCAGAAACTTATAGGAATATATATAATTTTTTAAATATTGGAGAATATTGAAATATGGGGGAAAATAAATTATTAGATCATCAAATCATACTATTATCACAGTAAGTTCTAGACTAATTTAAAAATTAAATGTAAGAAAAAGAAAATTAAAAAATTTGGAAGAGAATATTTATAAATATTTAAAATAACTGATTGCTGAATAAGTGAGAATTGTCTAAGCAATAGAAGAAATAATAAAGGAAAAAAACTGTAT
Organism: Eidolon dupreanum; assembly: GCA_028627145.1. Classification (NCBI taxonomy): domain Eukaryota; kingdom Metazoa; phylum Chordata; class Mammalia; order Chiroptera; family Pteropodidae; genus Eidolon; species Eidolon dupreanum. The sequence continues at coordinate 71,030,802 of CM053506.1, forward strand.
ATTTGATGACAATATTTTCAAACTTCCGTACCTCAAAAGAATCTTAAACAAAATTAAAAATTAAATGACAAGCTGAGAAAAAAACTTTTGGCATAATTATGACAAAAAAGATTAATAACTTTCATATATAAAGATCAATAAGAAAAACACAAACATCCTAAAAGAAAGATAGGCAGCAGACATACCCCAACAATTCACAGAAGGCATATAATTGACTAAAGAATACATGAGAAATAATCAATTTCTCTGGTAATTAAAAAAAACACACACACACACATTTTAAAATGAGATCCCATGTTTAAATTATCAAATTTAAAAGAGCCTAAATACTCTGTCTCAGGTAAAGTCCATTTAGTAACTTTTCTACTCTAACAGTGGAAATACACTGAAACAATATTTCTGGATTGTGTTTTCACAATCCAGTCTGTTTTGCTACAGCATATGCTTCTCTAATGAAAATGAGGTCATACGTGATTGGTAAGAAAAGGTAAGGATGCCAATAAAACCTGAGGTCGCATTGGTTCACATGCAATTCTTCCCAGAAGATTTTGTGTTAAACCACTAAGTATGAGCAGCTGAACCCAAAAAACACTCTGACAGCTAAGCACAGGAAGCCCTAGTGAGGTGCAGTTCATGCTGCGCATCACTTGCATTCTTCCTCTGAGCAAGGTCTGGCTGTTTGTTCTGCCTAGAAAGTGCTTACTACATACATGGTCATGCACCATCTTTATGCACGCTGTCCTTGTCTCCATAACCCAGCATCTCATCTCCAATCCTTCTTTACACCCCTTTTTGACAAGCAACTTTTAGAAGCCATGTAGTTGTTTATTTATTAGAAATTTAATTAATTTTCAAATAGCATTTTTATTAAGATTGGTATTTTTTGTTACTGTTATGGTTATGACATGACATAAATTTTTAGTGATCGCCATAAAAGATGTTTTTTCTATAAGTCTTGTCATTTTTAGTACACAATCTTGCAGAACACATTTTTTTGGCATTTTATATGACATATATATATATATACAGATATATATATATATCAGATTATTGTAGAACAGCTCTGTATGATTATCAAAAGCCTCAAAAAGTTAACCGTTAACTCTACTTACAGCAATATATACATAGGAAAAAATCAGCAATATACCTAAAAATTTATGCGGTGTGTTTCGAGAAGTTATTTATAAAACTAAAAAATTGGAAGACATTCAAATGCAAAACACTTGATTGAATACCTGATATTTCATCTATACAATGGAATATATGACCCATTAAAAATAATCTCTTCAAAGAATGCTTGAAGTAATAAAACTTTTCATAATAGATCGTTAAGTAGAAAAAACACAGTCTATAAAATATTGCCACATAGAATCATTCAAATATCATAATATAAATTATTAAATTATGTACCTATTGTTTATGTAATAAATATATAAATATACACAAAAAATATAAATTATAGTTCAAAATAATAGCAGATGAGATTGAGTCAACATTAAATACCTTTTGCACTTTTCTACATTTTCTAAGTTTTCTATAATGAATATACATTACTTTTATAAATAAAATTTAACATTATTTTTTAAGTAGAAAAAAATTTATGAATGTTTTAATTTAAAGTAAGATGGCAAGGAAAGAACAGAGGGAAGGAGAGAGGACTAGGGAGAGAATGAGGCCACTCCAAGTTTAAATTCCAGTACCAACTGGCCTCTCCTCAGCCTATGAAAATCCTCAGTTATTGCAAACTCTATGCTTACTTTTCTGAGCCAGCAACACCTGATTCTCTTGTACAGGCCCACCACTCTTGCCCCAAGCCACAGGATAGACCTTCTGACCCCCTGACTGGCTCACTTACTAGGTTCCTATACCCTTCAGTCAAGCCTTAAACTTCTCTAAAACTGCCTCAGCTCAGCCACAGCCCAACAGCCAAGATCGCTTCTAAAATCCAGGTGATCAGCACCAGGTCCTATATCAGAGACACTAGAGGAGAACATCCAAGTCCATTCCCGCGCCTCACCCTACCCTGCAGAAACGAATGATTCTCTGTAATTCAGAGAAGGGACTGATGATCCGGGCCCTACTGGATTGTTGATACAGCCCCCGAGAGTGGCACAAAACTTCTGATGAGAGTCACCATACCAAAAATGTCTTGTGGCCTGAGGAAAGGCTCAGTGGTCATTCAGGTGGAACACATCTGCCTATGTGGATGGGGGGAAATGAGACTGGGATCAGGTACCTTGATCCCACACCCATTCCTTGGCGCCACATAGCCCTTTCTATCCACCCAAGGAGAAAAAGGAAAGAGGAGCTCTGAATTGACAAAATTGATAGTGATTTTAATAAGAAATTAACTTGAGTTTATAAAGAATAACATATGGTTTGTTTCCAACAGTAGTATAGATCTGATTCTCCTGAAGGACTCTCCTGAGAGAAACCATTAAATGGTTAAATAAAAGATTTTTTAAATCTATTTAAATGCATTACTGGGCTGACACAAAAGTAAGAAATCTGCAAAGCCCTAAAACAAAATGAAATAAAAAGACTGAAAAGAAAATGAGTGCCGAAGTCTGCTTTCTCCCTGAGGTTTCTACTAAAGAGACTCTAAGTTCTTCACCGAAGACTACATGAGGTTTGGGGATGGGAGATAAAACTCAATCTTATGTCCCAAGGCAGGAGATCTGATGTAAACCCTACATCAACAAGGTGAGACTCAAAAGGATAACACACTCGAAAAGTGAGTAAGAAATAGACTGGGATCTTTACATAGAGACACAAGGAAACTCATCTATCTTGCCCCTGGCATTGGTTAAGGGGGGAAAACTTCTTATAAATACAAACCACTTCTTATAAAACTTTGAGATCCAAAATTACACCCCTGTGGGGTCCAGAAAACCTCAAGTGGTGCTTCTGGGCACTGCAGAAGCATCAGAAATCCTCTCCTGAGAAACTTAACCTCAAATAAGGCCTCGAGAATCCTCACAAATAAATGCTGGTGGACAGTGGTGGTCAGTGTGGATAGGATCCCTGCCTGGTGGAGCTGACATACAAAGAGGTACGTGAAAGAAATAAGAGCTAAAAAGGAACTAAATAAGATAGAGAAAATGAAGAGATCTAATTAAAGAGAATGATCTGGAAATTCGCATATAAGCTCAAAATCTTACCTTCCTCAGCACCCATAGAGCAAATCTCACAGGAGTAAGGTTGCCAGATGTGTAAAGAAAACAAATTACAGGATGCCCAATGAGCTTTGAATTTCAGATAACCAACAGTTTTCTAGTATGCCCTATGCAATATTTGAGACATACTAAAAGAATTATTTATTCTTTTATTATTTTGTTTTTTTTTTTTAAATCTGAAATTCAAAGTTCATTGGTCATTTCATATTTTATCAGAAGTCCTAGATGGGAGAAATCTGATTGGTCCTGCTTAAGTCACATAGTCTTCCTTTGGACCAATCCCTATGGGCAGTTGCACAAGAAACATTGCAATTGACAGTTCCCACCAGAACTGCATGGGGTGAAGGAAGAACAGTTTCACAGTGAAGATAAAAGTCTTTCACAGATAAAAACAAGAGACATCCATTCCACTGGGGTTCACTAAAGGATGGTGATAGTGGTGGTAGTGGCATTACTGATAATAATTTTGTTTGCCTACCTCTTTTTCTGCCACTAGATTTCCCTGAGATAACTGGTATTCCTGGTCATGCTAAATCCATCCAGGATGATGAGTGTGAGAACCTTGGCCACACAACCAGTTGAACATACACTGGCTAACATGGAAAGGAGCATCTCTGTCTAACTTGGTGGCTCTCATCTCTGTCTAACTTTGGCAGCACATTAGAATCACCCAAGGAGTCTCTAAGAAGCACTGACACCCGGGCCCACCCCAGAGTTTCTGATTTAATAGGTCTGATGTGTCCTGGGCATCAGGATTTTTTAGAGCTTTTCAGGCAATTCTAATATGCAAGCAAGGATGAGAACCACTGGGACCCCTACCTACACCTCCAGTCATGTCTCTCATATTCTCTTTGGCCCCAGACACTCAATGATCCTTCCCCTGACATTTCTCAGAGTTCACATTGGCTCATCCCAGTCACTCTAAGTAGAATCTCCCCCTATCTGTGAAAGTGTTTTTGATCTTCAAACAAGGCCATGCCTCCTCCCCCAGTGAAGATTTCCCATAAGCCTATTCTAGAGGTGAAGTTCTTCTCACAACTCCTACTGAGAAAAGATGTTTTCCAACCTAATGTGTGGCTTTACCATTGGCCCTTCCTGACCTGAGTGCATTCTCAGACACATGACACGTTTCTTACCTGCTGGACCTCACCTGCCAGAGGGAAAAAGAAATCCAAGTATTTGCATCAATTCATTTAGATCTTAGCAGGGCATAAAATGAACTCTCTGGGAAATTATAAAAATATGCAATATAAAGGTCTATTCTTAATAAACAATGTCTGCCTCTCATCACAGAAGCCCCATAATACTGATTCGTAGGCAGTGGCTCATATAAGACTTCCTGGAGACTCACAACCAGAAGAGACTTTGAGTCCAATGGAAGCAGCATCCTGCAAAAGAAAGCCACACCAGACTCTGGCAGGAACAACTCTTCCTCCACAAACAATTCAGCTTAATTAAAACAAGAAAAACAAAGGATGGAATCTCCCAGTCCCAGCTGAGATAGGACCAACTGCAGCTTTCCAGGGTGGTCATCAACCAGGCACCAAAATCCTGTGGATCCTTTCCACCTGGACACTTGCCTGTAGGTGCTCATCTCATTTTGGCATATTGGGGGCTCAGAGACAGACCCTGGGCTGGCCAACACCTGTTCTCAGCTCAGACAATTCCCTGAGAAGGGCAGCCATTATTTGCTTAAGGTCTGTCCCTCTGTGGAACTGAAAGCTTCACAAAGGTAGGGTCCATATCTGTGTCACTTATCTCAGAGTCCTGAATGCCTGGAGTCTAACACCAAATGGACATTCAGTAAATACCTACTGGTTGGTTGGATAAAATGCTGCCAGAAGGACTGGTTCCTGGTCTATCTTCACCACTATGTCCTGCTGCCACCACATGGATCAGACCTACTCCTGTCTCAGTCCACTTCCTCCAGGATTGGGAGAGACGAGGACAGTCAACAAGCTTGGAGTACTGGACTAGGTTCCAGGCAGCTGGAAAGGATGGAAGCCCTTAAAGATCTTGGAGAGTGATTCCTTGTACCCAACGGGAGGCATATTTGGTGTGAGCCTTAAGGGATGAATAGTTCTTAGATCAGAAAAGAGAGGAGGGAATCACATTGCAGAAAGTAGAAGAAAGTGCAAAGCTTCAGAGAGGTTGGCAGGGCTAGAGTATCAGAGCTAAAGAGCTAGAACAGATATCTTCCTGCAGAAAGGGGGAGCTGCCAGCACACTGGGAATAGGGGTGTGATCCAGCCAGATCAGTATTTTACAAAGATCATCCTGGAGGCCACTGTGGACAGATGTTAGCAGAGGCAAAGAACCTGGGGGCTGTGGAAGTTTCTAGCTATGAGATGATGAGGCTGAGCAGTGGGGCTGCAGAGAAGAGGCCAGACCATGCTTTCTTCCCCAAAATGGAAGAAAAAAGCCCCAACACCCAGGGGCACAGTGTTGTCTGCTAATGCAAGGTCCAGAGTGGAAGACCATCCTGTATTTCATGGCTCCAGGCAATGTCCCTTCTTCTTGGCATAGAGGCTGTTCTTCAATGTGTCCCCACAGCCCCCATGAGCCCCCACCGTCAACCCTTCCTGGTTTCTCACTGCCTTTGCCTCTGACCACATACTACTTTCCCAACACATCTACACACACACACACACACACACACACACACACACACACACACACACACACCATACTCCATCTAGGTCCACAGGGGTTCTTCATCCTACAGCTAAGAATGGTGAGACAAGCACTGGATTTGGACTGCCTTCAAGAGTTTCCCATTATTGAGTGTTCATCTTGGCTCTGCCCCTAATTGTGTGATGACAGGTAGGTATCTTTGCCTCTCTGAATCTCAATTTTCTCATCCACAGAGAGGGGATAATAATGCCTACCTCACAGGACTGTGAGATAGAGTAGCAATAATATACAGAAAGCTTCTACCACGATGTTTGGCACAGAGTGAGTGTTTGATACTCTGTACCTATGACTGTGATTATCCACAGAGTTTGCATTTCCCCAGTCTCAGCTATAGCCCACCTCCTCTAAGAAGCATTCCCTGACCACTCAGCCCCACATGTCAACTTCCTCCTTTCTTGGCTCTGACAGTCCCTGCAGTCTGCACCATTAATCTAACACCTGACTTCTCAGTCTCTTGTGTTGGGCACTGATTCCTCTCCATGAGCTGTTCTTATCTCCCCTAATGCATAGGAAATTCTCTGAGAGTAGAGACCACCTCCCCTCATTCTCCTGCCTTCCACAGTGTGCAGAACTAGGCACACAGTAGATGCTCTGGTAAGCAGGTAAGATGAAGCCAGTTCACTGATGGCTAAAAGTTTGGCTTTTATGACAAAGGCAATAGGGAGCTTGTGAAGGCTGTAGAAAAGGGGAGATGATGGAAGGGGTCATTTGGATGAGGCACTGAAGAGCAGATCTACATATTCCCAGTCTGTTTCCTTCCTTCCTTCCTGGCTGAGGACACTGGCAGAGTGATGAATGTGCCAAAGGCTACACATTATTAATCACCTTAAAAGCAAACATTTATCTTAGTGCAGGATTTTTACTTTTCTCCTCTAATAAAGGATTAAAGTGCCCAGATATTAATGGGCCAAATAATTTACGTTTTGCTTAAGCAGAAAAAACAAACCATCAGGCTTTCGTGGCAACACTACTTTCCGACAGATTGAGAGATAGGCTGAATAAATTGCTGTAACTGAAACATGCACGTATGCATGCTCACCCACCAATACATGACAGTTGGCAAACATTTTGCAGCAAGTGCAATATGATTTCTGTACACAATTACCCATTCCTCTAAGGGATTTTCCTCTCCTTCTTGCTTTCTCAATCACTTGGGGAAATTAAGCCACAGCACCTTGGGCAGCACCCCCCTGTGCCTCTGTTCACAAACTGTGATCTCAGCCCTGAATAAATGAATACTGAGAGGAAACAACTTATTGAGGTTCCAGAACTTCCAAGAGACAGCAAGATGGGCCATGGCCATTCTCTTCTTCCTCCATATGCTCTCCAAACAAGGATCTTGAAAAGAAAGACATTTTCCTGAAAAGAGAAACCAGAGGAAAACTTTTCATCTTCATTTTATTTGAACATCCACTGAAAATCAGCCATAGCAAAGTGTCTCAGATTCCAGTCTATGGCTGAAATGTTGTAACAGGCCAAGCCATCAAAAGGAGACAGGAGACCTGAATGCTTATTCCCTCACAGTCACGGACTTACTGTGTGACCTTGACCAGTTCCATACCATTCTCTGGGCTTCAGGTTTTCCATGTAACAATGAATGTTTGGTTTTGATAACTCTGAACTCTGATAATTTGTGGTTTAACAACTGCTCAGCTCCAGCAGTCATACAGGACAGGAGCATCAAGTATTAGAGCTGAGCAATAAAAAAGAGCATGCATGCTCAGTCCCTGGTGAACTGCCCACTGAGCATGCTCAGAGCCACGGTAATTAAGTTCCTCATCTAGGACTCCACAGCAGATCGTATACCACCAAGCATGCTCATTTCTAAAGAAAGGTGATTCTAGGCATGCTTAATCACAAGGCAAAATCCTGTCTCCTGATGAAAGTTTACCCTCATTGCTTGAACTCCCAGAGATAGTCTAGACACAATAGGCCCATAGCAATTAGTTGAATTAAACAAACCAACCAATCTTAGCCAAGGCTCATTCTGTTCACCTACTGGTTTAGATAGACTGAACTCTTGAGTAAGAGTGTTACACCAAAAACTTAGTTCCCTGCAAGTTACTCTTCATCAGCTACCCTCACCCCTGCCAAAATAGAGTATGTCTTCCTAATCTAGCCTCACACTTTTCATACCTGTAAGAATAGAGGATTTGAGAGGGGAGGGAAAATATGGCGTAGATGATAGAGGCTCTGTTCATCCCTCTGGCAACCAAATCAAAGTTGTGATGGAAACTAGGAGCAGCAGCAAAGAAAAATCACCTGGGATCTAGATAAACAAGCCATATAACTATGGAGAAATCCAAGAAATCACCCTGCAATGGCAGAAGGTAGGACGGGGCGAGGATGCAGAGCTTCCTGATCCCAAGCAGCTGAGTGAGACGGAGGCTGCAGCAGCGGCAGTGGTAGATGCCTCTTAAAGGGGCCACGTCTGCAAGCGGATTTTCATGGTGATGGACCTGCTCGCTCTGAGTGCCAGTACTCATTCAGCTACACACAGTGGCCACCAGGGACTTACAGGGAGACATTGTTGGAGTGAGGGCCGAGGTGAGACTTGCTCGATACAAAAGTGCCAGCAGTATCTATTGTTCCCTGTTGAGCCCTCCCCCCATCAGTGTGCCGGACACAGCGCCGCCATAGCTGTGACATCATCAAACTGGAAAACAGAGGTCACACCGCCCAGAGGATTCCCTGAAACCCCGCCTCCCCCACCTTGGGCCCCACCCAAGCTACATCCAGGTATATGCCCAGCAAGTCAGGTGCTTCTTGCTGCACATCGCCTAGAGTCACACTGAAGGCAGCTGGCCTCGGTTTCTGGTGTGGCCTTTTGAGGCAACTATAAGCACAGCATCTGTGGATTGCTTGCTGAATCTTGACAGGTGGCCCCAGAGCGCTGGAGGCTTGGGCTAAGTTTGGCCTACAGCTGAACCCCTTTTAGGACTGTGCCACTGGACACCTACTTCACAAATCCACACTAATAAGACTGGGAGACTTAGGAGCTTTGCTTAATACATAGAAACAGACACAGAAAGACAGACAAAGTGAGAAGACAAGAAGAAACCATATGACAGAACAGAACAGAGATCCAGATACAATGGAGTCAAGTAATCTAATAGATGCAGAGTTCAAAACATTGGTTATAAAGATGCTCAATAAACTTTTGGAAAATATAGAGAACTCCAACAAAGAGATAAAAATAGAGATGGAGATTATAAAAGGGAACTAGTCTGAAATGGAGAACACACTGTCTGAGATGAGAAGTATATTAAATGGAATAAACAAAGGAATAAAGAGAATATAGAAGAGGATCACATGCCTTATCTAGAGGACAGGAAAGCTAATATGGACACTCAAACAGAATGGCAAGAAAAAAGATGCCAAGACTATAAAGATGATTTAAGGAGGATGTGGAACACTAGTAAGGCTCCAAATATTCATCTGATCAGCATAACAGAAGAAAATCAAGATGTTGAACAGCTGTTTGAAAAAATAATGATGGAAGACTTCCCTAACCTGGTGAAGAAAATGGACATAAAACCCCAGGAAGCTCAAAAGATTCCAAAAATCAGGGATTCAAAGAGACCCACACCAAGACACATCATAATTAAAATGCCAAAGGTTAAATCCAAAGAGAGAATCTTAAAAGCAGCAAGAGAAAAGCAAATAATTACATATAAGGGAACACCTATATGGCTGGCATCTGATTTCTCAAGAGAAACTATGCAGGTCAGAAGGGCTTGGCAAAAAATATTTGACAGGATGAAGACCCAGAATCTACAACCAAGAATAATTTATCCAACAAAACTATCATTTAAAGTTGAAGGACAGATAAAGAGTTTTCCAGACAAAAATAAACTAAAGGAATTTATCACCACCAAGCCAGAATTACAGGAAATGTTGAAGGAACTTCTTCAAGAAGAAAAGCATGTATCAAAAACAGGAATAAAGAATGGTAACAACTACATTCCTATCAATAAGTACCTTAAATGGAAAAGAATTAAGTGCTCCAACCAAAGGATGGAACGGCTGAAAGGATAAGAAAACAAGACCCCTACATATGAAAAGGAAGGGAATGGAAAAAGATATTGCTTTGATGAACCTAGAAGGTATTTAAGTCAGACAGAGAAAGTAAACATTGTATGATTTCACTTATATGCGAAATCCAAGGAATAAAAAGAACTAATCAAAAACAGACTCAAAATATAGTGGACAATTTGATGATGGACAGAGGGGAGGAGAACATGGGGAACTGGGAGAATGGAATGAAAGGTTAAAGAAGTACAAATTAGTAGCTGATGGATGGTCACGGGGATGAGAAGCACAGCATAGGGAATGCAATTAGCATTAATACATTGGCTAGGTGGAGGGTCAGGGGAGGGAGGGAGCAGCTGGGGGAATCATTTTACTAACTATATAGATGTTTAACCAATGTATTGTATACTCAAAACTAATTAAAATTTTAAAAATTATAAAATTTTAAAAAAGACCAAAAAGAATAGAGGATTTGAACAATACCATCCACCAACTTCACCTAGTTGATATTTAGAGATCACTCTATTTAACAGTAGAATTTACATTCTTTTTAGGTATACAAGGAATAATCAGCAAGACAGGTCATATACTTGGCCATAAAGCATGTCTCAAAAACTCTTTAAGATTCAAACCATACAATTTTATTCTCTGATATAATGAATTAAATTAAAAAATAACAACAGAAAGCCATCTAGAAAATCATCAAATATCAAGAAATTAAACAGAACACTTAAATAACTCATAGATCAATGTAGAAATAAAAAAAGGGAAACTGTAATATATTTCACACTTGATAATAATGAAAGCAAAATTCATCAAAATTTGTAGGATACAACTAAATCAGGGGTTAAAAGAAAAATTAGCCTTTTAAATGCTTATGTTAAAGAAAAGAAGCACAAAATCAATGATCTAAGCTTCTACCTATAGATACAAAAAAGAAAAGCAAATGAAACTCAATATAAGCAGGAGACAGGAAACAATGAGAAAAAAGAAAATCAATGGTACAAAAACTGGACAAACAATAGTGAAATCAGAAGAGTCGAAGTTATTTCCTAGAAAAGATTAATAAAATGATAGCCACCCAGAGAAAACTAATCTGAAATAAGGAGAGAAAACACATACTACTAATGCCAGGAATTAAAGAGGGAATAGCATCATAGGTTTTATATCTATTAAAATAATAATAGAGAATATTATGAACAACTTATGCCAATAAATTAACAACTTAGGTGAAATAGACAAATTCTTGAAAAAAAAAATTACTCACTAATATACCATGAAAGTATAGATCTAAATAACCCTATGTATATATTAAATAATTTTTAATTCATAACTAAAATTTTTTTCTCATAAAGAACTTCCAAGCCCAGATGAATTTACCAATGAATTTTATCAAACATTTAAGGAAAAAATAATATCAATATTATACACTCTTTCAGAATATCAAGGAGAAGGGAATATTTTCTAACTCATTTAATAAAGCAGAATAACCCTGGCACTAAAAAATGGCAAAGATATTGTAAGAAAAGATAATTACAGACTAATATTTCCCATGACTAGAGAGATAAAAATCCTTGTGAACCTATTAGCAGATTAAACATAGTGGTACATAAAAGTATAACACATCATGACCAAGTGGTGCTTATCACAGGAATTCGAGGTAAATTTAACATCTAGAAAATGTTTGGGGAAAAAAATCAATGAAATTCACAAAATTAACAGAATAAAAAAGAAAAATGCAATTCACAACATTGATTACATAAAGAGGAAAAATCATATGATATATGATTCTGATAAAGCATTAGACAAAATTCAACACCCCTTACAGTTTAAAAAAAGGAAACTATGAAAGAATTTTCTTAATCTGAGAAAGACATTTATTAAATACTTAGAGCTCACAACATACTACCTAATAGTGAAACACCAAATGTTTTTCCTGTAAGTTATTAGATAATTACCTTCAACATTCTCTAGAAACTTTAGACAATGTAGGAAAAGAAAAGTTAATAAAATTATTATAAGTATTGGAAATTAAGAAGTAAAACTGCCATTATTCACAAATAATGTGTATGTGTACATAGAATAGAAATGTACCAAAAATACTAGAATAATTGAGTTTATTGACTTTGCGGCATCAAATGTCACTATATAAAAATCAATTCTTATTCTATGTACTAGCAACAAAAAATTAATGAAAACTTTTTAAAAATACCATTTGCAATAGAATTACTAAAAGCAAATATATAAGAATAAATCTAATTTAAAAAGGTACAAAACCACTATACTGAAACTACAAAATGTTGCCAAAAGAAATTAAAGAAGATCTAAATATCTGCAAGATATACCATATTCATAAATTTGACAACCTGATATTAAGATGCCAACTCTCCCCAAAATGATCTTTAGATTGTAATTCCAAACTCTAAGAGAAGTTTTTGAAGAAACTGACAAGTTGATTCTAAAACATGTGTTAAAGTTAAGAGTAGCCAAAATAGTATTGAAAAAGAACAAAGTTGAAGGACATAAGCTAGCTAATATTAAGACTTTATATGAAGTGACAGTTATCAATTCAGTATGGTTTTGGTATAAGAATAAACAATTAATTTTTGACCAAATTAATTCAGTAGAGAAAAGAAAAGTCTTTTTACAGACAGTGCTAGAATAACAGAATATCCATGTAAAAAAAAAATCTCAATTCTTACCTCACTCCATATACAAAAATATATTCACAATAGATCATAGATCTAAATATGGTGCTAAAACCATAAAGCTTCAAAGAAAACATAAAATGTTATCTTTGAAGCTTGGGTTAGTCTTAGAGAGCTGAGCTCTTAACCTGTGGGATTTGATGCTATCTCCAGGTAGATAGTGTCAGAATGGAGTTAAATTAGAGGACACCTCTCTGGAGTTGCAGAGAATTACTTGGTGGGGGAAAACCCCAACACATCTGGTGACCAGAAGCGTCATAAGTGAAGTGTTCTGTGTGAGTATAGGTAAAGGAGAGACATACAGGAAGAGGGAGTTTTTCCTGTTCACGAAATTTCTCAGGACACAGAAACAATCATCATAAAAAAAAACTTAACAAATCAAATTTATTAAAATTAAATTTTCTACTCATCAAAATATGCTATTAACCAAGATATGCTACAAACCAAGAAAATTATTCACAGTATATATATCTAACAAGAGACTCCAATGTAGAACATAAAGGAATTCTTATATATTAGTATCAACAACAAAAAGACAAGTAACACAACTTTAAAAATGGGCAAAAGTCTCAAAAAGACATTTCACAAAAGAAATAGATGAATGGGCACTCAAACTTGAAAAATGCTCAGTATCTATATTTATCAGGAAATGCAAATTAAAACCACAATGAAATACACTTCATACCCAGTAGAATGCATTTTTTTAAAATGACAGCAATGATCACAAGGAATCTTTTTGAGGAGATGGGAATATTCTAAAACTGAATGTGGTAATGGTTGTACAACTGTATAAATTTCAAAAAATCATTGAACCACAGTAATTACAATGGGCAATTTTTTATGATATGTAAATTATTCCTAATTAAGCTCATACCTTGCTAATTAAAGTATCAGCAAGTATTATAATTTAAAGACACAGACTGTGAAATTATAAAGAAAAGCTAGAAAACAATAAACATAAAATTCAAGGTAGTTATTACCTGAGAGGAGAGAGAGAGGGATAAGTAGTGAAAGAACTTCAAAGATATTGTAATCATTTTCCCCAATATTGGGCAGTGGTCCACAGGTGTTCATTGTACCAATATTTTTTATACCATACATATAGTTTATGTGTTATTTAGTTTCTACCCTATAGTTAATAAAAACAAGTTCAAATAAATAAAATAAATAATCAAAGAGATAGGGGCAGACTTGATAAGAACATGCATTATAATAACAAACTGCCCAGTGGGGAGATGGTGGAGTAATATGAAACCCATGGAAGAAATTCGATAAAAGCACCAAAGGCAGAGTTGGAAGACCGTCCCCAGAGATGAAAGCCAATGGGCAGCCACACAGACTTATAGGCAAAACTGATAGACAGTAAGGAGGAGAATAATGGGTTGGCTGAAGGCTTTGGTCTTTCTATTGTGGATAAACTAGGGAATAAGGAAACACTGCACCTGATTTCTCTCAATCTCACTCAGCTCAATGCTACTTAGATGCCATACCTCAATCCTTCGGAGAAGATATGTACAAACCTTTCTTTGAGTTCATTGTCAGCCAGTTTGGAGAAGGTAAGTAAGGAAGTTTAGAAACAGAGGAATATTGAATGGTTAGTTCCCTGAAATCATTGGCAGTCCCTTCTCTGGGGATTACTGGGCAAAGCACAATATTTCTACAGCTAGAGAAATGTGAGTTCTAGGCTGAGCTATCATAACAAATAGACTCACAAAATATTAATGATGCAAACACAATAGGCATTCATTTCTGCCTCCTGTTTCCAGTCTAAGGAAGATGGTCCTTGTTGGCACCTCTCCTTCATGCAGTGATTGGATTCCAGGCCCCTAAGTCCTCTGGCATCTCTATCCCCTTGGGCCTGTTGTCATCTGCTTCCAGCCAAGGGAATAGGAAAAAAGCAAGAGAGACACATTTATTTTTCTAAGCTTTTGGCCTAGCAAAATTGAGACAAAGATTTCCTAGACAGAACATGAAAAGAACAAACCATCAAAGAAAAAATTGACAAGCCAATTAATTGGACTGTATCAAAATGAAAAATGTCTGCTTTTCAAAAGACACCATTAACAAAATAAAAAGACAAACCATAAGAGATCGTTTTTGTAATCCATATATTTGACAAAGGACTTGCATCCAGTGTATATAAAGAACTCTTAGAACCAATAACAAAAGACAAAAAAAAAAAACAAACTTTTAAATAGATGGTTTTTAAAACATTCACAAAAGAAGAAATACAAATGACCAAGAAGTACATCAAAGATGGTTGATATCATTAGTCGTCAAGAAAATACAAATTAAACAGTGAGATACCATGACACACCCACTGAATGTTTAAAATTAAACAGACTGACAGTATCAAGTGTTGGTGACTATGTGTAATAAGGAAATTCTCATATATTGCTGAATGTAGAATGGTACAACCACTGTGGAAACATTTTGGCAGTTAGTTTCTTGTAATTAAACATGCACTCACGTGAATCAGCAATTCCATTAGTAGTTATCTAACCAAAAGAATAGAAAATATACGTTCTGCAACAACGTGGATGGATTTCAGAACATTACATTAAGCAAAAATAGCCAACCCAGATGATTTCATGTTGTATGATTCCATTTATATGATTTTAGAATATGCAAAACCAATCAATGGTAACAGAAAGCAGATCTGTGATTGCCTAGGGATAGGAGGAGTTTACTGCTAAGGAGTGTGAGAAAACCCTTTGGGATGATGGAAATGTTCTATAACATGATTGTAGTGGGAGTGTGGTGGGAGTGGTATAATCAGTCTGGTCATGGGGACATACATCAAATGGTATACTTTTTTTTTAACTTATTATTTTTATTTTATTTTTCTCCTCTCTTTAATTCCCCCCTCCCCCCAACACACACTTCCACCCCTGGCCTGTGCATGTTGCCATTTCCACTTAAGAACTGGATCTCTGAAGGCGGAATGTCTCCGCCCACCCACACGCTCGCAGCCTGCACCCGATGCCTGGCACATCCAGGGGCGCGAACCCAGGACCTTCTGGGTATAAAGCAGACATGCTAACCACTACACTATGGAGCCATCCATGAATGGTATACTTTTAATGGATGCATTTAATTGTATGTAAATTACATCTCAAAAACACTGATTTAATAAAAGAAGAAGAAAATCTTAGTCCAGAAGGTGCACACATAACTTCTGCTCATATTCCAGTGGTTAGAGCAATCCATCATAAAGGCAATCCAACCTCAAGGAAAGCTAGGGAATGTAGTCCAGCCAGGCGGCCAGGAGGAAGAGGAAAATTAGTTTTAGTGAACAGCAGCACCACCTCCACTCCACTGTGATGCAAAGGGCTCCTAGAGACTTTCGAGGCAGATAAGGCAGGGCTGAGGAAGGGCAGAGGCGAGGCCAGGGACAGAAGGCTGAGTATGGAGCTCTGGGGTAGAGAGAGAGGGAAGATGTCACGGAGAAGACATGTTTAAAAACTAATCCTGAAAGAATAAAGCAGGTGGGAATGGCATAAACACAAGCATGGCAACATCCTTCATCACCTGGAGCTCAGTAGCTGGCACAACTCCCTCTCACGTGGTCCCAGCACCTAGGAATGGGGGACAGTCACTGCCTGGGACACAGGCACAAAAATCAGGCTGGAGGTAGTTACTCCAGCCAAGGAGATGGGAAAAGTTGCATATCGTGACTCAGACTGCATGTCATAAAACAGGAGCCAGTATCACAGACAGGAAGTATGTGCGGCCGATGCCCACTCACAAAGCCCACAGCCAGCTGAGTCACAGCACTGAAAAGGCAACTCTTGCTCAGGCCCCCAGCTCTGGCCTTGGATTCCCACCTGATTTACCATCACCTGCCAGGTAGGGGGAATCTGGCCACCAGTTGCTGAATGTCAAAGATCTAGACTCATCTGGATGGAATACCTGCTATCCAGCCTATTCCCTAATGCACATCTCAGAATGCTGAATCAGAGCCTTCTTCATTTTGCTCCTCAGTGTCCCACCAAGGAAACAAAGGCTCAGAAGGGGCCAGGCCCCTGCCCAAGGTGACACAGCTAACAAGTGGCAGAACTGAGATGGATCCCAGGTGTCCTGGCTGCTTCTGTCTGCATACGAGGTTATTTTATTCAGTAGGCATGATAGAAGGACAGCCTAGAGTTTATGAATATATTTAAAACTTGGAAAAGATTATTGGTTCCAAAATATGAGAAGAAAACTGCAAAATCAATTTAATGAAATTTTTAAAGTTTGCAAAATGGAATGTGGAGGTTGTCTTCATTAATGGCTAAATTTAGAATGTGTAAACATTTCCTTACATTTGAAAACAATGTGTAGATTAGCTTTTGTTACCTGGAAAGAATTCCTGAGTATTTCCAAGGGCGTCTGAGAAAACCCGACCAACACTAAATTAAATTAGTTACTTATGACCAAGTGATTTTAAAAGCAAAATTGTAAATATTCTTCTAATTTGTTTATAGTAAGAAAAAAATCCATATTTCATATGGGATATGTGTTGTCTATGATGGGAAAAGCTTACAATAGTAAAGAGGTGGGATCCCAATGGTACTTCTAAATGGCTCTGGCCATACCACCTTCCCTAGTCAGAGTTCTTTCAATGGGAGTTACAGTGCCTACCTAAGTCTGCAAGCAGGGGGCAGTGGGGTCCAGCCTGGGGCTGCCTCTCCCTCCCTCACTGCCAGGCAGTGGAGCAGATTGGGAAGGTGCCTGCCTCAGAGTGAAATGCCCCTGTATGATTGTCTTCTCCTGAACAGCAAAGCTTCTCTGCAGACAGGATTGGCAGCCAGGTGAGCTACGGCCACAGAAACAGCATGCATCTTCCCCACCATGCTGAGTATGCCCACCGCAAACTTGCTGAAATGACTGATCCTATTAGTGATAGGGTGCCAGAGAAAAGTCTAATTTCATGTTCAAAGCAGGTTATGTTGATGAAAACAAGATAAAGGCTTCGTGCTGGGTTCTTAGTTATATCAGGAGTCTTGGACAATGTTTCCTTTCGATAAATGGTAGCACATTATTTGCTCTCTTGGGCAATAAGAGATTAATAGTGCTACAGTCTCTCCTTTGAGGATCCATAAATGATTCTAAAGTACCTGGGGAGTCAACACTCCCAGGGCATTCAAGAAAAGCTTAGGAATATAGGGGAAGAGAGCACAGTTCAAGGACTTAAAGACATGGGCTCAAATCCTGAATACAGTTACTCACTAGCCAACCCTTCAGAGAGAAGTGGTTCACCATTTGGGACCTCAGTTTCTTCATCCATAAGATGTAAGAAGGGGAAGAGATTATCATTTCGAAATTTTCCTTCAGCTCTTCAGTTTTCTTCAAGAACTTTGGCTTCTCTCCATGGCCATGTGGCTCCTGTCCTGAGCCTTTTAGTCTTAGTGACCCCATAGGTCTATATTAGGTCCACTGCAGTCCTAAGCAGAATATCTGCTGCAGGGGTTTCCTGGCTCCCCTACCTTCTCCACCCCCCATCTCCACCACTGGGGCTACCTGCCCTGTGGTTGTCTCCATCACTCAGACTAAGTGTACACCTATGACACCAGCAAACCTGGATTACCCAAAGTATTTTTTAATGTTAGAACCATAACAGTATAATTACATTTACCTACCCCTGTAATTTCTGCTATTCTTATCATATATTTTCCATTTTTATACATTATAAACCATAAAATACAATGCTATACTTTCCTTGAAGCAGTCATTTGTCTTAAAAACACCATTATCAGTGCTTTTCATCTTTTTCTTTTATATCTGAGTTTCCATCTGGTACCATTCCCCTTCGTCTTGAAGAACTTCCTGTAGCATTTTTGTGAAGGTTAGGTCTGCTCAGCTTTTGTTTAGCTGAAAATGTCTTTTATATTGCCTTCATTTTTCACATGAAAAGGACTTTTTTCACTAAATATAGAATTTTGAGTAGACTAGTTCTTTTTTCCTTTCAGCATGTTGAAGATGTCATTCCATTGTCTTATGACCTCAATTGTTCGTAATGAGAAGTCAGTTCTCATTTGTATCGGTCCCTGGTATGTAGTGTTTTTTGTCTCTGCTTTCAAGATTTTCTCTTTCTTTAGTTTTCAGTAGTTTGATGATGATGTATCTCTGTACAGTTTTCTTTGCATTTGTCCTGCTACGGGGATTACTGAATGTCTTGAATCCATCAGTTTATATTTTCATAAAATTTGAGGAAATCTAAGACATTGTTTTTTTCCGTATATTTTTTCTTTCTGCCCAATCCCCTCTTCTCCTATGACTCCAATTACACATATGATAGACCACTTGATATTGTCTCATAGAGCACTGAGATCATGCTCAATTTTATTTCAGTTAATTTTTTTCTCTACTATTCAGATTGGATGATTTTTTTGACCTATATTTAATTTCACTTAGCCTTTTTTCTGTTATCTCCAGTTTATTATTAAGCCAATTTGTAAATTTTTCACTTCAGATATTTTGCTTTTCAATTCTAGAATTTCTATTTGGATCTTATTTTTATCTTCCTTCTTTTATCTGCTTATTACTATGATCAAGTCTTTGTATATTTTAATAGCTTCTTTTTAAAAACTTACCAGCTAATTCCAATATCTGTGTCATTTTGAAATCTGTTTCTAGTGACCATTGTTTTTCGTATATTTTATTTCATCTTTTTTGACTGTTGATCACATTTTTTGTTTCTTTGGTCTAGCAAATTTTAATTATCTGTCTACTGGTCATTGTATACAATTCATTGCAGAGACTTTAAATTCTGTATTTTTTTTCCATGATGAGTATTGATTACTAGATGATCATCTTAAGTTACTAGCTGATCACCTCGAGCTCTTACTGGCTTCATTTGACACATTATTAGAGCAGATCAGTTATGCCCTTAGTCCTAGAGCAAACCCCTAGTTCTGGAACATAATCTCCACTCTGATAGTGTGGCCCTTCTGGGATTCCAATGGAAAGCCCAAAGATCCATCAAACCTCTTTAAACTAATAGGATTCAAACTCTAAACTCTGTCTTCCCTAAAATCTGTGTTCAGCTTCTTTAGCCTAATAGCAATCACTTTTTGAAGGGCTCCCTGATATCTCCCTTACGTATTTGCATTTCAGAGATCAGCCAAGGATTTCAGGGGAATATGCAGATTCAGGGGCCCCTCTATGACACCTTCCCCTCTTAGCCTTCATACCTTCAACCTCTATCCACCCTGAAAGCTCTAAATTCTACGCCAATAAAAGTGAGGCCCTCTGCCTAAGTCTCAGCCAGCTCCTACTGGAGAGTGCCACTTGGAAAAGCCATAGAAATGTACCTCTCATCTAATACAGTTCCTTTCTTTCAAGGGTAGAATATCCTTCATTATCTATCCATTTGGGAGCACCATGAAGTGTCTTCAAATAGTTACCTTCCACAACTGTCTATGGTTCATAATTATTATCTATAAGAAAGATATTCTGATATAAACTATTCCACAATGATCAAAACTGGAAACAATCCCAAAGTATGTTTTATTTTATAATTTATATTGCTTATCCTACTTTTAAAAGAGAATAAAGGTAGTTACAGGAAAAATTAAAACTTTATTGAACTTGTTTATACTTATTTTAAGGTTAGGTGTTGCTTTACTATAAATTTCATATGGGAAGTTATTATAAATGTGTCGGTGCTTTGGATCTCTAAAGAATAAAATCTGCCTCTGCCTCTTACCCCTCTTCAATTCAAGGTTACCAGACTCTGATGCTCATTCTGACTTGAGTGAGGTAAGATTAAAGGCAGTCCAGTCCCACCCTGTTACTTATCCCTGAATCCTGGTGCTGCTGGTACAGCCTTGGTCTGGTGTCTCAGGTAACAGCTTCTGCCTTATTCCAAAATCAAGTCCTCACCAAGAGTATCAGTTCTGACAACAGGGTTCCCATCTTCTTCCCTTGGGCACAAACTTTATAAGCCATGCCTGCCCATCTCTGCCTCAGAGATATGAATCATCATGCTCTGTTCAGCATGTCACAGGTGTTTAATACATGTTGGTTTGAGTTGGCCAGTGATTCTTGATTCTTTAAAAAAAAAAAAAAACAAATATTTTAAGGTCCCTGTATCAGTTAATTATTAGTAAATAACAAACTGCTCCCACACTTAGTGGTTTAATGCACAACAATGTATTATGTCTCATGTTTTTGTGGGTTGGCTAGAATGTTCCTCTACTAGGTTCATTTATGAGCTTACAGGTTGAATGCTCTCGAAGGCCTAAGATAACTCTGCTCACATGTCTGGTAGTTGGTCTGGCTATCAGCTAGGGTGCCTTAGTTTGCCTCCATCTTCCTGTAGGGTAGATGAGCTTCCTGGCCCAGTGGTCTCAGGATGTTATTCATTCCAAGAGAGTGAAAACAGAAACTGCAAAGCATCTTACAGTCTAGCCTCAAATGTAATAATATCCCTTCTGCCATAATCTGTTATCAAATAAAGTCACAAGGCCAGCCCAGATTCAAGGATATAAATAAATAAACTTTACTTGTGAATGGAAAGGGTAGCAATGTCACATTACAAAGAGACATTGAATACCTGGATGGCAGGATTCTGTGGTTATTTAACAATCTATCGTAGGACCCTTCACTATCATTAAAATGAAAACATAGAAAATGGAACCAACCTAAACTCAAACTTTTAAAAACTCAAAATAATTTACTACCCATAGTAAAAGGGAGGTAGAGAAGGAAAATAATTTGTAATAAAACAATCTATATTTCCATATGTAAATGCTTGGGCATAATTGCACTAGAAAACATAAAGAAATAATCAGCCTCATATATGCAGATCTACATATGCAGAGTCACACAGGAGTATTGCATTGGTGACTCATATTACAAGCATCACTACCACCAGTAATGATTTCCAAAATGGTTAACAACTGTTGGTTACATTCAGAACAACACAAAATACAAAATTCCCCTGGTTTACACCATAGTTGTATTCCTGGACTATTTGGTATAGATTAAAGCTGAGCCAAAAAGTACTTATGTGCTAGGTTTCAATGCATATGAACAAGTCTGGTACCTGCAAGAATGTCTGGCTGGGCATTCAAAGTCCAGTAGGATAGGGGATCATTCACTGAGAATATTGCAGGATAACTAAACACACCCTCCATCTTTGGTTCACCCAAAACCACACTGTAGAGTTTGAGTTGCCCTAAAGATCAGTACTACTGGTTGAAAACCATCAGGTTAGGGGCTATTATATCAGGGCTATGGACCAGAAATGCATGAACGGAAAGTCCCCTTGTACATCATCAGAGACAAAGCACCACCCGAGAGAACCACCAGTGAGGTTCTGGAGACAAAAAGAAGAAAAGGGAAAGGTGCCCAAGAGGGGGTGATAAAAGAAGCAGATATGGCTCCCAGCAGATCATGAAGTGAGTGCTCTGTATTTCCCACCCACATTCAAATCAGGAAAGACTCACTAATGGGGCCCCTTAGGAAGAAGACAGGCCAGGAGCCCACCATACCTGTGCAGATCATAGACCCCAGCCTGAAAGCTTGAAGGTAGGAGACCTTTGGCAATGAACTGCCCCTCCGACATCTGGGGCTGACCTTGGGGACTTACTTCTGCTGGAACAAATTCAGTAGCTCTGAGGAGGGCTTCTGGGGCAGGGAGATACCTCAAGACTTAGTATTTATGGCTATGCCCCCAACCCAACCATTAAAATTTTTATTGAGAAGGAGGGACTATCACAGCTTGATTTGAAAGCTGTGGAATCTGTGACCGAGTCCCCAGGGGCAAAAGGAACCAGTCGAGAGCCTGTCTATGTCTGCGTGTAGCACGCACACTTAGAGTGTGATCTATGGGTTATGGAGTCATTTCTGTTAATTAAACTCTTTAATATAATTTTGAGGTAAGAGTACTTGGCTTGTATTTCAGACAGTCCCTGGAGGACTGGGAAAAAGAGAGAATATGACATCTGCAAAGCACCATGAAACTTAATCACCTGAGAGAATTTGCAGAAAATTGTATTAATGGAAGAGGGATACATAGATGGACAAATTGACATAACGAATCTCAACTCACTTTACTGGTGATCAAGGTCAAAAGGAGATTTCTGTTTACTCCACAATGGCCAACCTACCCATGCAGCCTCCCGCAGTGTCTGAATCCCCTAGAGGCCACAGAGAGGCTTCATTTAGCCACAAAGCCCAGAAGATGGAAATTCTCACTTTGCTGTCAAGACAGGCTCCCCCCTCCTTACCCAGGAGTCAGGCTTCTCTGACTTCCCCCCAAAACTGAGCCTTCTCATTCTTCAGATTGTGTTTATGCAGGGCCACAGAAGCACCGTGTTAACTCAAGGCCATGCATCTTTGGAAGGAAATCAATATATAATTATGTGTTCTGTCTGTGCAGCATGGCCCAGAGCCAGGCTGATTGGGAATTAGATAAAGTAGAAATGGAGTGGTCAAGGCTGGCCAAGCAGACCGGGGGACGTACCCTAGCTGAGTGGAAGTTGCTGAGCTGAGGTCTGGACACTAGATCCTGAAGTTGTAACACCTCTTGGTTCTCATAGCCTTTCCTCTTGAAGCTGCCATGTCCTGGGACAAATTCAAACAGGCAGAAATAGGGGTGCTGGCTCTTTCGCTTCTCCCTGTTGAGGATTCACTGCTGCATTTACATAGGGTTGGACTCTATAGCAGCCTCCTATTCTCTCTCTCTCTCTCTCTCTCTCTCTCTCTCTCTCTCTCTCTCTCTCTCTCTCTCTCCCCTACTCTCATGGGCCCCAGCAATTCAGGGTTACAAGCATCCTCTATAAAGTCAAAAAGGCCTGAGATTGTGTCTTTCTGCATGAGTCACCGTAAGTCACTGGACCCCTCTGTTAGGTGGACAAACAAGGTTATTGACCTTACAGGTTGTTTTTGAGGGTTCTATGAAACAATATGGACAAAACATGAGCACAGTGCCCAGCACATAGTAAGCACCATGTAAGTACTAGCCATCATCATTATCATTTTTATGGCTTCCCAGAGATAGTGCCTAATGAGCTAAGTTAAATAAAGAGCCTCCAGAACCAAGAAGGGGGTGGAGGAGGGAGGACTTAGTCCATTTGGTGTACAATAATAAAATATTGTACAGACCAGATGTCTTAAACAACAAACATTATTTCTCATAGTTCTGGAGGCTAGAAGTCCAACATCAAGGTGCCAGCAGTTTTGGTGTCTAGTGAGAGCCCTCCACCTGGTTCGCAGACGGCCACCTTATGCTGTGTCTTCATGCAATAGAGAGAGACCTGGTGTCTCTTCCTCTTTGTACAAGAGCACTAATCTCATCATGTGGGCCCTACCCTCATGACCTCATCTAAGATCAATTACTTCTCGAGGCCCCACCTAATTCCATTGTATTGGGAATTAGGGCTTCAACATACGAATTTGGGAGAGGACACAACATTTTGTGCATAGCAGGGGGAAATGTTAGATAAAGATCAGGCATCTTCAAAGGGCATAGTTGCTGAGCAAGTACCCAACTGGTGTTTGGGTAAAATGCTCACTTTCTTCCTCCTCTCCAAGCCTCCTTTCATACATTTTCAGCAGTAGCACTTATAATTTGGAGAATCTCAGCCATCTTTTCTGCACCTGTGGGATGCTATAAGCCTGGTGGATGCAGGACCTCATGCAAGTCATAGCTCAGTGTAAGGAAGGCTGCGCTCTTTTGTGGGCTTTTCTGTGACAATGGCATATGCTTGTCAGATGAAGGGCTTGATTGCAGCTGGTTCACAGCTCTGACTGTGCAAAGACCCAGGCTCAGTCTGGGGCAACATTTGGACCTCAGTCTCGGACCAGGACCGGAGCTTAGTCTGAAAACAAAGTCAGAACTCAGCCTGTGGCCTCACTAGGGCTCACACTGGGGTCACGGTTGAGATTCAGCCTGAGGACAAGGGACAGATTCCTTAATGTGAAGATTAAAGATTTCCGTGAACATAAGCCACGTCCAAAGCTTTGTGGGCATCAGACTCTAACCATGCCATGGATGCATCATTTCACTTCATTATTTTAATGTATCTTCCAGCTTATATGTAACATTAATGCAGACACTTTTTAAAACAAGAGTACCAACCTTTAGTGATTTAGTGACCTATCTTCTGCAACCAGCACACCTGCCATAACCATTCTGCCACTTGATGTCCAAAAAGACCCTCAACAGAAATACTCCTGACCCTCATGACCCAAAACTGGCAGGAAAAAAGCAAAAGTAAGCCTCCCTTGAATACTTCCAAAGACCCAGGTATTTGGATTCTCTGAAGCCTACCCCTCCTCTGGCAAGAAGGGAGACAAGTGGGATGAAAAGATAGAGTGTGTGGTTCTCGTGGCCATCGAATGTGGACTGGAAAGCATTCACCAGGAGGAGAGGGGGGAGTTGAGCGTGGGCTGGAGAACAGAGAAGAGGAGCCAAGGGTCCCAGAGTCAGAATGTGTCTGAGGAAGAGGTGTTCAAAAGGGACTCAAGATGGGGCCAGTGTCTGTGCCTTGAATTCCATACTGCTCTTCACCAGTGACAGGAGCCAAGGCAGAAGGAACAGTGGACAGAGCCCCAGAGGGGGGCGGTCCATCCCTTCTCCCTCAGAGTAAGGAATGCATCTCTGGTCCTCCCAGTTGTGTGGCTCTAGATGCCATGTCCTCCCTCCGGGCCCTTTCTCTATGGGGGCAGCAGTCCCACCCACGTTCAGCCTTCTTCTCCATTTTCTCCCCCAAGCCTTGATTTCCCCAGCACTCTGTAAACTCACATCTCTATTTTAACCCCCAATTCTTTTACTAAGATGGTTCCAGAAGGCAAATTCTTCCACAGCATTAAAAAATAATTTATAGAAATCATCTTCTTTTAATAAAAACCACATAGAATTACATAATTTTTATAGTGCAAGACAGAATAAGAAAGTTCTGAGCTCTTGCAGAAGAATGACCCTCACCACTCCAGTTTACTCCAAGTGATACAACCTCCTGAGGCTATATAGAATATTGACTATATTATATAGTATAGTCAATATACTCTAATGACTTGGAAAATTTAACTTGTAATGTGATTGGACCACATTGGCCACTCATTCTCCTCCATAGAATCCTCAAAGGCAGGCCCTTTCGGCCTGGCTCAGAAATATGAGAACAGGAAGAACGTACTCACTTCTGCTGCTTATTTGTCTTTTTTTGATATAATTAAACAGTTAGTAGCTAAATTACATTGTGATTGATTGCAAAATTGCTCTTTTTTAATGAGATTTAGACACTAGGAAATAGTTTTCTTCGATATGCCCGAAGTGAACTTGGCCATTTTGACAACAAATTGTCTCCCTGGACTTCTCCTAGGCAAATATAACTCTGAGATTAATAAGAGGAGGGAACAGAGCTGTCTTATAAAGAGACAGCTGAAGTAAGCAGTGTCTCCCTGCCCCCAGGTGGGATGGCAACACCTTCTTCCCAGTACCCTCGTAGTACCTTCATCCCCTTCCCCACTCCAGGCAAAGTGTCTGGTCTGTCAGAGCTGGGGCTCCTTAGATTATCCTGTCTGCCCCACCCCTATTTCCCAGTTCAGGATGCTACAGACTGTTCTGGGAAGCCCTGTCTCCTACAGCTCAGGCCACTTTACTATGTGCTTGTCATTCGGAGGGAAACCTGAGATGCACCACTCTGAGCATGCATGGCAGAAAGACCTACCCAGCAGGCAGGACCCAGTCAAAAACTCAAGTTTTCCAGAATACAGTAAGGGAGTTTCTCATGCTTAGCTGATGAAGATATAGAGGCTATTTGTGCCTTCCCAGATGCCCTTCAAAGCCAGCGCTGTGAATATTAGTTACCAATGGCTCACAGTGCCCCATTCTCCAGAGCTGCCTGTCTTCGTAAATGCAGTTTATTGGAACACAGCTATGTCTATCCATTTACATATAGTCTATGGCAGTGTCTGCACTGGGGCAGCAGAGTTGAGTAGTTGTGACCATGTGGCCAAGAAAGTATAAAACACATACTATCTGGTCCTATATAGAAAAGTTTGCTATAGAGAATTGCCCTTTGCCGAATAGCAGCTACCTTGCTTGAAGCTTTGCAGCCCACAGCCGATGTGTGACTAACACTGGGATCTGAAAAGCCCAGCCCTTGTTTACAGGTGGTTCTGAACCCGTAGCAAGTCCATGTCCCCATGGAGTCAAGCTGAGGCCAGGACCACTTGGGAGCCCCATTTGCCTAGCCCCTAACTGCTCTTCCCTGCTTCCCTCACCCACCTTCCGCTCTGAGCACTTCCTCCATGAGTCACACGCACCAGAACCCCTGTCTCAGACTCTGTTTCTAAGGATCCAGACCTAAGTCTCTAAGACTTTTTCTCAACAAAATCTTTAGTGGAAACCCAAATTTTCACACAAATCAAAGCAGAGTGGCCCCCATGGGAGCAAAGCGATTGGGGGTACACTCCTAGTCAGCACCCTCTTCCCCCTCAGCAGGCCCTGAAGCAAACACCTCCTCAGAAGTCCAAGGGCCTGCAAAGCAGGATTGCTAGATCAATGCCTGGGGCAGAGTGCTATCTTGATGCCCTGGTCTGGGGAGGTTACTCCCTCACCCAAAACTGCGCAGGGCCTGTCCTACCCAGGTGCTCACCCGCAATCTGCTTTCTCCCATGGCAGCTTCCACTTTGCCTTCTCTCAATGCCAAGTTGTGAGCTCCTCGAGGGAAAGCCTGTGTCTCATTTATCTTCTTTGCACTCCAAAACACTCATCATTCAGTTATTCATTCATTCAACATGATATTTTGACTGTCACTTCACTACAAGCCTTATGTTTGACACTGGGACTTCAGAGATGAATAAAACAGGATTCCTACCCCCTCAAGTTCACTGGGTGAGAGGGAAAAGACAGAAATAGGCACCTTGACAGATCAGGAGGCCAGGTAGTCAGAAGAGCCTGTGCAGAAGAAGGAAGACTTGCACTGGGTTTTGAAGCATGAGTAGGAGCGGGCAAGGGAGTGAAGCCAGAGGCAGAATGCTGCACTCCTGCTTATATGGGGTGTTCAGTGGATGAATCCATGAGGGAGGTGACTGTGGGAGTAACTGAGCCACAGCCAGATGGAGCCTGACCAAAGTCTTGGGCAGAGTCTCCAGTCCTTGCTCAGCCACAACCTTTTTGGGTGACTTTGGGTAAGTCCAGTTGATTCATTTAAAAGCTAGTTTCTCCACTGGACACTGAGGCTATAAATGTTAACTACAACAGATATTATCTCTACTCTCCTAAAAGTCAGGGCCTCAAGGTGATCACAGGCAGATGTACCAACACACTTTTACATTTCAACCTCGTACAATCTGGTGAAGGAGACAGACATTAATCAGATAGTCATAAATAAACACCAAAAAAAAGTGTAAAATTCCAACTGGAACAAGTGCTAATGTAGTTAAAAGAACCTATAAGAGATAGGCTCAAACCAAGGAGGTAAGACACAACTTCCCTAAGGAACAGATGCTTAATCTGGGATCCAAAGGATGAGAAAACATTAACTGTACAAAGAAACAGGGAGGCTGCCCTGACCCAGGGGATTCTCATGAGGGTGAGGGCGGAAGGCAGAGAGCAAGAGAAAGGAGGAGTAAAATACAGTAAGAGAGAAAGCCAGAGCCTGTGGCCATGGAAGGAAGCTTTGTTTCTGTCAGGAAGGGATTTAAGGTGGGAGTAACATAGAGGTCTGCATCTAGAAAAGATAACTCTGGTTATTGTGAAGACAAAGATTTGAGGGAAGCTATGGGATGCTGTGAGAATAGTCAGGAGGGTTTGCAGTAAGTCCAAATAGGAAATGATGGCAGCTGAGACAAGATGGAGGTGGTGGAGCCTGAGAGAAATGAACAGATCTAACAGATATTTAGGAAGTAAGATTGACAGGACTGGATGTGATTAAATATAGCAGGTAAAAAAGAGAAAGGAGCCAAGGATGAGTCTGCCATGGGCCTCTGGAGGAACGGCGACACCAAGGGTAGAATCAGTGGTGCCTCTCTAGGCTCAGTGTCCCCTTCTGTAAACCAGAGTTGGCAAAATGCTCTTCAAGGGTCCTTTCAACACTGGCAACCTAATACGTGATCCATCAATATGCCAAGTTTTTTAGCAACAGAGGTCATTTATTCCTCACAACAACTCCAGAAGTCAGGTCTGTTATTACTCCCCTTTTAGAGATGAGGATACAGGCTCAGACAGATGAAGGAAATTGCCCAAGGTCAAGTAAGTAGCAGATACGAGGTTTAAATCTGGGCCTTCTAAATCCACAGTCCACGTTCTCACCCACCTCACACACTGCCTGGGTTCAGTTCCAGGTCCCAGGAGGCCTCTCTCTTCTACTTGTTTTGTCCCTGGGTTGCTGTATGATTCTGGTCTCTCTATGTCCTTGTGTGTCCTTCCAATGACCCCCACCCCACAGAACTTGAGGCAAATTAGATTTGTCTCTGTCCCTTGCCCTTTAAAGCTCCTGACAGCATCCTATAGTTGATCCAGTGACCCTAGGGAGTCAGTTCTAAACAGATATGAATACAAACTTATTAAGAAGTCTGGAAGCAGTCACCAACCCAACACTCAACAGTACAGAGCCCCAGCATATTCCCCACGTTGGCACAAGTATCAATTAGGGTAACACTGCTGCTGGATAAACATCCAAAATGCAAGTTCTTGCCACAATAAAAGATCACCTTTCAATCAAGTAAGAGTCCAATGTTATTGGGTGTTCCTAGTTGGCAGACAAATTTCCTCCACATAAAGATCCAGGGACTCAGTTGCCTCCAGCTTGTGTCCTCATTATCCTTTAGGACAGAGCTCAGCAAACTTTTATGTTAATGGGCCGGAGAGTAAATGTTTTAGCTTTTGTGGGCCAGATTACATCAGTCATAACTATTCGACTCTGCCATTGTTGGGGAAAAGCAGACATAAACAAATGGGCATGGTCGTGTTCCAGTAAAACTTTATTTACAAAAAAAAATGCAGCAGGCATGATTTGGCCCATGGGCTATAGTTTGTCTCCTGTTTCCAATTGGCAAAGGAGATAAGGAAAGGGTAAAAGAACACCTACTGCTTAAGCTCCTTCAGCCAGAAGTGTCACACATCACTTCCAAGTACATTTATGTCCCTGCCTAAATGAAAATGCAGTCCCTGGCTGGGCAGTCACTTCCTGGCAATGCTACACTATGGAAGGGAAGCATGGATCTTTGGTGATCAGCTAGCCAACCATCTCTAGGAATTTAGTTACATTCAACTATTACTTTCGAGCATTACATAGACATTTGGTCTGGAAGAGGAATTCTAGTCCTGCCCGGAGCCAGAAGACTTAACTCTAAGACTCTGTAACAATGATAGCCATAATTCAATACTATACAGTTTTTTACATCTTATAAAATGCATCCACATTCATGAGCTCATGGGAAACCTCATAAATGATGTGAGGTAGATAAGGGAATTTCCATTCTATTCATTTTATAGAAGAGGATACTAAGGACCCAAGAGGTGAGCTGCATTCCCCAACATCGCACAACTGGAAGATTCCTGGAATCAGGACCTAGAGGTCAAGACTGATTTTGAGATCAGTGAGAGCCTTTCCTTCCTACTGGCCTCTGATTCTGGCTTGAGAACATAGTATACCTAAGGACTGATTTCTAAAATTAAACTCAGATTTTTTTTAATTTTATACCAACTTACATCTTATCTAAAGAAAAATAATATAAGGCATGTATTTTTTTTATACAAAGTAGTTTTAATTTTGTACAGTTTAGGGAATCAAGTGCCCTGGGGCATGTTTCACAAAAGAAATTGGATTTACACAAAACCAAGAGACAGGGACTAGGAGACAGTCTTTTATTATGTGACCTCTGGCAAGCCACTTTCTCACTCAGGAGTTTATTCTGAGTTGTTATACAGGGAGTGGGATCAGATGCTTTCTGGAGTCTTTTCCTACTCAGAAAAATGCTATAATCAATTATATCCAGGCATTCAGCCAACATTTTCACATTCTCTCAATAACCCATTCTGTAAGTATAAGGGGGAGTTTATACTTTGGAGTTTACTCAAAAGCACTGGGGGAGCCTAGGGTAATGGCTCTCCAGGCAGCCTCTGGATCTGAGTGTCTAGCCAGAGAGCTCTGGGGGGCCAGGAAGACAGGTTGGGTGCAGCTGAGTCCTGCGGGCATGCAGGAGCCAGAGCATCTCATAAACATCTCAGGTGCAGGTACACAAGAGCTGTTCTTCCCAATCCATTTCTTTGCAAGGACACTGACCCTAGACAGCATCTCTCTCCCTTCATCTTCAGAAAATGATCATTATTGTGATTATGAGCCATTAACGTAAAACTAACGAGCTTAAAATGGAGTGCCATAGGCAGTGGTGAGGGAAGTGGGGGCCAGTTCCTTACCCAGAATCTGCCAGGCAGCAGGCAATGCTCTGAGTACACCCTCTGCAGAGCCACCTGGCTGAGAGGGGCGGAAAGGAAGCAGGCCAGAAGCTGGGCCGGTGGGAATTTCCAAAGCAGAGCCTGTGTGCACTGGGAAGCAAGCGTTTGACAGAACTTCTCAGGGGTTTGTTCTGAATAGTAATGAGTGGCATGCTGAAGTCAAGATTCGTATTTCTTATTTTTCAAAAGCCGCATTGATGGGAGCAAGCTCACAATACAAACAGTGGTGATTGCAATCACTTGCTGTTCCCATAGCAACAGACAAGATTAAAAGGGCAAACAACGGAGCTGGAACTCTCTTCAGATTAAACTCTCCCGATTTTAATTGCCAGGCAGCCCACTCACACATGGATTCCCTCAGCTCACTGTTTTACAGAATGAAAATCTGTCCTCGGTAACCGATGCAGTGCCCTTCACGCTGACCACCCTAGCTCTCGCTCCTCCCTCCCAGGGCACAGCAAGAAGACCTCTGGTAGCTTCTTGAACACCTCCAGTGATGGGAAGCTCATTCCACCACTGGCCGGATATGAGTACTCAATAAAGAGGCCATCTTAGCAGCCAGAGGATGAAATCATGAAGCTGTGGACTCAGGCTGCTGAAACAAGAATGAAGCCAATGTTGGATAATAGCATGGATTTTAATCAAAGTGAACAATTATGGAGGCGTGGGTCTCAGTGTCCACCAACAGCTAGCTAGTGAACCGAACAACTGCCATGAGTCACATGCTGTGCTCATGCATGATCTCCTCTAATCCTCACAACAGTCTGCTTCATTAGTATTATTATTCCTGCTCTGCAGATGAGAAGACTGCAGCTTGGGGAGAGGAAGGTCAAGGTCGTCCAACTAGAAGCAGCGGAACCAAGACTGAAACTCAGACCTATCTGACTCCGGAACCCATGCTTTTGCCACCACTTCACCCCTGGAGGAAGGAATCAGCTAGATTTGGGGACAGTTGCCTGGCAAAGGCAGGCAGTGGTGAGAAAATGAGGACTTGGGCATAGTCGGGCTAGAAGACGCTGGTCCTGGTTGCTTGCCAAGTTGTTCTCTCTGAACCCCAGGAGCCTCTGGAGAGAGCAATAACAGTCCTGGGCTGTGGGCTCAGCTTGTCTCTCTGGCTGTGGCCTTGTTGGCAGGGTGGCATTGTTACTGTTACATTCTTTGGGCTTTTGTCTGTGGTTTCTAGGGCCTCAGCTTTGCCTTGCTCCAGCTTCCTTCTCCCCTGAGGCCTGAGTTCTCTCCTCACACAGCTGCCCAACATTTGATCAAATGCCTGGTTCAAAGCAGTCTCCACAGTCCCAGGGAGAAGTATATATTTAGAAAAATACTACTGAAATAAAACAATAATGAATTCACAAAGAAAATGATAATTATATAAGGCACCTGGGACATCTGGTGTTAAGCCGCAGCTAAATAAGATCTGTTCCCAAACTCAATCATTCAGTCTCAAATGGTGATAGTGCTATGGAGAAAAATAAAGGCGAAATGGAGGTTCCACTTAAAATAGAATAGTCAGGGAAGCCCTGAATTTCAGGTAAAAGACCTGGAAGAGATGAGGGAGGGATCCAGTGGATATCTGTGGGAATCAGAGGCAAAGTTAGTGCTAAGTTTGTGTGAAAGGAGCATACTCAGCATGTTCAAAAACACCACCAAGACTTCTGAGGCTGGAGTGGACTGAATCCAGGAGGAAGAGTCACATTACAGGGTTATGAGCAGAGGGCAACATAGTCTAATTTATCTGTTAAAGGAATCACTCCAGCTGCTGTGTTGAAATAGACTATCAGAGAACAATGGTGGAAGTAGAGAGACTGACTATGGGACATATTGTAAAAATCTAGGTGGGAGATAATAGTGGCATGGACTATGGCGGTGGCAGAAAAAGGTGGTGAGAAACAGATTCTGAGTGTATTTTGCAGGTAAAGGTAACAGAAATTGCTGAGATTGGATGTGGAGTAGGGGAGAAAGAGGAGCATCAGAAGGACTCCAAAATTCTTAGCCCAAGCAATAGGAAGGATGGAGTGGCTGGTAACAGGGGTAGGGAAGAGTATAGATGTATGTGGGGGAAATAAGATAAAAGATGTGTTTTAGACATATTAAGGCTGAGAGCAATTGCACATTCAATTGTTGATATTGAGAAGGTGATTGGCTACAGAGGTCTGGAGTTCAAGGTAGAGGTCTGTGCTTGAGATCGGAATGTGGCAGTCATCAGTATGTTCCTGATATTCAAAGCCATGGAGGCAGGATGAGATCAAATGAAGTACCATGAAAGCAAAAACCTAAACAAGGACGTGAAAGGAGTCATCATCATATCATACCTCTGGCTTGCAAGTGAACAACATTTGTATAGTCATAATAATATAAACACTAAATATTGATTTAGCCAAAATTATCATTTAACTGTGTTGGGAAGATTTAAGATTTCAGTGGGATTTAAGAGTGTTAAAGCTTAGGATTCATAATAGGAAATAGATAACATATGAAATCTATAAATACAGACTTAGTAGTATTAGACATTCCTGGTTTGGAGCAGACTGGAAATTGCCCTAAAAGACAGCGCCATCGTTCCACTTCCCCATGGTGGTCTTGTTCTGACTCTTGTTTGGCAGGAGCCTGGGGAGGAAAGGCAGGACAGCTCTAACTTGGTAAACAACACATTTCTGGAAACACAACTGTATGCGCAGTCATCACTCAACAAATGGCACTGTCAGCATCACTATGGATGCAACTCCATGCCAAGATGCTGTGTTTGTTCAGTGGCTTGATATCATTTTTGGACATGTTGTTAAAATAATTAAATTGGAATTAATGTTTGAATATGTGTTTAAAGGGTACTTTTATTTTAAACATGCTCTTTCTTTCATTATATGCTGACTTGCTGACTGCTGGGAAGTTCATTCCTGAAAGATGTATGATTTTTTTTCCTATAATTCTGTGTTTTTTCAGGCTACAGTGTTTCAGCTAACTAACAGTTCTGCAGAAGAAAAAAAAATCATAACTATCTGATACCAAATATCATTATGAATTGGACTCATTAAGATGAAAGGATGATATGTGATTTCTGGTTTTATTTTTTAAACCATTTATCGGGTGGCTTTTTTTTCCATAGGAGACACAGACCTCTGATAATCAACGGGCAATAACTTGACTCCTTCGTTGCTGTTTTCCAGCTCCATGTGTCTCTTTAAATAATCTGTGTTTTATTTAGTGGTTTTACTTTTTCTTTACTTGAAACCAAGAGGGCTGTTGCTTCCCCAAATAGAATTTAATGCCGCTGCTGAAGGTTGCAGGGAAAAAAAAAAAACCTACTAGTGAAAGGTGCCCCATTAAAGTAAGATTGAAGCTGAAATTGAAAATTGAGAGCTAATCTTTGTGTACCTTTCGAATGGATGTATTTTTAAATTGGCAATTTAAAAAAAGAATAAAATTGGTTGGAATAATACAGTGCAATAGTGGAAAGCAAATGGAGCAGTATTATCATAATTCTAATTAGATGAATTTCCCTGTTTGAGATTTACTTACAGAACTAGCTCAGTTTTAGTGAGAACAAATCCTTATTGATGAATTTGATTACAAATATGGAATTCTATTTTCCTTGTGATAGGTTTTCCCACAAGAGGAAACTCTACAAAATTTGAATTTGGGGATACAGACTTAAAACCACTCTTCTTAGCAACTTGAACTCTTACACTCAGAATGCAGAGTAATTTACTGAGAAATACTAAGTAGCCATGCTTCTGTTTCTTTATTTCAAGTGTTCCAAGTGGTACCAAAGATAAGCAGAAATTAAGTTTTCACAATATCCAGGGACTACCTGGAATTACAGCTGAAAGCTAGGTCACCCATAACTTACTGAAACCAGTGGTGCCTCTACTCTTTATCCTAGAAGAATGGGTCCTCCCTTTGGAAGTTAACTGGTTTTACTGATTTAATTCTTGACAGTGTGGGTAGGAATATATGGACCCACCAGAGAGTGTCAGTGTTGAATAGCTTGAAAGTCAGGAATCTCATATATAAGGGGTAAAATATTTAATGGGAGGCAACAGAAGGATAGGAATGAAGAGAGAGATACAGAAAGGATGAGAGAAAAAGACAAAGAAATGTCAAGTGAACGGAAACATCCTGATTATATGGTCCATTAAGGAAGTGGAACCAGACGAGAAATTCCCCAGAGGAGAAGCTCAGGCCAAACCCTTTGCCTTGGTTTGGCTCTGGATGTTGCTGACCTCGCAAAGCTGCAGCTAACCTGGAAGCTAAGCTGTCTTGAGTTCAGTGATGCTTCTCTCCATCTGAAATCTGTTCTTATAGACCTGAAAGCTTTCCACCTAAGACTATAACTTTGATATATACCACTGTAGTGTATTAGTTTTCTATGGCTACTGTAACAAAATTCCACAAACTTCGTGGCTTAAAACAACACAAAAGTTCTTATCTTACAGTTTTAGAGTTCAGAAGTCCAAACTGGGTTTCACTGGGCTAAAATCAAGATGTTTGCAGGGCCGGTTTCTTCTGAAAAATTCTGGGGATGAATCCATTTCCTTGTCTTTTCCAACTTCTAGGGACCATCCACATTCTTTGGCTTGTGGCCCTTCCTCCATCTTCAAAGCTGGCAATACCAGGCCAAGTCCTCTCACACTGCCATCGCTGCTTCTCCCCTCCCTCTTTTACTTTGAAGGACTCTCACGATTACGTTGGCCCCACTCAGATAATTCAGTATAAACTCCCTATTTTGAGGTTAATTGATTTGCAAATTTAACTCCATCTGCAAATTTAATTCTCCTTTGCCATGGAACCTCACACAGTCACAGGTTCCGGGGATTAGGATGTGGACATCTTTGTTGGGGGGGCTTGCCTACTACTATGGCAATTTCACTTGGGCCCCCAAGGAAGTGGCTGAGGCAGATGTTGAACTGGAGAAAAAGATTCAGGTGGCCAGTCCTAGAGTTGCTAATGGGACAGAGGACACTGTCAAACCATCTTCTAATCTATAGAATTTACCACAAAAACAGAAAAGCAAGACAGAGGACAGCACCTGAAAAGGTAAATGTGTAAAGAGAGTAAATGCAGGAGAGAGATTTAAACTGCCCCCAAAGCCTTCTTCCGGCCTTTCAATACCTTGTCTCCCCATAGTCAGGGGTAAAACATCAGACACACATTTACACTCTTTACTTTAATTCTCTGAGCCTCAGTTTCCACATCCGTGCGGTAGAAAAATAATATTTGATATTAACAGAGTAACCGCTGATCCCGAACTAACGAGGCAAACCAATTGATTTGCGTGTTCAGTGTGTTTGCACCATTCACTATGTTTATTATAGTCATTGACTTAATTGTCCTAACCAATGAAAGCCTCAGTTTCTTCAACTCGCCTGAAAACTAGGATAATAATAATCCTTACCTAATGGGTTGCTGTGAGGGGAGAACAGCTGGCACATGCTTCTCGTAGGTCCCCTCCTTTCAAAGGAGTCACCCCTCCCTCTGATAATTAGTCTTTGCCTATTTATCAATTATTCCCTCTCTGTCTCTTACACACACACACACACACACACACACACACACACACACACACTTCTTTATCCCTCCCCACTTTCCTGGCTACAAGCAAGCATGGACTTGCCTCATCCCAGATGAAACTTCCATTGGCCAGCCCTCCCCCTCTCTTCACTGGTGAGCTTTTCTAAACCCACAGCCCACCTCCCTCACTGATCAGTGTTTGCATTTTGTCTTCTAAACTTACCACCTGTCAGAAGCTGAGCTACTGATCACTCAAATGTCACCAGCGGCCTTGTAGTTCTCACTCTCTCTAACCTCTCCACAGTCCTGATTTGACATGAGGACACCTTCTTCTCCAGGTAAGGCCATGCTGTGGCATTACACTGAGCAAGCTCCCCACTGGATTATAAACTCCGGTGAGATCAGGAAGCAACGTGCCCTTCATTTGCCTCCAGATACTCAGAGCCCAAGAACCTGGAACATCGTGGGCTTTTAATAAAGCCTAATATGAACAGAGAAACAAATGAACCTATTAAACACCTTATCACTCCCATGGCTTGCCTGCTGAGGTTCCACTCCAGTCCCCTCTGGTGACTGAGATGCTAATGAGGGCCTCCCACATTCTGGTGAGAGCCAGTGTATCACCAAGCCAGCAGCTCTGTGAGATCCCCATCAAGATCTCATGGTCCTGTTGTCCCTAAGTCCTTTCAGTGAATGACACACATGAGAGAAGGTGACCACTTGTAAGAAGGGGCCAGGAATAATAGGATCTGCTCTGTTCTGCCATTGCCCTTAGCCATGGGGCTTTATCCCCTCTCCTTGAAGAACCTGAGTTTAGAGGCCTACCTGTTCTATAGGAGTTCTGCTTACTAAGAGGGTGGGGAGGTGTGAGTTCACCAGGGGACCTCAGACCTCCTCAGCCAGATCACAGCCACTGAAAAGTGATGAGAAAGCAGTTTTGGATGGAAGGATAAAGGTAAGCATCCTAAGGCCCCACCCCCAAAGCCTTCCAGGAGTCCAGACCCTAACAACCAAGAAGGAAAAGTCTCTTGGGCTTAGGTCAAAGAGGGAGTCAAATATTTCCTAATTCCAGTGGTGTAGAAGTGGATTCTTTTAAACTGAAGTAAGACGGCAGGGTTCTGGACTTCAGTTCATCCCCTCTACCTGCACAGACTGCATATGGTTTTATCCCGAAATTCCCAAAGGCAAACCCATCTGACTCCAGAGGGGATTCATGTCCCCATGGTCATCATAGTCCACTCTCATGTAAAGAAAGTGTCTTCCTCCTTGAACATGACTTTAACCCTATGAGTTGTGATCCTGGCCTTTGTTCTGAAGCATCTGGCCCCTGTGGAGCCCCTTGCATTTTGTGGATACCCATTGTCCATGCAGGTGTGTTGCCAGCCCAAGTAAATGATTTCTGCTGCTGGATTCCAGTCCCTGATAGCAAGTTCATCTCTCATCATTCCCCCACATCTTCAAATAAAAGACTTGGACATGCTGACTGTGAGCATCTACAGCTACGTTCATCAGGCCATGCCAACTACCACAAGAACTCCTCTCGAGATTCCGAAAGATTGTATTTGTTGAAAACAGTACAGGCTTGTTCCTGACTGTTACAGTCTAATGAGCAGTCCTTCATGAGTCCAGGTTCCCTCTGTGCTAGGGTCTCACCATCATCATACTTATAGTTTCACTGACACTTTAACATCATCAGTGGATAGATAGGAAGGTGACCACACAAGGTGTTTTAGGGGTGAAGCCTAGAAGTGTCACATATAACTCCACCCCATTTCACCAGCCAGAGCTCAGGCATATGGGCCCCTATAACTGCAAGGGAAACTGGGAAATAGACCAGCTGAGTATCCAGGGATAAACACAGATGGCTTTGGTGACTCTCCATCTAGTCCATCACAAGGCTCCTTCCACCATAGTTCTAGGTTCTCAAACTGCTTTTAACTCTCACCAGAAATAATCAAGTTCAGTTATTCATCCTGCATAATGGGGCTCCTCCCCAAAAGAAAAAAGGCATTGAAGAGGCACACCCCAAGAGATGCATACCTTTAACCCTCCGCTAACCCAATGTTCCCATTCCAGCAGCCATCCTGATAAGCTGGCTTCTGCACACTGCCAGAAATTGGTTCTCATTGAGGGCAGCTGTTATTAAATTAACCAAAACAAGGCATAGAGGGGAATGAGAGTTTGGAGAGACAGCTGATGGCTTCATTGAACAAGAGGAAGCTTCTTTGCTGTCACTATCCCCCTGCCAAGCTTCCCCTCCCAGTGGGCCAAAGACTGTCTTTCATGTTCCTTTCTCAGATCTGAACTCTGGGCCATTTGCAAGCCCTGGGAGATGGAGCCTTCTGATGTTGGCCCCAGGAACTGACAGGGCAGCCCTGAGGGGCCAGCCAGAGAGACAAGTCCTAGGCAAGGAAAAGGCATTTCTAAGAGACAAATGCAAAATTGTCAGCAGGATGAATACAAAGTTTTGAGATCAGTGTCACTTTTCTTACTTAGAATTCCCCAAAGGGGTCCTGAAAAGTAGCTGTGAAAGAACTGAAGACTGGTGTTGGCCGTTTGTGATATTTATTACCAAAAAAAAGGAATCCGTAAAAGGTTGCACCGATCACATTGGTGCAAAATATGCAGCAGGCTCCCTGAGGCTACGTATTCCTCACTCCCACACTGGCAGGAGCTGCCAGAGCTACAAGAAGGCTGTGAAAATCTACCCTCACCTAGAGCCAGGGAGTGAGGGTTCTGCAGAAAGACAGAGGACACATAGATTCAGAAGGCAAACATCAAGCCAGGACTGCTAGGTTACAGCCTGGGTATGCGTGGGTGTGACCCAGGGGTGACAGCATGCATAATTAATACTGAGCACTTCTTGTCATGGTCAGCCTGTCTAAGTAGTGTACGTACATTCATGAATTTAATCTTTCCAACCACCCAGTTAGGTGGCAACTAACATGATCTTCATTGTACTAATAAGAAACTACAACTGAGAGAGGTTAAGTAGCTTGCATAATATCACACAGCTGGTCAGTGGTCAAACTGGGTTAGGATTCCACATCTTTTAATTCCAGAGCCCTTGCTCTTAACTTTCATTCTGTGCTCACTTCTGGTGTGGCCCTTGAAATAGAACAGGTATCACTGAGATGGTCTCTGAGGGACCCCAGGAAACCATTATGACAAATGAATACTAACCACAGTCAGATTTAATTTGACAACCAAACCGATGGCAGCAATGATCCCAATGTCATATTCAAGAGGACAGTCAAGAGGACCACTGATAAACAGTCACCTGAAAATCACTACAATGTCACCATTCAGTGGATGAATGTCTAAAAAATGGGACAACTCCAGGCCAGGCTATTAAAGATGGTGGCAGCAAAACAAGAGTTCTACTCTGAGGTTAGAAAGTTAGTTCTGGTTCAAATCCCAGCTCTGTTGTGATCTAGCCAGGTAACCTCAGACAAGTCACTTAACCTCTCCAGCCCCCAAAGAAAAAATGGTGGTGGGAGAGGAGGATGAAAAATTCAAAGATTGTGAGAAAGTTTACATTACCCAGGCAAGTGCATGAGTAGAGGTTTAATAGAAATCCTATAGCACCCATAATTTGGGTAATTTGAAGAAGGGTTTTATAGGGGACTATACAAAAGTGAGGACAGGACACAGCAAAACCGTAAGTACTATACCCTTGACCAGAAAGGACATAGCCCTGCTAACACCTTGATTTCAGTCCCACAAGATTCATTTTAGACTTCTGACTCCAAGAACTGTAAGATAACAAATGTATGTTATTTTAAGCCACCCAGTTTGTGGTGATTTCTTCCAGCAACCCCAGGAAACTAATACAGAAAAAGCTGGCTACGGATGACTGCCCTGACAGGAGTTGTGGCCTTCAGTCAGGCCAAGGGATCCCGCCAGAAAGAAAGCTGGCCTCACTCTCCCAGCCCCTAATTCCTACTGGGGTTTCCACTGAAAGAATCTAACTGGAAGGCAGAGGGAGCCACTGCTATGTCCATACAGATCAGCTTCTGAAACAGAGTACAGGAGAGGTGAAAGGCAGATCTGAAGACAAACAGGAGAACCAAGCACCCCTGAAAAATGGACTCACCCTACCCTCAGAACAGAACCCCTCAGATTTGGGGTATAGAAGGTAGACATCCTTCCAGAACTTTCTGGGAAGGGGTTTCTTTCAAGGGCCTAATAGCCACCATTGATTCCAGTCTGCGAGGGTGATCAACCCAGATACCACCAGCCCTTGTCCTGTCTTACCCTCCAACCCCAGCCCTGACCACCCCTCCCTCATGCCACACCATTCAAGGATGAGAGGCACTCCCAGGGTCCCAGGAATCAGCTAGTCTGGCTGTCACTCCTAGCTCAGCTCTGGCCAGCTGATACTGCCAAATGTCAGATGTGGACATCTTCAGGCCCTGCCCTAGGAAACTAACATCCACAGGCACACTTAGCTGAAACCTACAGCCTGGCACTAGCCCATACCGCCAGTGGGCAAGTTAGGAAAGGGTCCCCCGCCCCCGCCCCCCCCCCACCGCCCAAGACACTTTCCTGCCATCTGCTGGGAACTTGAGGTAACTACACATATCTAAGATGGCAATGGGGTAAATATGGTAATTGGACAATGCACAATGTGCACAATTGGAAGTGGGGCGCCGGTAGCCTTCCACAGAATCCTCAACACAACTGGAACGGTGGTGATGGTAAGGTGGCTTTTTTTGGATAGTTGTCTGTCTCTCCAGCCGCCATAAAAACCATCATCAATGCCTCCCAGCAATGACCACCAAGAACATACCTCTAGGTAAAGACATTGGGCTCATGATCTGTTGCAGTGAGAGCACCCAGAAGAGAATGTACTGTCACATTACGTTCCTATGAAGCTCAAGAATGAGTAAAACTACCGTGTAGGGTCTGGGGTCAGAGCGGGACGGGTGTGTATATTTGTTCTAAGCCAGCACTGCCGATACAGTAACCTCTAAACACACGTGGTGACGGAACACTTTGAATATGGCTAGTCTGCATTGGGCAGTGCTGTAAGTGTCGAGACCACATTAAAGACTTAGTGTGAGAAACAGAACACAAAATATTTGCTAAGAAGTCCTAAACTGATTAGATGACAAAATGATATTTTGACCTATTAGTTTAAAATTAATGCTATTTATTTCTTTTTTTAATGTGGCTACTGAAAAATTTTTAAATAGCTTTGCGGTTTGTATTGGGTTCCTACTGGACAGCGCTACTCTCAACCCTTTCTGCCTGGGCCCTTATGGGAAGCTGGTGCCTCAGATATGGGCTCAAGGTCGTTCTGTATTAGATTATAGTAAACTGGACACAAGCCTACTAGCTGATGCCATCACCTTTCTGAGGGGAGACTTAATTGGGACATTTTATAGCTTCAGCAGAAGGTTTAACTTGTTAGGATACAAGAGTGTTGCACAGGGAGAGTCAGATCTTAAAAATCCTCCTTTCTCCCACTTCTCCTTCTTCCCCCTCTTCCTCTCCCTCCTTTTCTTCTCTGCCTCCTCATTCTCTCCCTCTCTATCTCCCTTCTTCACATTTACCTCATTCCTCTCACTTACCAACTGGCCTCCCTATCTCTCACACCATGAGGAGAGAAATATGGTGTCTGACTGCTCCCAATTTATGCTGCTTACATGTTCCCATCTTGTGGTGAGAGAGAGAGAGAAATTGTCTGCCTCTGTCTCTGAGGTCTCTCTCCTAACTCCTCAAGAAGGAGCTGACAGACCTGACCATGGTCATGTCACACCCTGTGCTAGCCAGCTACCAGAGCGTGTGTCTCCATGTCTCTTCCTCCTTAAGAGGGTGGGAGATGAGACCAGGGGGAAGCCCAAGCTGGGGGCTAGGGCTGGTCAGCCTGCCAGCAAAAAGGCATGCAAGCCAGAGGTCTCATAAGACATGTGGAAGATCAGAGTGAAGGTGGAAGTTTAAAAAGAGCAGGAGATTCTATAATGCCACCCAAAGGTAGAAAAAAAATGGGTGAGGCAGAAAGAAAATGGGATGAAAACAGAGCCGCAGATTGCGAGTAAGCTGGTAGACCCTGACTGGAGTCAACAAATTTCATTCCAGCCCTGGATCTGTCAGTGACTGATGGTTGTGACCATGGACGTGTCCCTTCTTACCGCTGAGCCTCAGTTTCCCCATCTGCAATTTAAAGTGTTGGATTAGATGATTCCCATGGGTCTTTGCATGTATAAGAATTGAGATGTGTTTTTGACAAAGAAAGTGATTCATTCAATGGATATTTCTGAGCCCCCGGTAACACAAATCAGGTGTTATTCTAGCTGTTGGGGATACAGTAGTGAACAAAACAGGGAAAATTCTCTGATTTGTCACCCTCAGTAAAAGCTGCCAGCCTTAAGATACGAATGCTCCTCTGCTTCTTCAAATGATATTTTTATTGGTGGCAAGAGGAAAGGTGAGATTCTTTGTTCATCAGATTCTCACACTAATGAGAATACCTGAAGTAATGGAGCAATTGTAATTAGGCCAGGAGCTCTGCACACTCAAAACGACCATAAATAAGAATGGGGCTTTACTTAACTATTCCATTAAAGCCCCAAGAGGGGGAGGGGTGGGGAAAGAGGCTGAGCAGGGAGCAGCCCCCTCCCAAATAGCAGGTACTGGGGTGGGGGAGGGTCAAGATGGCCCCTCACCTGTGGCCCATTCAATCAAGGTGAAATCCAAGGCTGAGTCTCTGGTATGAAACTTGGAAAGCCCAGGGAGGAAGAGTGAAAAACAGGCATCCAGGCACTGGCTGACAGGGACTACCATGTAGTCACCACGTAGACAGCTGACATGGTGGCAGGGCTCCTGCACTTTCAATGGAGGATCTATTATTTGAAGGAAATCAGAAGCCAGGGTAGGCCCAGGTGGCCCCTCACTCCCCAGCTCTCTCCACCCTCACCTGCTGCCAGGACCCCATAGAAGCAATGGCCTTGTAGGAAATGAAAAGAAATGCCAGCTACACTCTGCTTAGTTTGGCTCATCCAAACTGGACATGCAGGTGAAAAGATGCCAAACTT
This sequence comes from Eidolon dupreanum, assembly GCA_028627145.1. Taxonomy (NCBI): domain Eukaryota; kingdom Metazoa; phylum Chordata; class Mammalia; order Chiroptera; family Pteropodidae; genus Eidolon; species Eidolon dupreanum. The sequence continues at coordinate 71,074,356 of CM053506.1, forward strand.
TGGATCCAAGCCATGTGTGTCCATTCCAGCCTCAGCCACTCACCGCTGTGTGACCCAAGCAATCCGCATTCCCGCCCTCCCCTCTGAGCTGAGGCACAAACGCTGCCCACCATGAAGCAGGGAAAGGCACTCAAAAAGGGGCACCTGTGAGTCCCCAGGCCTCCTGCAGAGACCGTGCCATTGAAGGTTGAACTGCTGGCTAAATGCATCTGACTGTGGTTGCCTGGCCATTTTTCATGAACTAACAAATGCTTGCCATAGCATCAACCTCGGGATGCACGCCAAGCCCTTAGATGTCACTTCTGGCTGAGCCCTCTCACAGCTGGCAGTTCTGCAACTGAGGGTGTCCTTGCCTCCTGAGAGGGGCCCATGCCCCAGTGGGGCAGAAATATGCTGAGTCTAGTCCCCATTTGCAGCATCTTGGCCTAAATTCAAATTTCGACCCTGCCACTGACAAGCTGGGAGAACTCTCAACCTCTCTCTGCTTTCCTTTCCTCCCTCCAGCCTGGGAGAGACCTGTCACCTGACCAGAAAGACCTTGTCAGAAAACAGGGCCCACTCAAAGGAGGGGTTGGGAGAAACCATGTCCTCTCCTCCATGCAGATCTCCGACTGGAGATTCTCCCCCAGAACCTCCAGAAGGAACACAGCTCTGCTGACCCATTTGAAGACTTCTGACCTCCAGAATTGTAAGAGAATAAATCTGTGATGTTTTAAGCCATTAATTTTGTGGTAATTTGCTACAGCAGCACTAGGTGACTAAGAAACCTGCCGGGGGATCCCTCTGGCCACCTAGCCCCCTCTCTGGTCTTGAGGTCCATGTCAACTCCAGCTAGACAGAAGTCAGAAAGGTGGCTCATACCTGGCACCAAATACCTTGATTAACCATGGTATTGCAGGGGCGATTCTCAGAGGGCAGGAGCAGGCCAGAGGGGGCTACAAAGCCCACACAAGCCCCTCTCACATTAACTCTCTAACTGCTCCCAAACAGAGGCCACGGATGTGCTCTGGATTTCTCCCTAATGCAAGTGTCATATTTTTTCTCCTCGTGTGTGTGTGTGTGTGTGTGTGTGTGTGTGTGTGTGTGTGTGTGAGAGATACCTCATACCTGTATGTGGACTGTCTGGTGAGAGAGGCACCATAATGTAGGACAGAAAGCCCCAGCCCAGAAGTCTGGAAACCTGGATGCTAACCCTGGGTGTACCCCAGCTTTGAAGTGGTATCTAGAAAGTTATTGCCTTTCTCTGAGCCTCAGTTTCCCCATCTGTGCATGGGGGTGGGACTGAGGCCTTGCTCTACTGGCATTCTGATTCCATGGTCATGAACAACTCCTTCCCTGTCACCAGCCAACCTGACCCTGTAGGAGTAGGGGCATTCAGGGTTGGTGGAGAGGTGTCACATCTGAGACCCAAAGCTTTCTCTGGAAGATCCAGCTGACCCTCAGCTCCTGGTTTAGGGACTTGTTCTCTGCTGCCCTCTGCTGACCATTTGAAAACAAAGGCTTCCAGCCGGATCCTTTGCAAAGATTAACAGTTGAAAGAGACCCTCAGGAGATGCTCCCACAAACTGGCCAGCCAGGACCTCCCTGGAGGATGCTGTCAGGGTCCACAAGGAAGCCAGTGCTGGGACCGGAGTCCTGGAGGGAAAGGCTGCCTGCTGGAGGGCCCTGGGTCAGCTCTCTCCATTCCTGCATCCATCTCCTGACTGGTGAGATGAGGCGTAAGATGCTTTTCTGAAAAGTGGTGCTGTTGTCCTATTCTCTGCCTTTGGGTGATAGTAAGAAAAGGATGAAGTGTTCCTGTTCTCTCTCTCTCTCTCTCTCTTTTACACACACACACACACACACACACACACACACACACACACTCGCACAAGAGAAGCACACTAATAAGTAAGTATGCTTGACAAGGCAAAAATTACCAGCAAGAAGTCCCACTGACAATGCTTCAAGAGGGCTGCCACCAGAAAGAGAAGAGACCTGCAATACCATGATTAAGAGGGGGCATACACCTGAGAGCAGGTCAAAAGCACGTTATTCTTTGTATACAACGTAAAAAAAAAGACAGGCAATTAGAAATACTGGGCCAGGTGAGGCTGTGAGAAAGCTGACTAGTAAAGTCGTGAACCAAAATGTGGCTTGATTTCAATCCACTGAATGACATGTAAGAAGGAATTCCTGGGGCCTTTCTAACTGAAATGTCCCTAAGGACTGCTCCAGCCTGAAGGAGAGAAAGGGAGTCTCCAGCTGTCTCAGTTCACCACCTCCTCGGGTACTGATGCCACACATTCCATGGGTGTCCTGGCCCCTACCCCTTTTTTTTCTTGGGCTCGCAAATGTCCTAGGGCATCAGGAACAGAGACTTGCACACAGGATGAGTTGGACAGGACCATGAAGCATCCTGGGACACATTCAGGCATCCATCCTGCTGCGGAGACCACAGATAAAGTGAGATCCTTGCTGTCCTCAGAAAAGGGATGACTGGTGGGAAGGCTGTATATAGAAAATAGACAGGATAATGGAGGCTGGAAAGTCTGAGGACCATAGTTTGATTCTTAAATAATGCCCCTGTCACGTTCTATATCTGCTTCAGAGCCACAGTTGAGGCTCTGACAGATCAGACACCTCTGGAGCAGGGGAAGGCCCTTCTGCTTTCCTCCCCAGCCTCCACCCTGCCCACCCCCTTCTACAGCTCAGGAGCTCTCTCAGGCCCCATGACGTGCCTCTCTTCCTGCTTCCATGGGTCATAATGATCCTTTCCTTTGACCTCTGAAACCTCCTCCTGATTCTCTCTCAATAAATCTGGAGAGCCCATTAGATACCAAGCCTGGATCAACCAAAACCTAACCTTTTTTCCTGGCCAGTGGGAGAGCTTAAACCTCAAATCTCCTAGTGCCCCAAAAGCAGGAAAGAAGAGAAAAAAAATAAAACACTCCCTCCCACTAAAATATCCACTGCCACTCCCAATGCCATGAATATCCTCAATCTGTGGCCTGGGGGTTAAGAATTTGGAACAACAGAAAAAAATGCAATCACAGCCTGTTGCAGGTCCCTGCAGGGAAATGCACTCACAGGGCCATTTCATGTAAATGCCATTTATTAATTTTCAAATTCTGGAGTGAACCTTTGGACAAAGCACAGAGAACTGAATTTTGGTTACAGACAGAACACAGATGTTGACAGCTGTGAGGGTGGAAAAGTAAAAGTACATCAGACTGCCAGGAAAGACAGGTAGGGGGTGGGAGGAAGCGTCTCAGTGCTGCCACCCTCATGGTATACAGGAGAGGGTCAAAGGGATTCCATAGAGAGTTCTAGATGAACTGTATAAAGTTACAAAAATCACCAAGCAAAGAACCAAAAATGTTACTATCCAAAACTGGGAGAACGGTAAAGAATGAGAAAGCATCAAAGTGTTAAGTTCTCATTTTTCATTGACATGGAATAAAAATGACATGTGGAGAAATTGTGATTTCAACATATTATTTGGAGATAAGAGAAAATTACCAAAAAAATAAATAAAACACAGGGTCAAACTACTGGTTCTGGACTAAGAAATGGAAGATATGGGGCAGGAAACTTCACTTTCGTTCATAAGCTCTTTGGGTTTTTTGCGGGGTGTTTTTCTTTCCTACCATGGACATTATTTTGATTTTTAAAATTAATTTAAAAATTTAAGACATGACACCCAAATCCTGGTCGACTGAACCAGAAGTGGCCAGGCCATCTTCTGGCTGCCCAGTACCCGGCTGTCTGGTGGGTGCAGAGGGGTCAGAGCCGTGGTGGGCGCCCTGGTGGGAGGCAGGGGCAGGGGAGGCGAGCATGTTCCGGCAGCGAAGCCGCTCCTCCTCCCGCTTCTCCTCCAAGCGGCTCTCCAGCAGTCTCAGCTCCCTGTGCACCGCCTTCCTCATGGAGGGCTCCAGCTCGAGCACCCTCTCCAGGTCAGCCTTGGCCTCCGCCTCGTTCCACACCTCTGAGTGAGCCCGTGCCCGCAGGTAGTAGGCCTTCACGATGCCTGCAGGGAGGACCAGGCTGGACCAAGCTCCCAGCCCCAGAGGCAGCCCCCACCCACGGGGCCTTATCAGCTTACAAAATCCTTAACCTTGACCGTGATCCTTAACTTCCCTGTACCTCCTGAGCCTGTGTCCTCCACTGTAAAATGTGTGTGGGGGGGTGGAGGGGGATAATAATAACAGCAGTTCCTACTCTTCACCCTTGGGTGGACCCTTCCAAGGCCTAATAACTAATCTTATATTTTAACTTTCTATTCTTTTTCTTATAGAGGCTTGCCAAATCATGTACACTTCAGTCCCTACCCCTGCACCTATCCCATATGGTTATTATGCAGATTAAATGACGGGACAAATGCAGAGAACTGAGTGCCTGGTGCACAGTAAGTGTTTGATGTTGTTATCATTATTTAAATACCATCTTCACATACAGAATTGTGGTCCTGCCTTAGCCATGCATCACAGCTACTAGTATTTACTTAATAGTGTTCTCTATATTGATGGGCTCTTTTTTAAAAAAAAACCTGTTTACTGCTCCACACATCAACAGGTTTGGCAAGCTACTTATATATTTGTCCTAATGCACATTAAAATAAAATACCTCCACAAGAAGCACTGCTCATGCATCACCGTGATACGGGTACAGACTTGGGAAGCCCTGCTGGGTGCAGGCAAGGTTTGGCACCTTGACAGAATCAGAAGAGTGCATGCAGGTCTGTGTGGGTGATCCTGCAGCTCTGGCCAGACCTCGACCCCCACCTGCCCCTGCCCCACCTCGACTGCCCACCTGGGTGTTGCCGAAGGATGTCACTGGTGTGCTCCAGCACCTCGTAGTACTCCTCCCTCTTCATCAGGCACTGGCAGTAGTTGAGGATGAGGGTGTTGATCATCTTTTCCAGCTTCAGCCACTGTGCCTCCCAGGGCTTCTCCTACCCGTGGAGGAAGGTCTGCTGTGAGCTCAGGCTGCTCCCTGATACCTCCCCTCCCCCATGACCCTGGCCCAGGCAAGGCTGCTCCCCTAATGGAGGGCAGCCTCCCACCTTGGTCTGCAAGTTCCTCAGGCAGACGATGGCTTCCTGATACTTGCTGGAGGCATCCTCATAGCGGCCCAGCTTGAAGAGCCGGTTTCCTTCTCCATGCAGGATGGGCACTGCCTGCATCCTCTCGGTATTGCTCAGGTTCCAGGTCTCCCTCTGGTACTCACTTGGGGCCTCCACCTGGCCCAAGAGCTGCAGGTCAGTGAGGTGGGGCCCTGGGTGCTGCACCCTAGCAGGTAGGGACCCCAGCACACCTCACTGAAGCCATCTCTGCATTTTCTATAGTGAGGTTCCACTGGCACAATCATGCTTGCTGATCAAGCACATATAAACAGGGGAAGAAAGTAACAAGATCCCAGGGGCCCTACCCTAAATCAGCACCTTTGTGCAATTAGGAAAAGGCAACACTTTGTCAACACACTTTATTTCCAATATTCAGAAAATTGCCATAATACTCATGTCATTAGAACAAGACACTTCATTGCCATCTGCTGGAAAATAGTCAATATAAAAGTACAAACACGCAATGTCTATAACAAGCACCTTAGAAGTGATGCCCTCATGCAGTGTACAAACCACACACCTGTGCAAACAGGACCTTTGGCAACACAATTCTCTTCTTATTTGTTTTCAACCACATAGCCCCCAGGCTGAGCCACAGATGAGGCAACTGGAGCCCAGAGAGGTTAAGTAACTTGCTTAAGGTCACATGGCTAGGAAATGACAGAGCTGGGATTCAAACCCAGCTCCAGAGGCCTTGGTCATAGCCGAATCCTGACCCTCTCTCACCATCCGGTAAACATAGGCTATCAGTCAGTCACTCTGGGCGAGGGAGTGTGGACAGTTCCATGATGGCTCTCCCACTACTGGAGAACCAGGTCTCAGCCCACAAACCAGGAAGACTGGGGATGAGGATATAATTCTAAACTTTTGAAAACAAAAATGGAAGTAGAGTACCAATAGAAGTAAAATGCCTCCAAAATGAAAATGAATGACATTTTTAAAAAATTGGTCCCAAACTTTTATCTGGGAAAAGGCAAGGTCAAATTCTAAAAGGGGGTCAAATTCTAATTCTCCTGTGGTTTATAAACCCTTTCTTGTTCTCTAAAGAGAACCGGGTGATGGCCAGTGTCGGGTGGGGCTGGGCTCCCAATAATGCCCACTGACCCTGGTCCCTCTCTGAATCTGGGACAGCCCTCTCTCCCTACCTCCCACCCACAGGGCCCCACCTGCAGCAGCTCAATCACGAAGATCAGAGGCTGCGGCTCCTTCTGCAACTCGTCCAGGTCCTCATAGCCCAGTGTGTGGTAGGCGAACATGTTGGCCAGCCCGCATGTGTGCACGTGCCACTCAGTGGGATCCTTGCCCTCTGCCATCTGACGCAAGCTCCGGGACAGGATGGGGTAGACTCCTGTGTGCTGGGGAGAGACAGGCAGATGGCATTGGGTTGTCTATTCAATGCCAACAGGACGTCAGAGAGCCCCCACTCTGAGCCTCTCCATCAGGAATCCTCCTGCCCCCCTACACCTGGCTATGACCACCTAATGCCCCCAACATACCTCAACTAATAGCTGCAGGTAACTGTATGCCAGGAAAAGTACTCTACATCTGTTAGCTCTTTCAGTCCTCAATATGACCCAACCAAGGAGGCACTACTGCTATCTCCCTTTCATACATGAGGCAACTGGAGCCCAGAGAGGTTAAATAATTTGCTTAAGGTCACATAGCTAGGAAATGACAGAGCTGGGATTCAAACCCAGCTCCAGAGGCTGCGCTCCAGCCACAATGCCATGCCGCCTCTTGCTGGCCCTTGCAGTCAACTCCGAAGAGTTTCTCTCCCAATGAGACCCTGAGTTCATAAAGCCTGTGACTCATGGGGCTGGAGAAGGGGGCTCTTCCGAGAGGGCTGCGTCGGCATCCTGACAGTGCTGCTGGTTAGCAGTGAGCCCAGGCTGCCAGCCCTTTCCGAGCTCTGGGCTCCTCGATTGCACCAGTAGTAGGGCTGTTGTAGGGATTAAATGAGATGGTATGGATGGATATAGGTTTGGCTCACCACAGCCGGCTATGGAAGCTGGGATTGCCACCTTGAGGTGGAAGAGGACTGGGGAAATCAGCCTCTTAGCCTAAGGCCAGACCCATGCCATGCTGGGCCTCAGCTGCCCCATCTATGAGCTGGAAAACCCCACGGGGTGGTCACTAAGAACCTCTCTCCTTGGGCTGGGTCCTGACATGGCCCATCTCAGGCTCCCACACAGCAACTCCAGTGAAGACACACTGTTGGAAAGTGTGGGGGCAGAAATGGTTCAACTTGGCCTCAAGTCACCAGCATGGGGATGAAGGTCACCCTCTCCCCTCCCCCAACAGCCAGGATCAGCCCTGAATGCCCTCTGCTTCTTTGTGAGAGAGGTAACCAGATGGCAGTTAAGCCTTTTGGGATTAAGACTGGACCGTGGGAGGGAGAGGCCTCCGGGATCAGCTTGGAAAAGGGAGGAGGCACTCCTGGGCCTGGCACGGCAGCCCCCAGCTCACAGGCCCCTGCCTCCAGCCAGCCAACTGTGAGCTGTGGACGCAGGGTCAGGTTGTTCTTCATCCATGGCTTCAAAGGCCTTGTCTAGCTGAACGCCTGCCGCCTGAGCACTGCCAGGGCCTGGTCAGCACGGCAGACTGTGCAGTCCTGCCAGGAGTGGGACAAAATTCCAGGAAGGAAGATAAAGGGCAGAGAAGGAGCAGAACTCCAGAGTTTCCCCCCTCCAGCCCTGGGCAGCGCCTCAGAGGGAGGAAGGAGGGTAGAGATCTCCGCTCTGTGCCCTCCCTTGAGGACCTGCTTGTCCAGCTGCAGGCCAGAGAGGCAGCCAGAGTCACAGAAGGGTCTCTTTGGAGCTAAACTACCGCCCTTGGGATTTGCTCGGCCTACAGGAAGTGGGTGAGGAAGTGACTGAGGAAGTGGGTGCCTGGGACCACTGCCCCTCTCTCTGGTTCTGAGTGGCTCTATCTATACTAAAGGTTGCAAACTGGCAGCTGCTGGCCCTATTCAGCTCACAGATTGGTTTGTCACATCCTTCACATTGTAGGAGTTTTTTGTTAATTAGTTGCCAACATTTGAACACTGAAAGAGTTCTTATGCTAATGAAGATTTTTGGCTTGCCTCGAAAACTCAGAATATCCAGCCACAATGGATCTGCCCTTTTCACATGTCAACCATCCAGTGTGAGTTGAGGGGCAGCTGTCTGCTTTGGACGGGGCAGATGATTTCCAGTCAACCAAGGCTCCTGGTCCCTTGTGGAATTTGAGTTTGCAACCCCTGGCCTCACAAGACTGGGCACCAGCAAAAATGACATATAGAGACCACTGTCCAGGGAGGTGGGAGGTAATGTGAAACAGGCAGAAATACATTTCAGGGCAGAAGCTCCAACAGCCCCTGACTGACTCTGCCTCTCTGGTTTAAGGGAGAAGAAGGAGGGAGGAAGCCCCATCCCCCTGCAGAGACCTAAACTTCAAAGTGATCCAGTGAGCATTGTCCAGGCAGAGGGCTCTGCAGGGAGTGAGGAACCATAATTGCTGGGGGAAAGCCAGGCCTCTTAAGTCCTTTGTCAAATACACATGATTCCCCACTGATTGCTTAGTCTTTCCAAAATTCATATTCTGAAGTCGAGAGATGCCCCAAAGAAGAAGAGGCCAATGAAATGAAACATACAAAGCCTTTTCCCACTTCCTGTCCTGGATGCTGCCTCTCATCCCACCTCTAGACCTGGCGAAATCATATTCATCCTTCAAGACCCAGCTCAATGTCCTCTTCTTGAAGAAGTCCCCCTAAAACTCTAAAGCATTTATATGCCCCTCTTCTGTAGCCCTAAAGCACTCTGTCCTCACTTAATTATGTCATAGCACCAGCTGCCCTGCACTATATTTGCTTAGGTGTCTGCTCCTTCTCCAGAATTCAAGTTCTTTGAGGGTCAAGGACTTTGCCTGTTTTATTCCTAACATTCAGCACAGACCAAATCCAGTGCCCAGCGAATATTATTAGATGATAGATGATGGTAGATAGATGATAGATAGACAGATAGATAGATAGATAAATAGATGATAGATAGATAGATAGATACTTATTGATGGAAGACTGGATTATGAATAATATTGGTTGAAAGAAGGGATGGATGAATTGATACCTGGGTATATGTATAGATAGAAGGATGGATAAATGTGGATGTGTAGGCAGGTAAATTATTCAAGAAGGAGTATGTGTGTGCGTGCATGTATGTGCCATCATGGCAGTTGTGGGCTGGGAGGAGATGTGGGGGGCTACTGGAAAAACTAGGTGTCACTGTGGTTTAAAATTTACCAGCCTGTGAGATAGGAGTGCACTCATGTGACTATTGATGTGGCCGAAAGAACACAGACAGCACAGGAATCAAAGAGCCATGGCTACATTACAAGAATAACAGCAGCTTAAGGTTTTGCAAACAAACAAACAAAAATCAATCAACCAATCAATAATCTATTGACAGCTTTCTATGCGCTCAGTTCTCCTCTATTAGAAAACATGCATGGAAAGAAGGGGCCCTTGTGGTGACCAAGCCTCTAACATATGGCCTAAATTACTGCTACATATGGGTCTCAAAAGTGCAGGAGCTCCTAATTGTAAGCAAAGTCAATAGATATCATTTTAAACTAACTGAAAACACAGCCAATTTTCTGAAGACCTGACTTGCTAAAATAAAACATATTTTTAAAAAATAATAAAACATAGTCTTAAAAATTTTTAAATATCAGAATGAAGAATGACACAGGGACTAGTACAAAGGAAAGATTTTCAACTAATATCTGCTAAGTGAATGAAGAAATGAATAATGCATTGGATGGGATCCCCTAGTGGTAGAGGACGGCATTGCATACTGACTCTACTAGCCCTTATAGAGAGAAACAGACATTGGATGAGGAGGGGAGGGGGGCGGGGTCTCCACCCTGATTCTGTCCCTTAACTTGTTCCACCCAGAGCAAGTTACTTACTTTCTCTGAGCCTTAAATCTCCTCATCAGTAAAACAAGGGAGTTAGTCTCTAAAAATCTTCTAGTGCAATATAATAGCTTCTACTTTTCAGTCCCTGTACCATGATTTGCCCTAGTATGCGTCATATCATGTAACCACAAAAGCCCCTTAACATGGAGATTTGTTTATTTGTAAATGAGATAATATATTTCCAGAAAGAGAAAGGACTTGCCCAGGGTAACACAGCTAATAAATGACAGCAGAATTCAAACTCAGGGCTCACTTGCTCTCTCCCTCTCTCTCCGATTACTCTTTTGAAAGGTCAGTGTCCCCTGGTAAAATAATGAGTCTGGGCACCTGCCATCAATGGCTGCTAAATGCATTAGGTGACAGTCAAGGGAGAGCTTTGAAATGGCTAGATCAGGCTGTCAACATTTGAACCCATCAATCAATCCTGTCATCACAATGAGAGGTAAGCAGACATGGAGTGCCTCCCAATGGGAAGCACACAGCGCGATTTCTAGAAAATACAGGGGTGAAGGTGAGGGTAGAGGAACATGTTAGACAACTCCATGGTGAAGCAATTAACAAAATCAGAATGTGGAGACTTCTCCAGGACAAGTGACCCCACTCCTCCAACAAGTCCATGTCAAAGGGAAAAAGAGGAAGGCAAGGCCAGAGATTAAGCAAGACCTGAGGGATGCAGCGACAAAGCTCTGTGTATGGACTGTATTTGGACCCTTATTTGAGCAAACCAACCACAAAGAGTAAATGAGGCCACAACTGCAGAAATTTGAACGGTACTGGATATTAGTTGATATTAAGAAATTATTGAGGGGGGGGGGAGCTTAAAGATGTAATAATGATACCGAAGTCATGTTTTTTTAATAGCCTTCTTTTTATAGATACAAATTTTAGTATTTACTGATGAAATGACGTGGTGTCTAGAATGTGCTTTAATGTGAGATGAGGAAGGGAAGTGGGTGGGGAGCAAATGGATGAAACAAGAAGGGCCGTGGGGTGATGGTGGCTGGCATTGCATGATGAGAACTTGGAAATTCAGTATACTTTTGCCGACTTTTGTACATGTTTGGAAGTTTCCATAAGAAATGATTGTTTAAAGGTCAGTGATTTTTGCCATTTCCACCTGAGCCACAGAACAGGAAGGCTAACTTATATGGGGGATTTGTAAGAGTGCCATAAATGTGAAAACAATTTTGCAATATTGGTAGGAGTGGAGGGGAGGGCAGAAAAGTGACTAGTGGCCAAAAATCTCCAGCCTCTAATAATCCTGTGCAGAAGTGGGGACTGCGAGGTGGGCAAACTCATTCCTACAGGGCATAGCACTGCTTCCACATCCCATCAACCAGCCACGACACCAACTGTCACTTTAGGGGTTAGTTTTGGGGAGTGAATCTATCTCCATCTTTACAATGGCAGGGAGTGAGAATGCAGGATTGGCCTTGCAGAGTTTTGTTTTATCCCCACTTTCCAGAAATACAGCAGCCCTGCAAGGTGGGTGGGTGGGCCCCGTAGAAAGGAATGGACCAACGCAGCCTACTTACGATAGTGTCACACCAGAACTCGGCCACCTCACTGACCCGCATGGATGTCAGAAGGATTTCCCAGACCTCCAGCTTGAACATGTTCCCAATGATAATATGCATGGGCTGGCCCACCTGCTTGCTGTCATCTATCACCGTCCGCTCCTCGTCGCATTTCATGGTGCGGAAATGGAAGGTCACCTGGTCATCAAAAAAGTAGATCCCTGGTCTAGACACAACTTCCACAGCCCAGCAGAAGTCACCCAGCCATCACCAGCTCTCATGGCTGTCCTCAGGGGTCAGCTCATGCAGCCCCAATGAGATGCCTCAGACCCTAAAAGCATTCCCACCCTCACTTTCCCAGAGACGAGGCACTGACTCCCCATATAGGACACTATCCCACTCTGGACAGGTCTGTGGGTCAGAATGTCCTTCCCTAAACAAGCCCTACATCTGAGGCCACAGATCCAGCCACTCCACTATCCAAGGAAACCCACCAGAGATTTGTGGACAAGCACCATGACCCCTGAGGGCCCTTCCTTCTCACTCAATATTTGGGGCTCCAGAAAATTCCCAAAAGCCTTCCCCCACCCCATGCTGAAGTTTAATTTGCAAAGTATCAAAAATGCCCAATGAATGAGCACCAATTCAGAGCATCCTAGATGTCCAGGGGTTGATAATTCCAGGCAGAGCCCACCTGGCCCTTTTTTGGCAAAGCTGAAGCCTTGTTTGCAGTGCCACAGCCTGTTCACAGTGCTATGTGGCATAGTAGGAATGCAGAGGCTTCCAGGGAGGGCCTGGGGGGATGAGCCTCACTCACTCGGGATCCAGTGATGAAGTTTGGGAGCTCCCCGGTGCCCCCGTGCAGAATGGTTTTCTTGATCCCTTCCACGTTCAGGAGCAGAGCAGCATCCATGGCTGTGACTGGAGGGGGACGGCTAGGCAAGGCAAGATAATCTCACCCAGAGGAAGGCACTCAGGCAGCTGAGACCTGGGGATTTGCCCTGCTGGGAGGGGTGCAAATAAGAGGAGTAAGGAGGGGTAGTGCCCCAAGATGGCCCCAGGCTGCTCTTCAGGGCCACTCAGGCAGCCTAGCCTTCTGCCCCAGCTGTCACTGTTCCTCATGGGGATGCAAGGCCACAGCCTAATTGCCTGTCAGCTTTGGTTTTGTCCCACCCCACACAAGAAGGAAGTCAGCTGGAACTTTCTAAAAGAAGATAGGAGACAGGAAGTGAGCAACAGAGAGGCCTCAGGTCACCGAAGAGGAAAAGGAAGGGAGACCTGAGCCCCTCTGCCCTGCCTGGTCCCTGGCACTGGCCTTGATCTCAGACTCTTAGTCCCTTTGGACCCCAGCCCAGGGTGCTGAGGCCTTTGTGGTCCCTGCCTTCCTTATTTCATGTTTCCTCCTCCTCTCCTCCCCAAGCTCTATCTGCCCACAAGAGAATGTGACATGTGGTAGGAGGGAAGGAGGGCTAGTTTCTGGCTTGGGAGAACACTGAAACAGAATAAGAGAAAAGGGGTATGTTTGGGGAAAGTTAAAGAGCCCTCCCCCAGCCCCACTCCTGCCTCCCCTCCAAGGTCTGGCTAGGGGCAGCCGGTCTCGTCCCCGCCCCCACCACCCCCCACCACCCCCCACCACCCCCCACCACCCCCAGGCAGAACTTATTTAGGGCATCAGGGATCCTCTAAAGTGAAAAATCATGTGAAGACTTGGTGTTTGGCGCCACCTAGTGGCCAGTTCAAGTTTTTACGGCTTGGCTCCCCATGGTCCTGAGACTAATGTTTCTGAGCTCCAGAAAACCTTTCTCTTCTTGACCCTAGACTGACTTGTCACAGAGAGGGGGACACAGGACCCTATCACAGAGACAGATTAGAACACTGGACTAGGAGCCAAATAGGGCAGCATTCAAAGGGCTGATCCCACCAATTATTTCCTGACATGGTGGCCTTAGATGTCTCCTATTCCTAACTCCATTTTCTAAACTGAAACAGGAGAATCGACCTCTCCTGCCTCCCTCTCCTGGAAGTTGAGGGGCTTTCTTGGAGCAGCAAGCAGGACCCCAAAACCCAGCACCCCTGAAAGTCTTCCATGAGGAGCCATTAGCATGGAGGAGGCCCAATCTGAGCCAATTGGTCTGGGCCCAGGAACCCAGACTGGGGCAGCGAATCAGGCCCCTCCAGGACTCCTCCCTGAGTGCTCAGACCCCCAAGGGCCCAGCTCTATGTTCCCCTAGGAGCAGGGGCTCAGAGTGGAGGATGCAGAGGTCTTCCTCTCTACTCCATCTTTTCTGTGGCAACACAGCAACCTAAAGCAGTCTGCATGTGCAGGAGGTAAGATGGATACTTAGATGATAAAACTACAAAGAAAAATAAAAGTGATTTCCATAAAGTCCAGGGAGGGAGGAGCGAGCACATAGGGGGTGGGGTGTTTGCTCTTTCTGGGGTCCTGGCAATGTTCTATTTTTTCACCCAGGGATGGTTACATGGGTGTTTGCTTTATAAATATTCACTATACTAAGCTTTATGATTTAGGTATTTTTCTTCTGTGGTATAATTCACAATGGAATAAAAAGATCTAATCATGTCTCACATTTAAAACGCTTCCACTCTTTCAATTGCTTCTCTTTGTAGAAGGGTCAAAAGGCATGCAGGGATTGCAGTTATCAAGAGGGGGTAGAACTGGTCAATTGTGTCTCAGTTGGCAGGGGTGGGAAGTAGGGGGAGTGAAGGAAAGGGGGTGTTGAAGCTGATGCCAGGGATTTTGGTTTTGCTGCTGAGAAGGATGAGGTGCTCAGGCCACAGCCTCCAGACGAATCCCCAGTTACTACTTGGCCCCCAAACTAACCTCTTCAAATTCAGCCAAAGCTTCCCACTGCCCTCAGGATAAATTCTAAGCTTCTTCCTTGGCCAAGGAGCCCTGCAGCCCCTGCCTCTGCCACCCCAGCCCCTGCCCTTTCTATCTTGCTCAGCCTTCTCTGGTCCTGGAACCTGGCAATGCTCTGGCCTCCTACTATTGGCCTTTGCAGATCCCTCTATCGGAAAACTTTGTCCCTCATTTTGTCCCCCTAACTCAGCTAACGCACCATATGCTAAAGACAGCCTGCCCTGACCTCCAGCCCAGGTGGGGTTCCTCATCCCACTTATACCCTCTGGTAGCCCCCTAGTACTTCACATTCATGGCATTTTGCACAGTTTAATGTCTGCTGCTTCCCTCAGAGTGACAGTTCTGTGAGGCCAAGAAAACTAGTGGAAGCTTTGCTGTTGGACAGAAAGCCCCCAGGGCAGATTAGGGCTAGAGGTGGACCTCAGAAAGCCTCGGCTTGGAACAACTGACTGGTTTTTCTCCGTACAAGAAAGAGCTGAAGCCCCTGCACCCCTCACCCCTCAACAGGATACTGCTCAGCTCAGCACATCCTCTTCTCACCCCCTCACTCCACCATTCTCCAAAAGGCAGAGAGAGAGCCTTCTCATTCAGAAGAAAATGTTTCTTCTTCCTTCTCTCGTTACCATGGAGACTGCTCTTCCTTCACCTGGCCTGCCAGTTATAGTTCTAATAGAAGGGATTAGAAAGCCCCAAGCAAGGAGGGCTTCTTCCTGCATTCATTCATTCGACCCTGATGCTTAATGAGGCCATGTAATCGAAGGTTAAGAATTCAGGTGCTAGAGTCAGACATCCAGGGTTTAAGTTCCAGTTCTGACTCTCTGCTCCATCCTGGGCAAGACACTCACCCATCTGAGTCTGTTTTGTCATTTGTAATGGGAATAAAAATAGTATCTTCTTCATAGAGTTGCCATGAGGTTTAAAACAGAATAAAGAAATGCACTTAGCATGCACGTGGGAAGGGCTCGACAAATATAAACTGTTGTATCAATGCCCATGATGTGCCAGGTACTGCGACAGGCACTGATAGACAACTGTGACAAGACAATCTAATTCGAGCTACTCTGTGTCTAAGTGTTTCACCTTTGCTGACTCTTTCCCACACTTTCAACCTAGTTTTCCAAAAAATATCAATTCTTGCTTTACCCCCTCATATTTTATTGGAAAAGGACATGAATTAAACTTTCTAATTACAATAACAAATACTACTGACATAAACAGGCTTGGGAACAAACACTTCTGACACTTGGGAAATGACTCTACTAGAGAAACAAGGTGGGTGAACAAGCAAACTAGAGCAGTGAGCCACTGTAAAATAAATGTAAGCTGTCATCATTAAAAAAAAATAAAATAGTAAAATATCAAAAGACGCACACATAGTCAAGTATTGTTTCAGGAAACATTTGTTTTAGTTACACATATGTGTGTGCTGGGTTTCTTACCTGGGTACCGGTCCCCTTAATGTTCTCTGTGCAAGACACAGAAATGCAAGCGCACACATTTAGATACACACATTCTTGGCTTGGTTAACTTATTCTCTAGGTCTCAGCTTTAAATAACCATTTTTTTGTCATAATTTTCTTTGATTAATTAATTGTTGGTTACTTAACGCATTAATGTCCATTCCTGCACACCATATTTGAGCTTCATGAAAGTAAGGAATGCTTTGTGGCCCATTTTTAGCATAATGTTTAATCTACCAGACACCAGTAGGTATTTGTAAAGACATAAGAGAGGGGACACAGGGAAGGAGGAGGAAGGCTGGGAAAGACCAGGGGCTTGTCCTTTGGGCTTGTTAGTTTAAGGTGCCTGAAGCATCCAGGAAGAGTTGCGTATCCAGGAGATGGTTGGATATACCTGTCTGGGAGAGGTGCAGATGGAGGGGAGACAGTGTGATGTGGTGCTAAGGCATGAGGACCCTGACCCCAGACTGGCAGAGTTTGAAACGTTGGCCCTGCTACATACTAACTGAGGGAAACTGGGGCCCAACCCAGCAACTCTATACCTTGACCTCCTTATCTAGTCCCAGGCTGCACTGAGGGTCAAATGAATTCATAACACAAAGTGCGTGGAAAACAGGTACCTGGTGCATAGTAAGTGCGCCATACCCTCCCTACTCATTCTCACCACCAGGAAGGTGCCCAAGGCTTGGGTGAGGTTTGGGTGGGGCGGTAATCGAGGCCAGAAAAGTGGGTGAAATCACCCAGAGATGAAGAAGCTAAGGACAGAGCTTTAAGGAGCCCAGATGCAAGAGTGGCTAAAGAGGTGAGACCATATAAGGATGGCAGCAAGGAAACCACCACCAAGGGACAGCGGAGTGGCCAGTGCTGCTTTGAGGTTCTGTAAAGGGGGGTTGATGGGGGCGGAGCTTTCTAAATAGCATGTTTGTTTGTTTGTTTGTTTGTTTGTTTGTTTTTAGCTCGTTTGGATGCTAAGGGAAGAGAGGGAAGCATTCAGCTGGAAAGAGGAGAGGGTCAGGGAGTGAGGTCCGGGGAGAGGGGCTTAATTGAAGAAGGGCGGGAGGTGTACTACGGTCTGTTCCCTCCTTTAGGATGGTTTTCTCAGGGGCAGATTGTGGGTGGCAAGTATGGGGAATACTGAAGGGCAGTGCCTTGTCTCATGAAAGCAGAGGGTCAAGAAGGAAGGCTGAAACGAAACCTCCACGGGAACCCAGGCCCCAAGTTCTTTGTGACAAAACCACTGAATCCTCTGGGCAGGATGGAGGGGTCCCGGGACCCCGCCTCCGCCCCGCCCAGTCAGACCAGCCAGAACTCTTTGTAGTTCGAGGAGGGGCCCCAGCAGCCTGGGGCTCTGGGTGTCCGGGAGGTGGCGCGCGTGGCTGAATGCAGCGGCGGCGCGGGCGGGACCCGCAGATACAAAGGAGCAGCAACGCCCGGCGCCCCGCCCACGGGGGTCTTGAGGGATGAATGGAGACGGCCAGGCCAATCCAAGAGCAGAATTCACAGCCGCTAGAGCAGAGAACCAATCGGATCCCCGGCGCGACAGCGACGCGGAAACGGAGCCAATAAGTTGTGAGGACAGAGGCGGAGGCGGATCCGCGCGGAGTTTCAAATCCGCTGGAGTGGGCGAGGAGCAGCTGTGTCTGAGTCTGATCGACGCCGTTGTTGTTGGGTAAGTGCGGACCGAGGAGTAGTGGGGCTTCTGTTCAGAAGGGACCTGGGCCCCGGGGGGAGGAGGTTCTAGTTAGGACGAGCACGCATGTGGGGCGTCTCGGTATTGCAAGGTGGAAATCAGGGGTCTGGTAAGCTGAGAGTGTCTGGGCTGGGCGGGAGCATGTTGGCAAATTTGTGAAAGAGCCGCAGATGGTACGAGGGCCACTTCTGACTCTGCCTTCCTCCGCGCCTCAGGCGACAGCGGAAAGGAGACTGAGATGAAAAGATAACTGTTTTAGACAATTGCAGCAAGGAAATACTGACTAGCCTTGTTCAGCCTCTGCCCTCTTCTGGGCCTTGCTGACCGCTATTTCAAGAAGCATCCTCCTCCCCACACCCAGAATTGGCAAGTGCCTCCACTCCACCCCATGGGCCGCCATCCTATCTCTTCCCCTATAGCCAGGGTCTCTGTGGAGCCTGGAGATGAGATGGGGAGGTGAGTGCCTTGCTAATCTGCCTTTTGACCTCCCCAGAGTCTGGTGAACAGAACAGACTCTTGGCCTGGCAGATGACCTCTCGGTGGCCAAGCATGGGGACCTCCATGCGCAGGCGATCTCACCAGGACCAGGAACAGCTGGAGGAGGACAAGGTGTTACAGCCTGCAGTTGGCCATCTGGAGACCTCTGGCGGCACCCTGGGCTCTCTCTGCAGACATTTCCAAAGAAGGCTGCCCCTGAGAGCAGTCAGCCTCAACCTGGGGACGGGTTCCTCCTGGAAACGCCTGGAAACCCCAGAGCCAGGGCAGCAAGGCCTCCAGGCTGCAGCTCGCTCAGCTAAAAACACCTTGGGTGCCATGTCCCAGGTAATGCTGACCATGTCCAAGTATGGAGGGCTTCCTTGGTGCTGGACAACTGCTGCCCTAAGGAGCCCCCAAGAATATAGCTTTCATGAAGACAAGGACTTTGATTTGTTCATTGCTGTGGCCTCAGAACCCCAGATAGTTCCTGGTACATAGTAGGTTCTCAACGAATAGTTGAGTGAGTGAATAAAAACAGGGTCATGGAGAAAACAGATCCTCATAACACAAGATGGCAAAGATGTATTGTGAAGGGAAATTGCAAGCAAGTGGCTAATTATGGGTGTAAACCAAAAACAAGCTTAGCTGGTAAAGGCTTCCCAGAGGAGGTGATTCATGGAATTTACCCAGGAAAGGGGCAGAATGAGGAGCATATGAGGCAGTTGAAATAGTGTGAGTCTAGACCCAGACCTGAGAGAGAACAAAATGCTGAAGAGAGCTGGCAGAAGCTTAGTCTGGGTGTGGCAAGAGGACAGAGAGCAAGATGGGGCAATGGGAGGGGGTCTAGTATACTAAGGTTAAACACTGGATGCTCCCAAGAGGCATGAGAAGAATTTATGACTTGGTGAGAATCGGATCCAATTAACATATTAGAACTTGTTCTTTAGCTACTTGATTAGAAGCAGATTCTCCCATGACGAGCCTGAGGTTCTGGCCCTGCAGGGGAATGAACAACTTTAAGAGCTACTCAGAACGTAGACTTGAGAGAGTTTGGTATTATATGAGATGTGTTAGCTGGAAAATGTCACATATGTTGGGCATGAAGTGCCCATGGGCATTCCAAGCGGATATGTCTTTAAACCTGGAGATAGAGATGTGTAGAGGTTCATCTAGAAAGGACAGAGGCCATGAGAGTGAATGAATAGACCTCAGAGGAGAGAACTGGGGGTGGGAGGGGGGTTCTCCTTGGTGTCTGCTTGGGAATCTGAAGTTGTGGGAGAGGGAAGCTGTTTCTGGACCTTTTGTAGAGAGGTCTGTAAACCAAATGTTAATCCTTGTCTGAAAGAGCCGTACGATTGTTTTATCCCCAGGGATCAGGGATGAAGTAGCCTGCCCAAGGTCGCATAACTCAACAAATGTATCTCTGGTCTTGCTCTAACCTCTAGACTCTGGTTTGCCAAGGCAAAGACAGTCTAGCTGAGGAAGAACCTTCACAGCTGTCCCCCAGCTTGTGTGAAAGACCCAAGAGTTAAGGCTCGCTCCTGTGGGCAATGGGGAGCCATAGAAGTGTATTGAGCAGTTGAATGCCATGATCAGAACTACCTTGAAAGGATCTCTGTGCACTAATGTGGAGAATGGATTAGAGTGAGACCAGAGGCATAGAGACAGATTATCTCATGGTATCCTGGGAGATAGGCTTTCCCCTTGAGTCTCTGGGTCAATCTCTGTCCAGATAGGCTTTGCCCTTGAGTCTCTGGGTCAATCTCTGTCCAGAAAGAAGGTTTGGACTTAGGTAAGTAGAGGTTCTACAAGCCAGTAGTCTGCTGCTGACCACTGCACCCATACCTGGGATCTCTGAGCTGGTCCCCTGCAGTGGACCTATGTCACATGGCATTACCCACATCCCTCACTCATGAAGCTAAAAGCTGCCTATGTGTGTAGGACAGCCAATAGGTGGAGGGGTTGGAGGTATGGCTTAGAGACTTAGCTTGTCTCTGCTCACCTTTCCATGTAACTGTCTCAGAGAATCCAGGAGTCCTGCCAAAGTGGAACCAAGTGGCTTGTGGAAACCCAGGTGAAAGCCAGGAGGAGGAAGAGAGAGGCACAGAAGGGCAGTAGCCCCCTAGCTCGCAGCCTGAGCCAGAGGAGCACTCGCCTTTCTGGAACCGCACCTGTCCACTCAACCCTGGGCCCCTGGGAGAGGGAGCGTCACCGCCTCTCCACTCAGATGGGTCCATGTGCCCACCCACTGAGACGGTCCAGGAGGGAAGCTGCCTTCCGGAGCCCCTACTCCTCTATGGATCCCCTCTATTCCCCCAGGTAAGTGGAAAAGTGTCCTTCCCCAAAAACACTAACAGGCCCCAGGGGCTTCTGAGCCCCTCTGGGGTTCCACGGAGCCAGGGCACCCTGAACTGAGTCACATTCATGTTCTGTCCTCTGCTAGTTGGAGACCTGGGGAAGACCTTTAGGGCCCTAGTTTCCTCATCTGTGAAAGGAAGAGGTGAGCTTAGCTCTGCCTGTATCACATTCCCCCAAGCCTCCTAGTGAGCCCAAAAGCCAGTTTTGAAGTCATCTGGAGGCTGAGACTCAAGTGGGAAACAGCAGGGCTCACCTGTCTGCAAGATCAACTGCCCTTGACCTTGGCTTCATGAACTTTGATCCATCTGTTCTCTACCAGCTGCTTGAAGTCACTCTGATGTTACTTCTTGGAAGGAGGGTCTGGGGTGACGACCATCCCCATATGGCCCCAGGCTGCCGTGCTGGGTTGAGAAGGGCTCCTGCCATAGGTTTCCAACTAGTCACTGGTGCCTGTGGCTTTTCCTTCTGTTCAGTGAATCTGACAGTGACCTAGAGCCTGTGGGGACAGGAATCCAGCATCTCCAGAAGCTGTCTCAAGAGCTGGATGAGGCCATTGTGGCAGAAGAGAGGTGAGTTGGCATCTCAAGCTACAAAGAGAAATGGCCAGGAGGGTCCCCCTTGAGCTCTGCTATATTTTTAGGCAGGCCTCTGGGTCTGGCTCTGGCCCACTATGTGACCCTAGCCAGGCCCTCCTCTTCTCTGAGTCTCAGTCTCCCCTTCTGCAATATGAGAGGGGATCAAAGACTTAGATTTGGGTGATGGTTAAGGACAAACACTGGCTCTACATGGCCCCCTGGGCCTTGGGCCCCCACATTTGTGTATCACCTGGAACCTCACCAGGCTGGGTACCAGGTTCTTGAAAGATTTCCCCTTCCTCCAACACTCCCCATGACTCCTTTATGCCCTGCCTGCCCATGGAATTGGGAAAAGCCGCATGGCTGCTATGCAGTTCCTGATCTATCTGCTCAGGACCCCATCTTGAGGACAGGGCCTGGGCCTGGAGCTGCCCTAACTTGGGGCCATTTGTTCATGGCTGTGATGGGCTCTTATGTAGGTCCCTGCCAGCCTTAACTATATGCCAAACGGGCCACATTCCTACCATTTTTCCAGGTCTGGTCTTGTCTAGTCTAGGCTGGGAGGGCCCTTTAGAACCTGCAGCACCCAATGGCATTTGTCTCTCCTGCTTTCCCATCTCTAGCGGCGACATGACCATTTCTCTCCTTCGTGACTGAGGATAGTGCCCTTCAGGTAATTCCCTCCTCCTGAGCATCATTCTCAGTGTCCTCCTCCTCCTTCTCATGCATGAGCACATACGCATATTTGGAGGCATGTTAAAGAACTTAGTCTTTTCTGCAAAAGCCCACAAAAATGATGGGTCCAGCAGAGTAGGAAGTGTGCAGTCTTCCTACCTACTTGGAGCCAGAGCTTCTGACCTCACTGACCCCATCACAAACTGAGCATACCAGGGCCCCAAGTAGCTAGAGCTACCTTCCAGCTCCTCATTTTGCAGAGAAGGCTACAGTTCCCATACTTCCCCTGCTTGAGCACAGTGAAGGGCATGAAAGGAACTCTGTCTTACAGGAAGCAAACCATACCTGACCCTCGCGCCCCCACACCCAGGATCCATGCATCCCTGTGAGTTCCTGGAAGAAGCCCCCAAGAGTCGGCAGCGCCCCTGGGCCACTGCTAACTAGGACCCAACTAACAAAGACCCAATTAACAAGGGCCCAGGTAGGGGCTGCCCTGGCACCTCTGCTCTCCTGCTCCTGCCATATCTGGGCCCACCAGCGACCGTCAGCCACAGCCCAGGAGTGACTCGGGAGACCTGGGAGGGGTGGGAGATTGTTCATCCTACTCCCCTTTTGGGCTTTGAAATACACCGCACACCTGAGCCTTGTGATTGATTGCCTTGTTTGCAATGTGAAGCGCAGGCTCCAGAAGATACTTGAGAGTGCTGAGCTATGTGCCCAGGAGCGGGGTCTGCAGGGAGTCACCCCCTCTGTCACCAGTGCCGAGGCTCTTGGGAACCAGCTCCTGTCCCTGCTCTGGAAGAAGGGATAGGAGGGATTTCCGGGCTCTGAGACCCTGGGCCCACGGGTACCTATTTATATTCTTAGCACAGGGCACTGTGGGTGCACAGGGAGAGGCAGCTCTGCTCAGCAGCAATTTCTGCCCTTTGTAAATTATTTAAGAAATCTGCTTTGTCATTTCATTAGAAAGAAACCAGTGTGTAACTTTCCTAGATAACATTACTTTCTCTATTATAATAAAGTCTCTTTCTGTATTTGACATCTCTTCTCTCTCACTGCCATCCCCCATGCCATTCTGGGCCATAGGTCTGTGGTTTGGGGCCAGGCTTTGTTGCCCTTGTTCATCCTCACTCCAAGACAGCCTGCCCCCAGCTCAGGGAGAACAGAAGTAATAGGAAAGTTTTCTCAGCTTTGTTCAGAGCAAAGCACATTTTAAAGGCAAATAAGGTTTTTATTTAAGTGACAATGTTTGAGAGTTAAAAACCAGCTCACAGCAAAATCAAGACCAGTTGTAAAAATCTTTTAACTCCATAATGCTGTTTTTGTCTTGTTAGAAATCTGATATTTTACATTTGCTTTCCTAATGGATTTTGTACAAGGCAGCCATGAGGAATATAATAAACCTTTTTCACCATAGAACCATCCACCACAGATAATACTGAGAGTTACACATTTAGGAACAGTCAGATCACAGATGAGATCAGATAGGCTGCCACCACCAAGTAAACAAATAGAAAATGACAGCGGGGTCCAAGGGTGGGGGTCCCCATGAGCAAGCTGCCCTCCTGTCCTGCCCTTCCTTGGTGTCACCTGCCTCTCCTTGTCCCAAGGAGAGTGTGATCCAATGATATTTCTCCCAATCACTCTGTTGGTTCCTCAGCAAAGAGAGCAGGACCCAGACCAAGTCTTGCTGCTTGGACTTAACCCTAACTATGATTTTTAAGAAAGCTCCCCCAAGCCCAGAGGGAGTAGAAGGAGGGAGGTGACTTTTCTTTTGGCTGAGCCAAAGAGAATAGGTTTCCAGAGCACTTGGCACCCAAACTCCCGGGGATTCGGTGGAGAAGTTATTTAAGGCGGGGTCAGCTGCAAGGCTCCTTCGCAGTCAGGGCACCCCTCTGGGGTAGGGCCGCACCTGCACTGGGTTAGCGAGTGTCCGTGCAAAACCGCACCACCTCTGGACTCTGCCTCAGGTCCAGCTTTCATTTAAAAATTGGTGCCACATTTTGTCAGCAGGACACTTCTGGGTGTGGGTATGGACTCCAGAGTAGTAAAAGGAGTTTAAAAGCCATGAGACTCAGCCTCCCCTCTTTCAGAGAGCCCGCCTCCCAGTAATCTGAAATACTGGGGTTTAAACATATTTTCCTCTGGCCCATCATCCAGGCAAGAGGGCCATTTATTCAAATGCATGAAAAGTCTCCTTTATTTTCGAAATATTTTGTGGAGCCTAAGGGAGGAGTCAAGCTCTTTAGAAAAAACCCAGGTGCCAGTTGTGGGTGCACCCTGAACTCCCAACAGGGCAAACAGGAAGGCGGCAGACAGGCCCTCTGTCAAGACAGCCACCAGACTGGGAAAAACAAACAGGCTATGCAAGAAATGGAGCTTTGGTCAGGCAGGAAAATCTGTTTTCCAGCTCCTGAGGAGCAGGCACACCTGAAGCTGGATGGATTCTCTAGAAAACAGCCAGACTTGGGTCACAGAACTACTCTGGAAGAGGCAGTGGCACCCCCTCCAGAGAACAACATGACTTGGTTCTTTGTTTTTTCTCCAACATAACTGGACAGACAAAATTGAACAAACCACTAGTAGAGAAAGTGCATATTAGTTACAAAGTTGCCAGGAAAGCAGTACTGAAACCTTCATTATCTGAGTCTGGTCACTACACAGAACCGCATATACACACAGTCACACACCAACTAAAGCTCTTAGAGCATGTGTTCACAATATCTCACTGTACACCTTCAGCATCTCAGGTGTGAGTCATCAGAGCCCCAACCGGGAACTCTGGAAAAGAAGAGGTGGTAGCCCTCCTGCTGGGTCCCATGTCCCAGCTTGGTCCCCCAGAACCACAGAACCTTGTTCAGATTCCCAATTTCCCAGGGTCCCGGCATGCTTTCTCTCTCCTGCTCTGAGCTTGGGGTTCTCAGAAAGGGTACAGGGAATCGAACTTGGGGAGAAGTATCTCATGATAATTATTTGAGAGTAATACATCAGTGGCAGAGATCAAACTAAGTCTGCCCAAGTTTAATTCAGGGTATATTCTGGGAAGGAAAAGAAGGATTAGGGTTGAGGCAGCCATGCCACATGAGCTGGTGCCTTATCAGAGAGCCATGAAAGATGACATGTGAAAGGAGGGATGTGAACCACCAGGAGGCAGGACCAGAGAGGAAGCTAAGCATGATCACTCCTTCCCAACAGGCTTGCCAGCAGCTCAGTGCTGCTTAAATGCAGATGTAGGGCTGAAAGTGGAGCAGAGAGCTGACAGGTTGGGTGGATGTGGCAGGAGCTGGCAGAAGACACATTTCTAGTAGAGAGAGCAGGGTGGAGGCTGGGGGCCTGAAACCCTCCAGCCCTAGCAGGGTGCCTGGTTTGCCGGTGGTGCCAGCCGCCCCCACCAGCAGCTGCAGTTGGGGAGAACACTGGCCACATGGGAACTGCAAGAGGTAGACATTGAGCAGAAGCGGCACTGAGCTGACACAGGTGCCTGCTGTGTATACATTTGTCTGGGCCCTGGGCAGCCCAGCCCCTGACACAGAGCCCTGGCTGAAAGAGCTGGACCAGCCTCAGTGACAGCCTGCCAGGGCTCAGAGGCAAGCCCAGGTAGCCCCACACAGGTGTGGGCCTGGGCCAGAGAGTGGGGGTGAGAGTGCAGGAGACCAATGCCCAGGCCAGGGGCCCAGCAGCACAAGGGCCAGGGTGGGCTTTGAGGGGCCCCAGGAGAGCCATACCCTGCCAACCTCAGGGCATGACCCAGGAGGAGGTTATGGGCACCAAACCAAGCTGAGTGGCAGGGGGAAAGGGAGAGAATACAACAGTTTGAGCCAAAACTACATGAACCCCCAGAACTCTGGGATCTCAGCTCTAAGCCTTCCCGGAACCAATCTGGGCAGAGCTGGGGAGGAGTAGCCAGATCTGTGCTCTCTGGAAGGACGTCTCTCTCCCTGGGACACTGTGTTTGGGCATCAGTGCAAAGCAAATGTCTCCATGGAGCAGGGACCTCTTCCTCCCACCCCAAGGGCTTCCTTTGAAGTAGTGGGGCAATAACTGCTCCCTCTGGGCCCACCCAGAGCTCTGCTCCCAGACTGTGGGGTCAGTATAGGTAACTGAGCGCTCAGAGGGGCTCTTAGACCTGAAAAGCCTCAGAGGGCAGAAGTATGGGACAGCATAGGAGTCAAAAACTCACAACTGTATCAGCTGAGATCCCTCTATTTAAGTGAGGCAGGGCCCAGAGAGGGCCAGCTACTGGCTCGAGGGCTCATAGCCAGCCCAGCTAGGCCAGGGCCAAGGCGGAAGCCTCACAGGGCAGGGCACCAGGCAGGACTCCGGGAAGAGTAACAACTGTCCTCCAGGACCACGAGAGAACAGTGAAGATACTGAGAACAAGAAGTAGGGACATGGACAGCTGCAGGAGGACACACCATCAGCACCAGACCCCACCCGCCAAGGGCCATGAACAGACACCTGAACACAGGATGAGCCCCAGGGACATCCTCTCCCAGAAAGTGGCCACTTTGCCACAGGAAGCCAGGCCCAAAATGATAACCCAGGATGTCACAGGGAAGGCAGGCACAAGTGCCGCTTGCCCCTCCACCAGACAGCCAATTAGCTGTACCTGCCAGCGGCTGTCGATCCCTGGTCTGGGGGCTTCTCCTTTAAGGCCTGTCTAGCATTGTTGTGCAAGCCTCACAAACTCAGAAAGATGGTCAACTTTGTCAAACACTCCAACTCCGGGTAGGTCTGCCCCCAGGATTACACAGACATCAACCCTGACTTGGGCTTGAAGTCGCAGGCACAGGGGTGGCAGCGGCAGCTGCAATGAGACCCGGGATCTCACCCCCTTGCAGCCTAGGGAGCTCCCAAGGCCGGGCAGGATCCCTCCCCGCTGTGGTCGGACACTGCTGGACAGACACGGGAGGGAAAAAGCAGGAAAAGGCCTGTGCCGGGGAGAAGGCAGCTCTCCGTCCCCTCAGGCAGCCTAGTAGGGCCCCCCTACTCCACGCACAGCCAGGCCCTCAGGGCACCGACTCGAACTTGGGGGGCCCACGTGCCCAGCTGAGCGCAGGCAGGGGGCGCTCATGGTCCTTGTCAGACTCTGGCTGGCTCTGGGCGCGCTCGGGCTTGGGGTTGGCCGGTGGATCTGGCTGCTGCACCGACATGGTCCTACGCAGGTGGTTGCGCTTGCGCAAGAAGTCCGGCTGCGCGTGCAGGCCGAAGCTGCCCTTGCGCAGGATCATGCGCGAGTTGTTCTTCTTGGGGCGCGAGCGGTGGCTGGCCTCCAGTGCCGCCAGGTGTGCAGCGTAGCCTTCGCTCAGGAACTGCAGAGGGGACAGGAGTCAGCACGGCAGGGCAGCACAGGCCCCTGTCCTGTACTCCCCACCACCATCACCCTTCCTCCACCCCAAAACCCGACCATGGCGTCTCCAGCTTCTCCGTGGAACCTCCAGGAAATGGGAAACTCATTACCATTTAAGTTTCCCCATTCTGCTTTGGACAACTGAGCTCACCTATCTGTACCCCTGATTAACTCGAGTTCTCTAGATTCTTGATGATTGTGAAATTTCCAGCTCTTTCACCTTCATTGCAATCCCAAAACGTAAGTCTCTCGCATCATGCACCTTCTACCCCATGGAATTTTGACATTTTCTGACCCCACAGCTGCCCTTCTTGCCTGTCCCTCTCACTGTGTCCTCAGCTTGCTACTCAAAGTCTGGTCCCTGAGTCAGCAGCAGCAGCACCTGGACCCTTGTTAGGCCCCACCCCAGGCCTTCAGAATCTGCACTTAAAGATCTCCACATAATCTGTGAGCAAATTTAGAGTTTCATATCAGCACTGCTCTACCAGTCCCCACTCTGAGGTCCCTCCATCTTCTGAACCTCCATCTGCTGGTCACTATCAGACACCTCACACTCAGCATGCCCCAAAAGGAGATCATCACCTTCCCTTCAATCTGCTCCTTCAACCTGCTTCTCATTCCAATAATGGCACCCCATCACCAAGACGACATAGTCCAGTGCCACCTCCAGATCCTTACCTAACCCTCCAGATGAAACCACCTCTTCCTGAGATGCTCACCATCTTGCCGCCTCCTCTTGGGTTTCCCTTGTCTTCGTCCCACACATTGGATCTGTTCATTACCAATCCAAACTTGCCTAGAAATGCCTCTCAGACCCTCTGCCTTCACTCCTCCCTGCCACCACTTACCTCCATCTGCCTTCTACCTACAGCCTCAGGGATCTCTCTGAATCACGAACTCAGTCTGAAGACTTAGGGTCCCAACATGGCAAGGCACACAGGCCATGGTGATGCACTGCCACTCTAGCCCCCAATCCCACTCACTCCCACATCACACTCAGCCAGGCTGAGTCACATGCAGCTCCCAGAAATGCATGTTCTCTGTCACCTCCTGACCTTTGCTTTTGCTGCTATCTCTGTCACAAATGCTCCTTCTACTTCCTGGATAATTCCTTTAAACTCCTCAAAACCAGCCTTACCCTAACTGAGTCTAGCTTAGCTGCTCCTGGCTGAAGCCCTACAATTCTCTGTGCTCTCTATCATTCATTATGGTTCTTGCCACACTGCACTGTCATTGTCTGCAAATTTTCCATCACCCACTAGACTGGATGGCATGACATCCAATTCCACTGGGGACTATCCCCTGCTTCCAACACAAGCCTGGCCCAATAGTATTTGTTGAGTGAATGAATAAATGAGCAAATGAAGGAATGAACAGATAAAGGAATGAACCACTACTCCCCCCTACCCTTTACCAGTCCCCACCCCAAGCCCAGCATCTACCTACCTGGCACTGGGTTTGGTATTTCTTGGTGGGCCGGCCCACGATAAAGATCTGGGAGGGTGGCAGGCCCAGCACACTGTAGACGGAGATGTCCTTCGTGGAGCCATAGGCAGCGCTGATTTTGATGAAGCACTGGAACACAGGGCAGTTCATGGTAGGAGAGGGGGCCAAATCAAACTATTCCCCAAAAGATTCCTAGTCCCCCCCACAAGGGATCCCCTACCTGAGGACACTTTATCTGCACACTGATAGACTCCAAGTCATGGGCCACCCTGCAATGACCTTTCTTCCTGTCCCCATCCTGTACCCCAGGCCTGATACAGAGATTTTCCTGGTAAGGTTAGAACACCATTTGCTGACCCTACTCAGTCAGCACTATTAATAGGTTCTGTCACAACTAGGCAAAACTCCTCTGTGGACAGGGAAACTGAGGGCCAAGACTGTAGACAGTTCTGTCTGGCCTCTGATCCTGTGCCATCCACACCACATCAAACTATGGCATGCCATCTGGCCACTCCCTGGTGCTGGCTGGTTTGATGTCCTCCTGAGAAACCTCATCCCAATTAAGAGAATTGCCCAGCTCCTCCTCATGCCAGTGTCACCTCCAGATCCTCACCTGTCTCACTGGTATGAAACCACTTCCTCCTTTGAAATGCTCACCATCCTGCTGCTTCCCACTCTGAGCCCCCATCAGTGTCATCTCCTTTTCTCCACCCTCCCTCCCTCTAAGTTCACGAGAGACTTTTGGGTCCCAGCTTTTCTTCCTCCTAAGTCCCATCATCACTGGGATGACTTCCTGTCCACATAGATGATCCACTAACCACCTGAGCCTCTCTATGTCTTGCTTTCTTTAAAGCCAGTGGCTGTCACCTCCAGGACTAAACCCAGAACTATCCCCTCTGAACTCAGAACATCCGCTTTCCCAGGCTAACCCCACTCCTACCTTCCCAGGTCTTTTACAGCCTCTTCTCCAGCCTCATCCACACCTTTGTTTTCTGCACATCCCTCCCGCCTCACGTGCTCCTCACCCCGCCTGGGCTCCCTGTGGCCTCCCTGTGGCCTTCCTGTGTTCTCTGGCCTCCACCTTGGATTCTCCGGCCCTTCAACCTTCTCCCACACTTACCTGGCCATACCTCAGCCTAGAATTTCTCCACTCCCACCTTCTCCAATTCTATATACTGACAACTAAGAGCTGCTAGAGAAACACAGCTCTGGCCCCACATAGTCTTCCTGATCCTAAGATAAAAACTTTCCCCAATTTTTACTTCCCTCCCTGAGCTGCTACCCTGTCCTGGGGGTGACTTTGTCTTGGATATTGAACTAAAAAAAAGGGCTTCCTCAGTCCACCAGCCCTCTCTTCATTGGTTGCTTTGTTCCCAGACTGCCTTTAGCTCAGAGAAAGGAGTGGCCTCTTTGTCTCACCCTGACCTGCCTCCCAGTATGCCCTAGCTCATTCCCACAACTTCAGTCCAGCAAGTCCACTCCCACCCGTACTACCCATCAGAGCCAAACCTACTTTCTCGGCTCCTCACCCCACTGCTTCTGACCCCTTGACCCTCTGAGGTATCCCTTCCTCACCAAGGTCATCAGTGTCCAGTTTTCATCATGAGAACATTTCTCACCAAACCACACATCTTTACAAGAAAAACAGTCTCCTGGAAACCTTCTCCTCCCTGACACAAGGGAACTTCTCTCTCCTGGTCTCCTCCCCATCTGGCTCTCTCTGGTTCCTCAGCTGGCTCCTTTTCCTGCTGTCAGGGACCCAGTGCAGCCTCTTCTTACCCTCTCCTGTGGCTCCACTGACCTGCTTCAGCTGGGGCTGGAATGGCTTATGCCTCATGGCCGTTCCAGCCCTGACGTGTCCACAGATGAGCTCATCTTCTTCCTGCCTGGTCCTCCTCTGTGTCCTTTCTCATTTCATTCATTCACTCATTTATTCTACTAAGGTTTATGGAGTGCCTACTGTGTGCCATCGTTGCCCCAGATGCCAGAGATATATTGGTGACAAAACAGACACAAGCTCTGCCTCCATGGAGACCATGGTAAGGTTAGTAGCACCTCAATCCCTCCTGGTCACCCAAGATGGACATCTGAGAGCTCCTCACTCCCTCCATCCAACCATCACCGAGTCCTGACAATTCTATCTCCTCATTCATCCCTGCATTTTTCTCTATCCATGGCCATCACCTGGATTCCTGTCTCTTGTTTGGGCAACAGCCTCTTAGTTGACCTCCTTAACTAACCTCTCATTTCTCCTACCAATCTGTTCTCCACACAGCCACCAGGAAAAAAATCTTTCTACAACCCAAATTAGACACTGCCACTCCCCTGTGTTAAGCCCCTCCATGGCTCCTCACTGCCCTCAGTGGAGTTCATGGTCTTTGCCTGGTTTCCAAGTTTTTCAAGGACTGCCAAGCCCAGGTCCTTGATGACCTCCAGGGCCTCAGCTCCCACTTGACTTGGGTCTGACCCTATGCACACCCCCTATCCCTAATGTCTGCAGCTCTGAGATTGTCCCAGGCTCTTTCGTACCTCAGTACGATTCTGCTCATTCTTTGGCCACCTGACAAATTCATATTCATGCTTCAAAACTCTGCTCAAAATTACCGCCTCCTAGAAGCCTTCACTGGTCTCCCCAGTCCTTTCTCCTCAGTTTGCCAATAGGCCTTTTCTAATTACCCTCCAGTAAATTGTCCATTCACATGTATTTCTTCCTCTAGATCAGGGATTGGCAGACTTTTTATGTGAAAGATCAGATAATATAGATTTTAGGCTTTGCACTCTGCCGCAACAACTCAATTGTTCCATTTTAGCCCAAAAGCAGCCATGTAGACAACACATAGCAAATGAGCTTGGCTAGGTTTCAATAAAACTTTATTTATGGACACTGAAATTTGAGTTTCATATAACTTCCACATGTCAGGAAGTAGTATTCTCCTTTTGACTTTTCAGCCAATCATTTAAAAGTATAAAAACCATTTGTAGCTCACAGATCATATTCAAAAAGGCTGTGGGCCATATTTAGCCCTTGGGCCATAGTTTGTCAATCCTTGCTCTAGATCGGCAGGCCTCAAAACTTTGTAAGCATCAGAATACCCTGGAGAGTTTATTAAAACACAGATTGCTGGGCCCCTCCCAGAGTTTCTGATTCTCTAGGTCTGAAGGGGGGCCAGAGAATTACATTTCTAATGAGCTCCCAGGAGTACTGTGCTGTGGGTCCTGGGAACATACTGTGAGAACCAAACCTCAGCTCTAGGTCAAAGCTCTGGAGAGCATACCCCACATTCTGCTTGTCTCTGTGTAGCCCCAAGACCTAGGACATAATAGGCACCTAGGTTTCTGTTGAACGAATAACCAAATGCAGAGACAAGAGTGCAGGCTTTAGGGTCAGGAGATAAAGGATGAAAGTCTGGCTCTGAGATCTTGGACAAGTCAGTGAGGCTCCCCTTTCTCATCTCTCACTAAGAATAATAATATCTACCTCACAGGGCTGTTAAAGGACCCAGTTAGACCCACGTGAATGTGCTTTGCAAACTGGGTATCTGCTTGCACAGTGGGAGATGGCGGGGCACATGGATGAGGCCCCACCAGGTTGAGGAAGAAGGAGAAGAGTGTGGAGGACGGTCCTGGAGGTCTCATCCCCTCCCAGGCCAAAGCCCCGACTGAGGGCCAGAAACTCACCTCCTGCACGAGGTTGCGGAGGAAGATGGCTTTCTGCCGCAGTGGGTCGTGCACCAGCCCATCGGAGAAGAAGATCATGCCCTGTGGGAAGTTGTGCTGGGACAGCCATGACACCACCCGCTGCTTCTGCATGTCCGGCCGCCCCGTGATATAGAGAATCATGTAGCCCAGGTCTTGCCAGTGCCTGGTGAGACAGCATTGCAGGGTCCGGCCCAGCCCCAGCCCTGCTCAAGCCCAGTGGCCTTCCCTACCTGCTGCCCTCCTGAGAAGCCAGAGGGGCTACTCAGAGGAACACTAGGGAAAACCAGGGGGACCCCCAAATCCATACTCCTGGTTGAGCCCTGTAAGTCCTGGATATCTCTCCTGGATGGCCCATAGGCCCGCATGCCCACAGCCAACTGATACCTCCACTCCTGCTGCCTCTGTTCACGTCCCCATCTCCATGCTGCTGCCATCATCACTCAAGTTTCCAGAGCCAAAGACAAGCCACCTTTGATTCTTCTCATTTCCCTCTGCTACCCCTCTCTCTTCCAACCACTGAACCAGCCTTTCATTCCACCAGGAAAGATCTTTACACTCTCACTTTAATCCATTTCTCAGCCTTACTTCAGGCCCCATCTCTCACATGGCCCACTGCAAGAGCCTTCTTGGAGGCCTTTTTGCCTCCAGTCCCCCCAACACCAATCTAACCTGGGCCATGCAAGGTTGGCCAGGTTACTTAAACTCTAGCGTTTCAGTTTCCGCATCTGCAAAATGGGGATAATAATAGCAACTACTGCAGAGGTCGTCTCATGGATAAAATTAATTCATCTCAAACATGCCTGGCATACTGGGCTGTATACAGTTGCTTTACTATCAACCCCTATATTGTTTTCATAGTGATGTCTTTACATCACAAATCTAACTTCACTGCTCCTTTGCCTAAACCTATTCCTGGCTCCTCAGGGCCCTGAGGTCACAAGGCCTCTCTGCACTGGAGGCCCTCCATGCTGTGCCCTTGAGTCTGGCCTCCCCGCAGTCACACAGAGCTGCTTGGCTGCCCCAGAGAAGCCCTGTACTCTTCTATTGCAGACTCCTCCCTTAGACAGCCATCATTGCTACATCTTCTTATGTTCCCATCCTCCCATATTTCCAGGTCCCTTCCTTCAAGAAGCCTTCCCTGCTTCCCAAACAGAATCAGCCTCTTCTCTGTGCCCTCACAGCTGACTTCACATGGCATCCTGGCTGTGAGAGGTCAGGTCAACCCAGACCTGTTTGAGAGCTTTTGTAGCACTAGCCACCAACTGGCCACTATAGATTGGGAGGTTTCAAACCTGGAAGATGATCTAAGAGATTTAGGGAGGTTTTTTAACAATACATAGGCCCAGGTGTCACTCTCAGAGATTCTGGTTAGTTCTAAGGTATGGTCCAGTGATCTGTGATGACAAAAAGCTGTTTCTGATGAGCATCAAGGTTTGGAGAGCACCACAGTGGCCCTAGGAGCCCAAAAGACGGAGATGAGAGCACTGCATGGATCCTCAAAAAGAAAGGACCACAGCCTCCCCTTCCCAGCTGTGGGATGCTGACTCAAGAGGGGGTTTGGAGAAGATGTTATAATGGGAATAAACGACCTAGCCTTACAAGGGGGAGGCTGACCCCTAAGATGAGATTGAGCCTGCCCAAGACCAATTCCTACAGGGCCAGTGCGCATGGGCAGTCTCCCAGGAGCCCCTAAGCCAGGCTAGTCTTCTCTCCCCAAAGCAATCACTGCTACTGGGATGAGGCCAGATCATTTTGTCCGAACCCCAAGAACTCCCAGGGCCCTGAATCTGTTCCATTCTTGGAGTTCTGATCACTTGGAGCCCTGGATCAGTTTCTTATGCTGGTGATTTGTTCTCCCCACAGGACTGTGAGATTCCTCCCACTAGGATCTCTCTCTGCATCAGTGCTCAGCACAGAGCCTGGCTTAGGAAAGGGTGGATGGAGGCAGGGCTGGAGGGAGGCAAGACAGGCAGGAGAGACTAAAGTGGCACTTCTTTTGCTTTTCTCTTGGCAAACGCTTTTACACTCCTCTTAGCAATATAATAGTTCTGAAAGGTTGTGTTTCTATTCACACCTTCTGCCCTGTCCTAATCTGGTTTCCACAATCTAACTACCCTGAACTTGTCCCATCTGTTCCCCACATGCTCTGCTCTTTCTTGTCCTTGTCAACTTGCATCCTCCTTCTTGGCCTATCAAAATCAATTTTGTATTTTCTTCTTTGCACCTTTCTTCTTTTGCTAATATTTGTATAATGGCATGGTATGAAAAAACATATACATCCATCCTAGGGGCTATCTCAAACACCACCTCTCCCAAGAAGCCTGCTCTGCTTTCTCCAATCAGCTGGAGTAGCTCCCATCTCTCAATTAGCACTGTGTGTTAGCTCATCTTGATGGCTCCCCCGGCAAACCATGTGTCCCGGTATTCACACCTTCATGTAGTCCTTTCCCCTTGAATCTAGGCTGACCCCACAACTAGCTTATAACTGATAGAATACAGTGGAAAGGACACTGTGACTCGCAAGGCTGGATCCTAAGAAGGCTTTCAGCTTCCACCTGGGTTTCTGGGAACCACGGCAAGCCAGCCACCCTCTACAAACTCTGAATAGTCTGAGACCTCCCAGGCTAGCCACATGGAGCAGCCTGGAGAGGAAGAAAGAGAGACCCAGCGCAGGAACAACACATATGCATTCAGAGATCAGCCCTCTTGAACACCCAGCCCAGTGGAGCCTTCAGATGACCCCGGCTCAGACCATCATCTGACTGCAATCGCTAGACAGACCCCACGTGGGAACCTTTCAGCATAACCTAGTCAATCCACAGAATCATGAGACAGAATAATAAATTATTATTTTAAGCTCTTAAGTTTAGAGCCATTTGTTACACAGCAAGAGATCATCAGAACACACTGATTTGATTCTGATTGGGATCAGAATGTGAGCGACCAGGACTGATTCACTGCAGAGAACATTCAGACAGCATTAGAATAAATGGAGGAAGGAGGGCAGGGAGAGAAGGAGGGAGGAACTAGGGACTAGGAAGCGGCAGGGAATTTCTCAAGGAAGCTCAGGAAATTAATATTGGAGGTGAAGCCAGGACTTCCCAGCTCCCAGCCCAGAGCCAGTGGAATTCCTAGAGGAAACCAGAAACAAAACACATCTATCTCCCTCAGGTCTTCTGGCTCCTGCCCCAGAGGACAGATCCCTTGCAAGGAGGTAGCACTCACCGGACAACGTCCACTGCCCCCGGCCGAACCTTGGGATCACTTCCCATGATAGACACGCTGGCTGCAAAGGACCCATCGATGCTGAACACCACACACTCCATGCCGCGGGGCAGCACCGTGAGGTAGCTCATCGCACAGGTCTGGTCGCCCCTGAAAGGTACTACCTATGGTCAGCTGTGCACTCAGTCAGGTGTTAGCCTGAGGACAGAGGTCAGCCTGTAGCTGGGGTCAGAGCTCATTCTGGGGCCAAGGTCAAAGAGAATCTGGGGGATGCCCTCGTCCATTTTCCTGTCGCCCCACAGACAGGTATGAGGATCAAAAGAGAGCACCCTTAGGACCCCATCTCTGGACAGACCTGGCTGGAATGGTCATGAAAATGGGCAAAACCACCATGAGAACATCCCCTGGGTCTCACCTGACAACCATCTTTACAGGGTAGACACCAACGCCCATGCGCCGGGGCCGCGGCACGCTGTACGTGATTCGGCCACTGCTGTTGGTGATCTCTGTGTCCAGGTGTACCCAGCGGCCTGAGGATGGCTCTGCCATCACCAGGATATCCACCTGCAGGCAGCAAGGAGGCCAGGAGACTCCTTGAAGGCTGGGAGTGAGGCTTAGGGGCTCTCTACCAAGACAGCAGGCTCTGGGGCTTAGGGTCCTGCCCTGTGTTTCCTGGCTCCTGCTATACTATTTCTCTCTCCACTGCAGCCGCATTAGCTTCTCAGATGCCCCCAGGTTCATTCCTTGCTCCTTGCTTGCTCTTTCCAACCTTCCCGGGCAGGATGAATGTCCCCCAGCTCAGCCCTCCCAGAGCCCTCACCCCATGTGCCATGTGGTACCACGAGGTGCCTAGTGCACATGCAGCTGGCTGAGGAGGGAACAGCCCAGCCTCCATACCTTCTCTCCTGTCAGAGCCACCATGTCGAGGGGCCCATACATGAACCGCCCCACAAGGACCTGAGGGCCATCTTCAGCAGCAATCACATCGTTGGCCCGGTGGTTAGCAGTGACATTCTGGAAGGACAGAAACCAGCTCAGCCTCGATGAGATGGGCTGGACCTTAGATTGTCATTACATTGTTCTTCGGATTAGTTAGTGGGAGGGATGTGGACTCACCGAATCAGGCCTTTCTATTAACTCCCATTAGAGTTTCTGAGACATGTTCCCCTGGAACCCATGAGAAAAAAACAGACCCTTTGCCCTAGATCTGTCTCCAAAGAGCACTGGGGTTCCTGTAGATCTTCAGTCCCCAAATTTTTTGGTACCCAGGACCAGTGCTTCTATTAGAATCTAGTGCCCGATGATCTGAGGTGAGCTGAAATGGTGATGCTTGCTAGCACTAGGAAGTGGCTGCAAACACAGAGGAAGCTTCACTCACTTGCCCGCCACTCACCTCCTGCTGTGCAGCCTGGTTCCTCCTAACAGGCCACAGTACTGGTCCATGGCCCAGGGTTTGGGGACCCCTGCTATAGATGCACATTCTCTGCTCTTGATTCTCCACTGCAATCCTAAGGAACCACCAGTCCTCACAACCTGTTATCCTAGTTTCCTAGGCTGGAAACTGCCAGTCACCTTTGCTTCTTCCTTCAGCATCATGGTTCACATCTGATAGCCATTTACTGTCCATCTTAGTGAGAGATCTCAAACGTACAAGAGTAGAGAGAACAGTGTAACGAAGTCTCTTGCACTCGGCACCAGCTCCTCCACTTATCAATTCATGGCCAGTGTGGTGCCCTTCTTCCCTTGGTGAATCCTCACCCCACCCCAACCCCAGATGATTTTGAAGCCATCTTGGACGTTGTATCATTTTATCTGTAGCCATCCCAACATCTTCATCCTTCTTCACCTCTGGTTTCAATTCATTCTGCAGCTCAAAGGCCTCTATTGACCCAACCACCCACCACTCCCAGCCTGGCTTCAACATCAGAGTCACCTGGTCTGGTGACCCTTCCTTTACAGAATTGCCCACATGGTATCTCTCCCCACACCCATGTTATCTGTTAATCTAGTCTGCTAATAACTTCTTAATGAAGCTCCTTATTCTAAAACAGACCCTGTGGCAGATCCATTATCTTTATAAAACAAATCTGTTAACACCCAGTGCCCTCCAAATGAAGTCCAAATCCTGCAGTTAGCATGAAAGCCTTGCCTGGGGAAGCTTTTCAGTCTTATCTCCTTCTGATCTGCTTCCAAGCCCTTCTGGTCCTTTCAGGACAGGCTCTAGTCTTTGTTCACACCTGGTCTCCACTCCACATGCCATCACTGGTCCTCTGCGCCCACATACCAGCCCATCCACTATGACATGACTCAACTTTGTTCCCTCCAAGAAGCACTGCTTGGACTTCCCATGGATGGTTCCTACCTTAAAATTCCTATGGCATTTTAATTCAATTCAACAAACATTTGCAATCATCTCATCTACACTGGTCCCTGAACTGGGCTCTGGGGACACAGAAAGGGACCAGTCATGAACCCTGCCCTGAAGTTACTCCATTATGTGTGGGACAGAGGTCACCTACAGGAACTGGAGAGAAAAGAGTTGATTCATGGAAACAAACACATAGAAAGGTGCTCAATATCACTAGTCACCAAGGAAATGCAAATCAAAATCAAAATGAGGTATTATTTCACTAGGATGACTAGAATAAAAAAAAAACAGACAATAACAAGCATTGGCAAGGATGTGGAGAAATTGAAACCCTCATACACTGCTAGGGGAATGCAAAAATGATATTGCTACTTTGGAAAATTTTGGCATTCCCTCAAATAATTAAACTAATCACCATTTGACCTAGCAATTCTACTTCTAGGTATATGCCCAGGGGAAATGGAAACATATGTCCACAACAAACTTACACACAAATATTTATAGCAGCATCATTCACAGTAGGCAAAAGTATGAATGACCCAAATGTCCAACTTATGAATGCATAAACAAAATGTAATATAACTATGCAATGGAATATTATTCAGCCATAAAAAGGAATGGAATACTGACGCATGCTACAACATGGATGACCCTTGAAAACATTACGCTAGGTAAAAGAAACCAAACACAAAAGACAACATATTGTATGGTTCCATTTATATGGGATGTTCCAGAATCGGAAAATCTATAGAGACAAAAAGTAGATTACTGATTGCTTAGGGTTGGGGGGATTCAGTTAGGAGGATAATAGCTAATAAGTAAGGGGTTTCTTTTTGAAGTGATGAAAATATTCTAAAACTGACTGTGGTTATGGTTACACATATCTGTGAATACACTAAAATCCATTGAATTGTACACTTTAAGTAAGTGAACTGTACAATATTGGAGTTATATCTCAATAAATTACAAAAATGTCAATTCATGGAGCATTGATCACCTTCTATCTTTTAGGATTGTTTGTGGGGTCCATGTCTGATCTTCCTACCAGACTGGACGTACCCTCCACAGCACTGTCTGTGTCTGTAAATCCCTATTCCTCACTCCCTAGCAGAAGGACTGGGACACAGTGAACACTGATGATTGTTTGCTAAATAAATAAATGAATGAACACATACCAAACTCCTATTCATACTTCAATACCCTATAAAAGTGACTCTTCATGGAATCCCTGTGTGGGATACCCTGCAACTCTTCTCTCCATCTTTTTCCTAATAGGTGCCTCTCTCTATCACAGCAAATACCACACCATGCCATACTTGGTGGATCAGACTCTGAGCCCTCTGTTCATGGAAGGGACTCTTTCTGATTTATATCCACATCTACAGAGGCCTGGCATATAGAAATTGCTTCATAATTGGCTTCTCCTCACCAACCCCAGTGCCCTGGACCCCCATTCTTGGGGCTTCTATGGGGCCAGGCCGCCAAGCACCAGCTCTTCCATCTCACATACACCCCACCCCCACTGCACTGCCATGGGAATCATCTGAGCATGAAGCCTAGTATGTATGAGTACTCTGCTCTGAGGGGCAAATCCAAGGCCTTACCTGCCATGTGGATGCCCCAGCCCCCAGGGAAGCCACACCTCCCAAACAGAATGTGACCCCAGCAAGCACATACCCTCAGCTTGACCTGGGTCCTCTTACGAAGCCACTTCTCCCGGGGATTAGCGGGACTCAGTGCTGCAGGATCCAAGCCAGCGCTCTCCTTGATGTTCACGCTCTCATAGCGCATCACCTGACACACAGCCAAGCGGAGCCTCCACGTTAGGCCATCTCAACCCCTCTCCCTCCTTCCCAGGGTATCAGGGGCCACCAGCTTGTGGCCAGCAAGCCCTTCCCCAGGACCCCCCACTCCCCAGCTTGGAACCCTCAGGAGGCTGGAGGCCTTAGGACCCACCTCCCTGCCCACCTGAACTGACAGCTGGGCCCAGAGCACTGTCTAGTAAATGCTCTGGTCTAAAAGCAGCCTCTGCCCCCCACACCCAAACCTAGCAATTACCTGCATCTGTGTCCATTCTCTGCCTTACTTCCTGTTACAGAAGGTGACCCTCACCTAAGGCCAGCTGGAGCCCTGATCCCAGAGCCCCCAACGCACTCAAGATCAGTGCTCCAACAACACTCCCTCTCAGTCCTGCATCACTGATTAACCCCTGAGTGATCCCTAGGATCATTTTCTTTTGCATCCAAATGTGCTGTAATTGTGCTCACATTAAAAAAAAAAAAAAAAAAGAAAAAACACTCTCCCTAGGACCACTGGTACCTCCAATGACCACTGCATTTCTCTGATCTCTGGATGTTCCACAATGTCTCCCCTTCCCCACCTACCTCCTCCCCTTCACCCACTCCAGTCAGGTTCCACAGAAGCTATTCTTGCCAAGGCCTCATGACTTCCATCCTGCCCTGCTCACAGGTCTACTCCTGTCCATCCAACCTCAAGGGATGTCCTCTCCTCCACCATCTCCCTCTCTCCCTGATGGAGCTACAGGACTCACCCTTGAACTTCTACAGCTATGGAAAATCCCTCAGTATCTGTGGTGGTGTGATTTATCATAAGAAATATATATTTGGTCTTCATCCCCGTTAATGGAACAGAGCACCTAAAACCCTTGGAATTTCCTAAGTGATGAGAGCGACAAAGGTGTCTCTTCTTATGTTACTTTGTTAGGTGACTTTGGGGTTGGTTGCCCCAGGAATAGAGGGTTCTAACTTTCAGTCCCAACCCCTGACCTCCAGGGAGGAGAGAAGAGATAGAGGTTGGATCAATTGCCAATGGCCAATGATTTAATCAATCATGCCTATGTAATGAAGCCTCCATTTTTTTAAAAAAATGGGGTTCATAGAGCTTCCAGCTTGGTGAGCACATGGAAATTTGGGGAGAATAGCATCCCTGGAGAGCTTTTCACACACACCTTCTCCCCATATTTTGCCCTATGCATCTCTTCCATCTGGCTCTTCCTGAGTTGTATTCTTTTATAATAAATTAGCAATCTAGTAAGTAAAACGTTTCTCTGATTTTTGTGAGCCACTTTAGCAAATTAATCTAACCCAAGGAGAGGGTTTTGGAACCTCCCACCTATAACCTACTGGTCAGAAGTCCAGGTGACAACCTGGCTTGGGATTGGCATCTAAAGGGAGGTTGGGGTTTACTTGTGGGACTGAAGCCTTACTTTGTAGAATCTGAGCTATTTCCAGGTAGATAGTGTCAGAATTCAGTTCAATTGTAGGATAACTAGCTAATGTGGGAGAATTGCTTGGTATGGGGAAGAAACCATACACTGGAATTGGTGTCAAAATTGAGCATTGTACCTACACTGACTTTAAATGCCATCTAAGGTCTGATGACCCCACATATTTATCTCTACGCCTGACATTTTCCCTAAGCTCCAGACTCCCTACTTGGCTTGCCTTCCCTCCCAACATATAACAGGAATCTCACCTACCCAAGTCCAGATCCAAAATTCTGTTTCCCCACTTTATCCCAGCCCTGCTCTTCCCTAACCCTAGGGAATGGCAACACTGTAGATATTCAAGTGGAAAATAGGATCCATTGGACTCCCCTCTTTCCCTCACAGCCCAGATGCCAGCAAGTCCTGTCACCACAACTGAAATCCTGCTGCTCCTCAGCACCTCCATCACCAGCACCCTAGCTAGCCCAAGCCATCATCTTGAAAGCTGGGCTCCTACATTTGCCTCATAAAGAGCCTTATGCATTTTCTTGTCCTCCAAACAGCAGCAGGACTTCTTACTAAAAATATGTCAGTTGATATTTTTCCCTTGCTCAAAAGCCTGCAATGGCTTCACATTAGACCCAGCATAAAATCAACTCCTGACTTTGGCCATGGAGGCTGCAACCAGTTAAAGGTTGATCCAACCCCCACACGCATCCCCACCTTCTTCCTCCCAGGTTCTCCCTGTCACTGGCCTCTCTGCTCCACCTTTTCTTTTACAGATGAAGACATTGAGACCCACAGGGGGGCAAGCATTTATTACTCCAAACTCCAAGCTGAAAGATGGATACATTCTCCTATGTAGTTTCTATTTAGTTCTCTAGAAAGTACCATACCATTAGTGAGAAGCCAGTGCTCTTTAAGAAACCCACTATCTGGCTGTGTCACCCCCCACTTGGCTGAGTGCTCCAATGCCCTCCCAATGCCTACAGAGTAAGCCTCTTCTCCAGACATAGAAGGACTGCACCCTCCAGAGGGGCCCTGTAGGCAGGGCCCAGGCAGGGCCCAGGTGGAGTACCTGTCTCAGGATGAAGGCCACCACGTCCGTGGACTCCCAATAGCTGGCATGGAACAGGTGGGGTAGTGCCACAGTGGGAAAGGCTGTGAGGACTTCAGGGCAGTACAGGGCATAGTCGATGCGCTTGGCACCCCACCACTTGGCTGTGACTGCAGGGCCGAGAAAGGAGATGAGGACAGAGTGGCCTGCCCAGGGCTGTGACCCAAGGGGCAGTGTGGACATGCTACCAGGGCACAAGTTTGGCGCCAGAGCATCCAGCTCAAAATGAGCTGAGAAATGTGCTGCTCCGCCTCCCACCTTCTCATAACCCACCAGCTTTTGCTTGCCCACTGCCCCTCTAGCACATGGGTTACAAACTGGCCCTAGGAATAAGGACCCATGGAGATGTCCACAGTCTCACTCCAGGGCTGCTGGTCAGCAGCAGTTCCCAGTAGGAAAAGTGAATGTTGAGATTAGGGCTCTGGCTGAGGTCAGAGCTCAGTCTATGCCTAGAGAGGTCATGGTTTAGTTTACGGTCAGATGTCAAGGCCCCAACTAGAGTCAGAGGTCAAATTTCTCTCTGAGGTTAGAGTTCAGTCTGAATTTCCTTTATCCCACCTTCCTACCTGAGTCCTGCCCTCAGCAGCCCTGGCAGCGGACCAGTGGCTACCCAGAGGAAGGGCCCTCTCCCTTGAACCCAGGCAAGCCCCAGAAGACCCTCACTCACTGTGGGAGGTGCCCACAGGTGCCAAGCTGTCTGAAGACTCCGAGCTGTCACTGTGGGAGCTGCCCTGGCTCATCCTCCGTACCAGGCGCTGGGACCTCGGGGCCTGAGGGGGCGAGGTGGGGGCATCCGGGAGTGGTGGGCTACCCTGAGAGCTGCCCTCCAGAAAGAGAGAACTGTGGGTGTGCAGGGCATCAGCTGGAAGGAGAATTTCACAGTCAGGGCTGAGTAGCATATCTCAATAAAGCTGCCCATGCTGTGCCAGATCTGTGTTGGGCAGGAGGCTGGGTACTCAGAGGGATGTGCCCAACAGGAAGCCTGCACCTCTCATCCCCAAGGCCTGACGAGATCCCACCATAGTATGTCATTGGGTTTCACATCCTCTAAGCTGTGGATTAGGCAGGCACAAGTGGGGGTCCCAACCATCACCCCTGCCCTCAATAGAGCTACCGAGGGCATCTCTGGGAGAATGTCCCCAAAAGTACCAGATGAGGTCAAGGGGTAACCATTTACCATGTGCTCTTGTATTAAACTCCTCTCCTGAGCCACAGATAATGGTGGCAGAGCTTAGAAGTGAATGGAGACCCCAGCCTGGGAGCTAGGGTACTCTCTGGGGGCAGGGGGATGCCCCAACCAAAGAGGGACACAGTTAAGGGTATGAGAGGGAGGTTTTGGAGCCTCTTCTCTCTATAGAACCTCCTGAAAAAGCAGGATTTTGGATATCAAGTTTTCATTGAATTGGGGTGGGTGGGGGTACTGACTTTTAATACTGAATGAACCACAAGCACAGCACTCCCCCCTACAATCTGGCTGAAACCTTGGAACAGGCTCTGGGGTATGGAGCCAAGGCTCTGATCCCCAAGCTCCTGACTGTCCACTACAGGCCTCCCCTTGACCTCACCCCAGTCCATACCCATCTTACCCCACTTGAGCCCCAGAGGACACGGGCCCTCCCCCAAACCCACCTGCCCTTGCTCTCTCCACCTAGAGGATCACCCAACCCCCATTCTCCTGCTTTCCTCCACCTGTCCAAAGGCTTTGGTCGAAGGCTCCCTCTGCCATGAAGCCCACCAGAATGAGACACTTCCTGCTTCATACCTCCAGAATCCAAGCTGGATGTCAGGCAATAGCAATCAGCAGGATCCTTGGACTGTCAATCAGGCCTGACAGTATTATGCTGACCCTAACCACAGGAGCTCGGCTGGGAGTTGTCAAGGGCGAACCTAAGTCTCTGAGCCCCAAGATGTCTTTAACAGAGCACGAGTTCACACAGGTGGGCCACTCAGAAGGTAAGTGCATCAGCTGTTTGCCTGTTCTTTTCCCAAAGAGCACACATACTCTGCTCAGTTAGGTCTAGTCACTCCATCAGCTGACAGTTTGGAGAGGCTAGATCAGATAGGATGGCCCTGGAGTGCTACCTGGCTGGGACCCAGCTCCAGCTCAGCATGCTCTTTCACACCCCTGAGTGCCTACCGAGGAGAAGGGACTGTCCGTCACCCAGTGGAAACCTCTGGTAGCGGGGCACGCTGATGGGTGGCACCAGGTGGAACTTGGGCTCCAGCAGTGGCTCAAGCCTCGAGGCAGAGG
Source organism: Eidolon dupreanum (assembly GCA_028627145.1). Taxonomy (NCBI): domain Eukaryota; kingdom Metazoa; phylum Chordata; class Mammalia; order Chiroptera; family Pteropodidae; genus Eidolon; species Eidolon dupreanum. The sequence goes on from CM053506.1 coordinate 71,118,728, forward strand.
GGTCTGCACAGTGGAAGAAGCTGTAGACCTGGCTGCAGGCAGGACGCACCTGGAAGCCTGGGGGGTGGGTGGAAACATGGGGGAATCCCCTTGCTGGTACCAGCTCCCTTGGTCCTGGGAAGCTCCCCTGAGTGCAGCTTTGAGTAGCCTAATTCTCTACTCAAGAACCTGCCATGGCTCCCTGCTCCAATAGGATCAGTCATTACGTTCAGTTTAACAGTCAAGGCCTTGCCAATCGGCCCCACCTAGGAGCATAGCTGTAAGAACCCAGTACTGCAGCCGTGGTAGCCAGTTGCAACTCCCCAACCAGTCTTGCTGTGTTCCTTTCTCTGTGCCTTAGCTCAAGCTGACCCTCTTCCTAGAAGGCCCTTTTTCACTATCTCCACGGATTAAACTTCTTTAAATTTTTGCAGCTTTTAATTAGTTGCTACTTGTTGTATGAGGTTGACCCAGTCCCCACTCACTTCCTATACCTGGTGGTAGTTCCTGGTTTGCCAGAGCCACCAATACAGTGGAGACCAGCAGATGTCTCCACTGAGGCCTCCTCCTCATCTGTGAGTCTCCCTGTCCCTCTAAGTCAGTCCAGCATCCAGGGAGCACTAGGGTTCCTTAGCAACCATGGGGTTTTGCCTCCTCTCCCTACTTTACCACCTGCTGGTGCAAATCGCCTCATTGCATATTTTAGAAGAACAGAGGAAGGCATCAAGGCTGTGGGTAGTACATGAGCAAAGGCACTGCGGTGGGCCTGGGTATGTGCAGGGGTCAGTAAGATCGACCTAGCTGCAGTGGGTTGGTCTGGACACTGGAGGAGAAGGGAATGGCTACAATAGGGTAAATATTTATAGCTTCTCTTCCCATAGAGCATGACAACTGGACAAAAGGGCCACAAATGGACCAGGGGCATATGACAAAGACAGTGAAATCCACCAGGGGCTACCTCAACTTTACTCTATCTGGGGAAACTGCCCCACTCTCTCTATTCTTCCCTCCCCTCTTTCCTCTTCTCTTCTCTGTCTACCTACCCCAACTCCATGATCCTCCCTGCCCCTGACCCTCAGCCCCACCCTCCCCAGTTTGAGGTCCTGACATGGTGACCTAGTGACACAAAGGCATCTCAGGCCCCAGTCCATGCCACACTCACCATCCAGGCCTGGCAGCACCGTCCTCCGCATGGCCAAGACCAGGCCAAGAGGCGAGCCGAAGAGGAAGAAGTCGGACACGTCAAAGTCCAAGCGGCCCAGGCTGACCTCAGGGATCTGGGGCCCACTAGCCACAGGGGGCTCAGCCTCATCCTTCAGCATGCTCGAATGGATGCTGCCAGGGAGAGGAAGACACAGGAGGGTGGGTTTGGGAAGCACCGAGGATGTGGGGTGTTCACTTAGCAGGGCAGCCTGAAGTCTGGGGGTGGAGAACCCAACGCTCCATCTCTGGGGAAGGGCTCAAACCAGAGACCCCTCGCCAGATGCTGCAACCAGTCTCGGCACTGGCCACCAAGGCCTGGCCGACATTTGGCTAAGGCAGGGGTCAGCCAGCTTTTTCCGTAAAGGGCCAGATGGTACATCTTTTAGACTTTAAGAGCCATATGGTCTCCATCATATCTACTTACTCTGCGGGCAGCCATAGATGATACCTAAATAAAAACATGTGACCATGATCCAATAAAACTTGATTTACTAAAACAGGCTGAGCACCTGAGAATACCTAAGCATCCTACACACTGGAAAGCCTGTTCTGTCGTCCTGGTTTTATGATGGTTGCACTTAATTCCTGCACTGTCTACCAGAGAAGCTCAGCTGGCCAATACGCAGACCAGCTGGGTGATGTCAGTGCTGCCAGGATTAGGGCTTTTGTTGTAACTCATGTTCCAGGCAACCCGCAGACACAGATGCAAACAGCTTGGTCTTCCCTCCCCTCCAGCCCACAGATGAAGCAGAGAGCTTAATGAGAAAACCATGAGACACAGAATTCAAACCATTCACATCCCAGGCACCCACTGCCCCAAAGAGTTCAAGTTGATGTTTAGCCATAAACCCAGATTACGCTTCCCAGGATGGGCAGAAAAACTGGGAACCTTCCTGACCTTCTAGCTGGCATTTGGGCAGAGCTTCAAGTTTAAGGCAATCCAGTGGGATTGCGTGATCTATGAATCAATTAACTGAATGCAAATTCAACTAACATACTCAAGTTGGAAGAGAAAGAAAATTTTAGAAATAACAATTGAAATAGAGTGTAAGCTAGGGTCTGGAAAGTTGAATCTGAATCCCCGTACTCCTCTGCCTCTTGCAGTGTGAGCATCTCCCAGTGAGGATGATGACTCTGGTGTTTAACAATACATACTTCATGTACAGCGTGGTCCCTAAACACACGCCAACTACTTAATTGCCAAAGAAACAGCCATCTGTCCCTACACCAGAGGGAAAAGCTGGCTGTGTTGGACCAGCGACTGAAAGCCTCCAATTTCTCGTCACTCTCCAAATTTGGGAATTTCTTAAAGGATTTTTCAAGGATAAACTAGAAATGTGATTTTACTTTGCGACCCAAACTTGAAATATAGCTGCTTTTTTAAAGAATAATCCGTCAGAGGAGCTTTAAATAGTCAGAGATTTAAATATGCAGAACCTTTTGCCTAATAATTCCTCCTCCAGGAATACATGTAAATGAAAGAACCTAATATTTACATAAATGTTTATGCACAAAGATAGTCACCAGAGTGCTACTTATAATTGCAAAGAATTGGAAAAAGCCAAAGTGCTGGTGACTGGGATTAAGTAAAATGTTGTCCATTTACTCAATAAAATATTAAGAATATTTACCAAGTATTTTTAATTATATAAGGGAAAGATCAAATTTTTTTTTTAAAGTAAAACTATACACAACACATGTAAAAATATACTGAAAAGAAATATGCCAGTGTTAGCAGTGGTTCTCTCTGGGTGGTGAGACGATCTATTTTCCAAATACTCTACCAACCTCATGGAGTTCTTCTCCACTTGGGTAAGAAAGGAGGAAGGGAGGGAGGGTGAAAAGCATTGAGGAGAGAGAGAAGAGGAGGCATGCCTTCCAATTTGGGTATATGCTCAATACTCACTCATATCCTGAATAAATGTGCAGATAATTCATTTAGTCAGTGGCAATGAATATGTCTCTTCTAGAAAACTAAATGGTGGACAGTTCTGTGGAGGGCCCTGCCTGGGCTACATATAGAGGGGTATTTTGTACTGGGGAATGGGAGACCAGAATGCTGACCCCAGCTCTTCAGTAACTGCTTATGCGACCCCAGGAAAATTCCTGACCTACTTGGCCTCTGTTGTCCCATCTGAGAAATAATAAGAACACACTCTTGGAGTAGCTCACAAAACACACCCTTACCTGTTCTTTCACTAGATTCTTAAAGCCATCAGTCAAGTAGGCTGGGCAGCATTTACCCTTTTGCAGAAGATAAAGCTGAGGCTCAGAGACGTGAGACTGATTGTCCTGTCTCTCTGCAAGTCCAGGTGAAGCAGGGACAGAGCACAAAGGTCCCATGGGGAGCAGCCTTGGTCTCAGCATTTCAGTGATTGTCTATGGGCCCCCATGAAAAGGCCTGGGACACAGACTGGTCCCAGGCCCCCCAGATGACTTTGAACCACGGTCCTCTCTCCTCTGGAAGGAAGGTGGGGCACAGGGAATGGTTACCTTGATAAGAAGGCATGATGCTGGGTGATGGCCTCACAGTCATAGGTGGAGGAATCGCTCTGTTTCCGTGGCAACGGCCTCTTGGGCTCCTCATCCTCCAACATGCTGGAGACGTCAATGCTGCTTTTGCTGAGCCGCTTGCTGCTGGCCAGACTGCACTCCTCATCCACTGCAACTGGGGTGTCCTTTGGGATCAAGGAGAGGATAAGAGGACACTGTGGTCACCAAAGGCTATGGGGCCCTGCCTCCTCTTCCAAGCACAAATAACCCTTTTTTCCTAGATGTGAGAGGCGATACCTCTTCCAAAAGGAATGCAGAAGGCACACCCACAAGGCTGTCTCCTGCATCCAAATGGATTGGCAATCCAGTGGGATCTTGGATAGCTGTCTAGGGACCCAACCCTAAATTGCCCCCTCTGGGCCTCAGTTTCCTCACTTGTGATAGTAATCTTTTGCTACTCTTGTACAATTATGATATAACAGTTTGCAACCTGGATTTCATGGTACAAATATTAAGGGCTCTAACACTACCTTTCCCAGAGAGACCCCTGCTCCCAAGGTCAGACCACTGCCCCCCTGCCCACCCACATTCCCACCATCTGGCCCGCACCTGGGTGCTGCTGATGCTCCCCTTCCGGCTGCTGCTGCCAGGGCTGTCTCCTGAGGGCCCTGCACTGTAGCAGATGGCATCAAAGGCCAGGAGGCCCCCCACACAGTCCCCGATGAGACACACCTAGAGAAGGCACAGCTGGGACTACAGGACTGGCCATTGCTGACCTCTAACCCCCACACCCATCTAGAACTCAGGTTGCCTGTCCATGGGAGAACAAGGAACCTGTCCCAGGGAGGCCTGGGAGAGTCCTAGCAGGGGGAGGGGTACTCATTCTGGGGCCAGGGTCAGCCTGAGGACAGGAACCAGGCTAGGGTCAGGGGTCAGTCTGGGGCTAACATCAGCCTTGGGATAGGAATCAAGATGGAACTAGGGGTCAGGCTTGGGTGGGGTCAGCCCAAGGACAGGAACTAGGCTAGAGTAAGGAGTCAGATTTAGGCAGGTCAGTCTGAGGATAAGAATCTGACTGGGGCCAGGGGTCAGACTGGGGCCAGGGGTCAGACTGGGGCCAGGGATCAGCATGGGCTCACACTCAGAACTCAGATATTGGCCTCAGTTTTCCTATCTGTAAAATGAGAATGAACCTAAAGATCTCAGAAGCCTCCTTGGATCTCAGAAGCTATGGCCTCCGAATAGTCTGGTCTGGATCCTTTGGTCAGATCCCAGCCTCTCGCCAGTTGGGGCCAGAACAGGGATATGGGGGCAGGCTGGGCTGTCCTACCTGCCCACTGAAGCCAATGCCATCAGAGGACTTGAGGAACTCTGCGTAGACCTGGTTGGCTCGCTCGATCACTGTGGCAACCGCATCCTGGTACTGCGGGGAAGAGATGGCCAACAGGGGCAGGGCGGCCAGAGGCACGTGGTCCTGGATGTTGTTGAGACAGCCCTCATCATGGCTGTAGGGGTTCAGGCTGCGGACAGTGGGGAAGGTAAGCCCAGCTGGGATCAGGCATGGAGGCAGGTTTGGGGCTGTGGACCAGGCAGAAGAGAGCATGTGCTGGCCGGGAACTGGGCCCTCCACTCCAGACTCTCCAGGAAGACCCAGGCAGGAGCCAGATGAGACAAAGCACATGGGTAGGGATGTGGGTAGGGGAGCCAAGCCTATTCTGACTCCCTTGCATGTCCACCCGATACCAGCCTGTGATATGGGCCCTGGATTCTCCTGCCCACTTCTGCATGGCTCCAAAGAACACCCCAATTGTAGAAGAAGCCAGTAGTATGAATCAGAGTAAGGACATATCATCATGGTAGACTTCTTGGAGGTGGTGGGGTTTGAACTAGGCCTCAAAGAAGGCTTTAGGGAAACTAGAAAGGTGGAGAGAGGGCATGCCAGGCATGTGGATCACATGTCAGCCACAGCTTAGAGGTGGGCACACAGCTGCACACACAATAGTTATGTCCATCTTTCTGGGACAAGGATCCAGAGCCTGCATTGGCTTTGCAGGAAAACCTGTGATCCCCAGAATGGACTAAGAGATCCTGCCTTATAGCTTCCCCACTGCCAGTGGCTCCACCATGGGCTCCCCTTTCTTCCTTGCCTCCCAACAAGGAAGTCCCTTAATTTCTGGGCAGCTCAGACCTATCTAGGCCCAGCTCCCAGCTGCTTACTCCCACCCGACCCCACCCATCCTGCTTCTATCCCCTGGGGCATCAGACCCAGGAGGGACCACAAGAGGAGGGACTTCCCACCCCCTACCCAAAGCCTTCCCTTCCCCAATAATCAAGCTCAGGCTGACAGAAGTTGAAACTGGGGCAGGTGAGAGGACTCAGGGAACCCTGGGCAGGTTACAGAGACTTCATGGAGTGCAAAGCAGACCTAACAGCCATTTCTCATCTCCAAAGAACACAAATTAGAGGAAACAGGCCTCAATTGCAGCCGGAGAGATTTTAATTAGCTGAGAAAGAGCTCCCTCCCAGTAGTGATTAGGGCTGATGGATGGCCTGGCAAGACACTGCCTGGGGGAGAAGTATGCTCCCTCCCTCTGTCCCCTCAAGTGGTCAGGCCATCCATCTTCTTGGAGATTAGGCCAGGGATGGCTGACCCAGCTCTGGGGGTCAGATGTCCTGGGGGTGAGGGATGGGGGTACTGAGATTGATTATGAAGGAAGACAATTAACTGCAACTGTTGGAGTGTGAAGAGAACAGAGCTGCGTCAGCTCAGCTTCCCAAATCCCGCTGCAGAGCAGACACACAGCAGATTAATCTGTTAAAGAAGCAGATTCCAGGGCTCTCCCAGCCCTATTAAGAAGCCCCAGGGGTGAGGCCTGCCACCTGTGGTTTAACAAGAATCACACGGGGATTTGGGCCCTCAGCCAGGCTGGGGAATGACCGACCTAAACTTTTTTCCTTCCAACTCTGATTGAGATCTGCCCTGCCCACATTTCGGAGCACAGATAAATCAGACAGGTCTCTGCTCCCTGTCCAGGGGCCAACCTTCCTTCCTCTCAGAGACCAGAAAAGCAAGCCCCTCCAAATACACTCTCCCAACCAACTAGAAGCTGAGGACAGGGCCTCCTGCCCCTCGCAGCACTGCTGAGCCCTCCTCAGGGCCAGGCCTGACTGAAAGGCTGGGATGCCCTGTCTACCCTCCCAAACCCCATGTGGGTGAGGGTTCCTTTCTACAATGCCTCAAGGTCTGGCAAAGTCGACAGGAAAGGAGGTGAGTGGCAGGACAGAGGTGCCCCTGGCCTCCTGTTCATCCTCAAATGCAGAAAGTTCCCAGTTTCCAGTCCCCGCCATTTGCCACATGCTCTATCAACATGAGCTCTACGGGTGCTCGGGCCGTCTTTGCCCATGTTATCTGTGTGCAGCCAGGGCTCCCACCTGGCTCCTGGCTCACACCTTCAGCTAGTTCAACAGGACAGGGACCTGGAGAGCACAAAGCCCTCATGTCCTGGAGCAGTGGGCTGCATTTCCCATAAGACCCCAGCCCTGGAGGAGCTCTCAGTCTCCAGGTTTACTCCCCACAGGGCCCAGGGCTTATTTGGATGAAACGGCTAGGCCCAGGCCCAGGCCTGGTAAGCATGCTGCCTTATTCCACCCAGCAGGGTTCTATGCTGGCATTCAGGAACAGCTCCCTCCCCAGTCTCCTGTCCCCCAGTGAAGAGGGCCTCTTCTCGCCCCTGTGAGGACAATGATGTGAATCAGAGAATCCCTGCCATGCTCTTTTTATGTGTCCCATGCTGTGCTTGGTGCTTCACATATACTAGCACACAGAATCCTCACAAAAACTCTAGGAGATGGTTATTACCAGGAGTATACCCATTTTACAGATGAGGAAACTGAGACAAGGAGATGCTAAACAATTTCCCTCAGGTTATACAGCCAGAACTCAAATCCAGGCTGCCAGAGAACCCCCACACTTAGCCGTGTTATGCTACTCTCACAGCACACGCTGAAGTCACCGCCTCCGAGAAGCCTCCCTGGCCCTCATCCTGAGTGTCTTCAGTGCTCTGTGCCATCTCCATTAGAGCACACGTCCCTACTGGGCTCTAAATGTGTGTTCCAGAGTTGGCTGCCTACTTTTAACTCCTGGTTCTATTCACTAGGTAACCCTGGGGGAAATTGCTTAACCTCTTAATGCCTCAGCTTTCTTATCTGGGCCAAGGAGATGAGGGTTTATTGAGACTGGCCCAGGGCAGAGGAAGACGGGGGCAGAGTGCTAATTGCTCTGGACTCTGGCTGAACACTTCCCGCAGGTGATGCTCATGGTAAGTCAGGGTCTGACATCTCAGAGAGGTGTCCCCCTGCCCACCAGGTACACATATGGCAAGGGCAGCCCCTCTGCTTACTCCCCCTCACCAGTCCCACCCCCTACAAATAAGCAGAAAGGGACTCACTTGGAGACAAGAGAGAAAGCTTCAGAGCAGATGGTAGGACAGGGGACAAATTTGATGAGGATGTGGCCCAGGGCCGCGGGGAAGTGGGCACGCGTGACCTTCTCCAGCACGGAGCTGAAGGTGTGGATGTCGGCTGCTTTGCAGGATGGGTCCCCCGAGCCCGCGTCCAGGACGTTGCCCCCGTGCAGCACCAGCAGGAGGACATGCGTCTTGCAGGAGCGCTGGGGGCAGACTTCCTGAGAGGAACATCAGTAAGGATAGAGAGTGACAGGCAGCAGGGAGATGGGGTGGGGAGTGGGAGGTAACACAATGAATCTCTCTCTCTCTCTCTCTCTCTCTCTCTCTCTCTCTCTCTCTCTCTCTCTCTCTCACACACACACACACACACACACACACACACACACACACACACACACACACACACACTATGGCCCGAGAAGCAGGCACCGTGTCCAGCCTATCTCAGCTCTACACCATGGAGCTCTCTAGCCTCTTCTGTGATGGGACCCCTTGTTCATTCAGGGTGAGGGGCACAGGCTGTCAGGAGGGCAAGCTCCTCACTGTCAGGGTGGGAAGTGTCCCACGAGGCTCTTCTTGTTCATACAGGAACTGAAAGCCCAGACAAGGACAGGGAGCTGTCCAGGGTCACACAGCAAATCATATGAAGAGCTAGGTGGAAACTAGGCAGTCTATCTACTGTCCCAGGGCTCTTCCCAAATTCCTGGCCACAGAGCTGGGCCCAGACAGCCTCAGTAACTCAGCCCACCTCATTGTCTTCATGGATCTCAATGCTTCCCTGGGCCGGGAACCTCTGTCTTCTTAAGGAAACCCGGTACAATTCTCCTGTGGGGGGAACAGAGAACTCAGCTCGTACGAGGCAGGGGCTTATAGGTGAGCAGAATGATAGTGTCCAGAACTAGGGAGTCACTACACCCAGCCCCTGCCTCCAAAATCAACACAACATGGAACTCTTTCTTCTAAGAAAAGGAAGACCAATAGGATGAGGCTATCACAGATGCTGTCCCTAATGCTGGGCAGGGGGGTGTGCTAGAAAGGGACTATCCTGCTTTTCTTCACCAATCACAAGAGCGACAGTATGAGGCTTGTCTGATGGCTTCTACTTCCAGTAATGGACAGAAATTTGGGCCAAGCATCCCTCTGAAAACTACCATTGCTAGATAAAAGAAAAAAAATTTTAAATATGTTTGAAGTTATCAGAGAGATAACAAGACCCTGAATTATGGAACCCCCGTGGAAGTTGGACCCCCAGAGAGTTAAGGCCAGCATGTGGAACCACACTCATCATCACCCATCACCCATCACCCATGAGCTTTGAGCTGAAGCCAAGTGCTGAAATGCTCTCCTTGCTTCTCTCAGCTGCCTGGGCTCAACTCCTCCAGGAAGCGCTTCTCAGCATCCAGCCCTGTCTGAGCTCTTATTCGTTTAACACAGGGATCAGTAAACTGGACCAAATCTGGCCCTCCACCTGTTTTGTAAATAAAATTTTATTGGAACACAGCCATACCATTCATTTACATATTGTCTGTAGCTGCTTATCTGCCACAGAGACCTTACAGACCACAAAATGTAAAATATTTACTATCCTGCCCTTTCAAGAAAAGTTTGTGGACCCCCAGTCTAATGCCTACATTCCTGAATGTCACTGCTTTGGACTCTCAGGTTCAGAGAGTCCTCAAAGACATACTACAACCCCCTCACTCCCACCCAATGATGCTGCCACCCAGAAGAATCCTTCCTTCCATCAAGCTGACCTCACCTCTCCTCTTTTCTCCCCATGAGGACACTACTTTCTCTGTGTGCTGAATCTCATAGCTAGACTGTGAACCACTCTGCCTTCAATGACAGGGAACTCATCTCCTAAGGCAGTCTGTTCCAGGCAAGAATGGCCCTTTCTTCTTCACACCCCATCCCCTCTCTCTGCCACAAGCCTGCAGCACCCTGCTAGGAGGCATATTTGGAGAGGCTCCTTCCCAGGAGTTTTGGCCCCAGAGGGGGGGGGCATCTGCAAAGAATTCCAAAAGAGGTTTTCTCTGTAAAGAAGTCCATTTATGAAATATTCTGTCCTCACAGAGACAACCCTGGTCTAAGGGTAACTGCTTTATGAGCTCAGAGCTACCACCCATACAGACAGGAAATCATTTCCTAAATGATGGAGGGCTTTGGCTTGGAGGAGGAAGAGGAAAAATGTGTTCTGAGGCCTGGCTCTGATCAACACTTCCTAACATTCCTTCCAGTGGCTCCGACTCTTCTGCCATATTTCTAAAATCCTCTAGACCTTGCTCTGGATTTGGCTAAAAGAGATCTGTGCCTTGCCATCAGGACAGGGTCAGAATAAAAGACAGTGGTAGATGGCTCTGTTTTCCTGAGCACTTATGTCCCAGGCACTATGTGCTGTACAGGTATCATCTCATCTAATTCCCACAAGTAACCTCCGAGTTGTGGTCCTCTTGTCATTAGCCCCATTTTCCAGATGAAAAAATTGAGGCTCCAACAATGTAGGTCACTTGCCCCATGCAACTATGAAGACTGAGTGAGCTGGCATGTGAACCCAGCTAAGAGTGCCCCACATTCAACAGAAGATGATGCTTGACAGACTGCTCCCCCATCCTTCTGACCTGCACAGCTTCCTGGGCAGCTGTACACAACAATATCCATTCTGCAGGAGAAGAAACGGGAGCATGAATTGGTAAGTGGCACCTCAAAGACTGAAGTCCAGGTCTGCCATGGGAGACCAATTCACCAGCAGGAAAGAGAGTGTCCAGGAGGGAAGCCTAGTGTGGCTTTGTGCGTGCAGCTTCATGTGCTGCTCCGGGGCTTGTGGAATAGGAGAAACCAGGAACCGGCAGGGCTGAGATTGTGGGTGTGGAGACCAGGAGGCCCCTGACTTCTGGGGCTGGGAGGGACCCGGTAGAAACCATGCCCTGAGTTCAAATCTTGGCTCTTACCAGCTGTGTGATCTGTACCTCGGTTTTCTTGTCTGGAATGTGGGGATAATAACAGAAGCTACCTCTTAGAATAGTGATGAGAATAAATGATTCCATATATACAAAGAGCTTAGAATGGGACCTGGAACATAGTTGTTATCATCCAAGGTACATCAGGGGGCACAGAGCCAGAGCCACAGCTGACAAGATGGGACCAAAGGCTGATAGGGACATTGCTGCCTCCATACTCTCCTGTCGAGTCTCTGAGTCCCTCCCTGAGCCCTGGCAGGCTCCAGGGCCTCAGTGGGCTGGGTGCCTGCTTGCACCAAGGAGCCTGCATGCAGTGTGATTATAGGATTAAATACTGTGATTGCCACAAATTACCATAGCAAGGCTATAAATAAATCACAAGGAAGACATGAGGGTCCTGTCATCTCCTGGGCACCATGCCCTCCATTAGGTGGGGGCTGTATCCTCACTGATTATACAGACTGAGGAGCACCCACATCTTTGATCTATCTGTGGCCAGCAACCTTGGAGCCCACACAATATTCTGGGCATCAGATCAGTGGACAAGTGCTATATCCTGGCTACAAATGATGCTGAGGCAGTTCCTGGCTCAGTGGGGATGGAGACTGGCAGGCTTGTCCTCAGCATCCCTCATGCCCTCCCTAGCAAAGGCAAAGAATCTGGCCTACTGTGCTGTTTGAGGGTGGAGCTTTGCTTCCTTTCAATGCACAAAATCTAGAGATGCCTTACTCTGGAGAGGGTAGAGGGGAAACCTAGCCTGCCAGATATAGATTCTGGTTGCTAGAGAGTTAACTAAAAGGACCAAATTTACCCCCACTAGAAGTTACACCGCTGTCCGGCCTCAGCAAAAGCCTCTGTAGACAATTGGAAAGGCAGACTAGATGCCCTCTTGCCTGTACCTTGCCCCCAAGGGCTCTGCTCTTCCAACAACCAGACATTCCCACCACAGTAATTGAGGCTGTGAATTACCCACGAAATAACTCTTTTACTCCTCCATGCCCTTGCTCATGCTGAGCTCTCTGCCTGGTAAGCCCTTTCTCCTTTTGCAGACTGGCAAGTTCCTACTTGTCCTTCAAAACCCTGCTCGATTGTCACCACCTCTGGAAAGCCTTCTCAGCAGAGTTGGACCTGTCTGATTGCTGTGAGATTTCTTGTCAATTTCCTCATCAGACTGTGGGCCCCTTGAGAGCAGGGTCTATCAACTGTCAGGACCTAGATAACATTTTTATGAAAACTTATTACAAGTGAAGATCCAGGGTGTGCAAAGCCTGTGAGACAGCTCTATGCTGTCAAACACCCAGGAGAAATTGGGTTCAAAGGAGCATCATCCACTGGGAAGCACATTTCTTAAAAGTCCCCAGGGAAACCATATTGGGGAACCTCTGGGAATTCTAGAACAGCCTGGCCTGGGCTTTATGCCTCCACATCTAGAGGCTTCTGGTGGTAACAGCTGCTGGCAGGGTTCCTAGGTGGTGGGGAGCCACATGCCAGGGCCCACTTCCTGTTCATTTCCATCTACATGGCCCTGCTGTGCCCAGATATGGATGAGGGGAGCCCACAGCTGTTTTTGTGACAACATTTTGTGACAAGTTTTGAGGCAGGCCAGCTACCACAGTGCTGCTCCCAGCACGCCTGCCAGCCCTGGCACTGGGACAGGTGGCCCACCCTTGCTCACCATGGCTCCTCCTGCCAGCTGAAGAATGGAGCCTATTTTTGTTTAATCACCACCTTGGGAAGGCACAGATCATGATCATCCCTTCTAATTACCAATGTGCCACACTGCTCTTGAGACAAAAGCCAAGGTCGTCACCCACACACTCGGCACCCTAAGCAAAAAGTCACCCGGCTTGGCTGAGGAGTCCAACTATCTTCATCTGTTTTGCTACCAGCTACTGGGACCTATTAGGGGTGTATGCTGGGGTGCCCTCTGGCTACAGATTACCACTCAATTTCACCCTCCATCTTATCAGTCCCTGCAGTGGCCCCCATCTCCATTAGTCACCCCTAGAGTCAACTAAACAGAGCTAGGCTCAGCTTGAGATCATGGAGCACGTCCTGAGAAGTATCCACAAAGATATGGAATCCTCTGGGAGTACATGGAAGGACGCACATGGGCATAAGCACACACATTTTGTGGATGAATCCAATGTCTTTGCTATCTTGCTCTGATGTAGAATGCAGGAGATACACCTAGGAATATATGGGAAAACCTAGAGCCTCCTTCAGCAGTAACCAGGGGGCTCAGAGCCCCTAGGTAAACCCGTATGGAGAAGAGCAAAACCTGGGAGGAGACAGGCCATGGAGTCATGCGATGGGGAAATGAAAGCCCTAGTCAGAGGGTGGCCTTGGCACCCTCTCTACAGCACCATAGAATGAGAGAGTTGGCCTATATTCCTTCCTAAGGCTCAGGCAGTTGGAGATTCTCTGAGACCAAGGATGAGGGGCTGGTGCCCTGTATGAATTCAAGCCTCTGTGGCCAGCAGAGTTTGTCCCAAGGACCATGATAGCTGATTGGAGAGCTGCTCTGAGGGCCCATGGAGAAAGGGAGAGGAACCAGGAAACTGCAGGTGGCAACTGTTACCTAGATGTCCAAAGTAGCTGATTCCAAGTAGGGAGCTTGGTGTCAATTCCCATGCAAGTCCTGGTGCAAATTAGTAAACACATGTTTGGGGCACCCTTAGCAAAGGAAGCAGTGGCCCCTTGAGCTCTAATAGGTTCACTTAAAATGTATCTTGCCAACCCTACCTCATTATTTGTTCAGTCAGGTCACACTGGCCTGGGAATTTGAGGGAACACCAAGGCCATCTGGAGAGGAGGAAGACACTGGCAGAATGTAGGGGACTCATGGCTCTCACAACAGTTCAAGGGGTGCAGGTTAATGAATCAGGACCAGCACAAGAAACCTTGACGCCATGCTTCAGGGCTCTGTTGGATAGCGGGATATGGATGGGGACAGCATGAAGCAGGGGATGAATGGGCCTTCATATGATGGTTTTAAAACTTTTTTGAAAAAGAGAAGTCTTTTTTCCCATGAAATTTTCTGTAGGAGCCTAAAATGAAAGTAGACCAGCTCTGGCTGAAACACGTTGGGGGCCCAGAGCCCCACTTCCTTACTCTACCCCACCCCTGCCCCTAGGCGGTCCCTGGGGCTCCAAAGAACACAACTGAAAAGCCATCAGCATGTTCACCAGCCAGATTCCAGGCCACCCTCTTCCACAGTCCCCCAGTCCCCCAGCCTTGTAGGAAACAACAATCTAGGGGGGCCATGTATTAGAAGGAAACATCAAAATGTTCATAAGTGGTTTTCTCTAAATGGTGGGACAATGGGTGACTTTTTTTTTTTTTTACTTTCTACTTTTTTTCTATTTTCTGATTTTTCTCTAGAGAGCTCATATTTCTTTTAGATTAAAACTATTTATGAATGTATCTATTAAATAGATAATATAAATATGTGTCATATTTATGATAGGAACATTTTAAACAAGCCACAACTCCCTACTTTACTAACTGTAGACTCTACAAACCAAATAAAGCAGTGAAATGTCCTGCCCTCTCAGAGCTGACAGGCTAATGAGGGAATGTAAACAGGAAAAGAAATACTTGTACAAGGAACAAATAAATATGAAACACGATGAGTGAATTGTGATCTTGATTTTGGATTAAAAAAAAAAAAACAACTCAATATCACCTGCCAATTCTACTCTATTGATTATTGTCCAAATTTGTATCAGGGTTGAAAATACCAAGATGAATCAGATACAGTACATAACTTCAAAGATCTTTCAAGCACCTAGAGTCACATGATCTATGTCAAGTCACATGACAAAGACCTAGGTCATGTGACCAAGCCTCAGCACATGACCAAAGGCTGCAAACAGCCAGAACCAGGGAAATGGGACTGTCAGGGGTACCTGTCAGCCTCTGAGGCTGCATGCACTAGATACTTCAGTGCAGAATAAGGAGGGGACACTCCTGCTCTGTCCTGCAGCCCAGGCCACTTTGAGGGCATGTCTGGAGACCAATAATGAGGCAGGAAAGCTGCAGAAGGGGGCCCAGCCTGGAAGAGAGCAGGCTCTAGAAGTGGTAGCTACCTGCAAATCCCTGCAGAGTTGTGTTTGGGTCACAGGAACAGAGGGCAGAGCCAGTATGAATGGGAGTGGGGCAGTTTCTGCAGAGTTCCAAGTTTCAACACAACTTAGGAAATATTTACAACAGTTCAGGAATGACCCATTGCTGGCCTAAAGGCAGGAAGTTCTCCTTTACCAGGTTATACAAGCAGTTATGTAAGTGGCCCTTTAGCAGGGATGCTAGGGCAGGAATTTCTAACCAGGCTTGGGAATCTAAGAGGCCAAGGCCCCTCTTGTGAATCCTTAACCCTTTCAGTGGCAGAATCCAATCAGGTCAGTCTGGATTCATCTGCCTAATGAGGCCAAAACCCCAACAGGCCAATTAGCAGCCCCCCACCACGACGACAGAAATTCTAGCCCAGGCTAAAGCCTGACCCTTGCTAGGGTCTAGGTCCAGATTTTGCCCCTCGAAAACATGCTGTTGGCCAACCCAAGTGAGCAAGGGGATAGCAACTCCTCTTGGAATCCAGCTTGGATCAGGAGTGTTGCCGTCTTGAATGAGGCCCAGTGAAGATTCTAGATATACAACCACAGGAAAACCCTCCCATTGTGCTATAAGGTGATGCTAGAAGGGCTTGACATCCCTATCCTGGTGACTGTCCTCCTAAGATTTGCCTTGAGTTTCTCAGTGTCATCCAGTGTCTGAGGCAATCTTCACATTCATCCTGAGAGGGCAGGAGGGGCTCTCCCCATTTTACAGATGAGAAAACTGGGCTTACAGAAGTTAAGTGATTTATCTCTGTATGTAAGTGAAGTGGTACAGATTTGAACCTGGTCATTAGGTCGGGGCTCTTTCATCCTCCTACAGCATCACCCCACAAAGATGAGGTATAAGAAAAAATTCTTGTCACCCTTTCAAAGGTTTCCACACCACTGCTTGCCCTGCAAAATGATCCCTGTCAGGGAGGGTAAAGGAAGAGAGAATATTATCAGGAGAAGAAGGCTTCTTGGTCCTTTCATCCTACCCATGAAGGCAGCAGTCCCCAACCTGTTTGGCACCAGGGACTGGTGCTCCTATGAGAATCTAATGCCTGATGATCTGAGTGGAGCTGGGGCAATGATGCTAGCGCTGAGGAGCTGCTGCAAATACAGATGAAGTTTCGCTCCCTTGCACCCTGCTTACCTCCTACTGTGTGGCCAATTCCTAATAGGCCACAGACTGGTACCAGTCCACGGTTTGGGGATTGGGGACCCCTGCCCTAAGGAACCCCTGCCAAACCGCCCCCCCCGGCTCTGTTTGGAAGCCAGCACAAAAACAAAAAAATAAAATAACATGTTCTGTCCCACACATTCCCTCCTACCCTGATAATCCCCTTGAAATGAATGTGGTTTCCAGAAAAAGAACTGGGAATAGTTCTTAAACTTATGAAAAGGTGCTCAACCCTAGAACCCTAAACTAAAGGAATGTTCATTGAAATGACCCTAAAATGCTTTTTATGTTTTTTTTTTTTAACCTCACAGACTAGCAATTATCAATACCATGCTGCCCGGGGTATGGGAAAACAACCCCTCTTATTCATTGCTAGTGAAAGTAAAAACCAGTACAACCTCTGTGGAAGGCAATTTGACAATGTCATTCAAAATAGCAAATGCCCTTGACCCAGCAAATCCAGTTCCATGTGCAAAATTCCATATGTACAATGCTAACCATTGCCACCCTATTTATAATGTAAACAAAAGACAGAAAGCAACCTGTGTGCCCGCCAATAGGGGACTGGTTAAATGTATTATGCTGCAGTGAAATATGACACACCGTTGCAAAGCAATGCACCTCTAAATGCATTGAGATAGTAAGATAATCCCAATATGTTATCTGAGAAAGCAAGGTGCAGAGTAGAATGCGCCATATGCTCCCATCTGTGCAGGGTATATATAAAAATATAGATGAATGAATATTTATGGAGGTGTTTATGTATGCAGAGAATATCTCTGGAATGTCTATAAGGAAATCATCATAATCAGTGCTTCTGGGTAGAAGGTACCTAGTAAGCTGGAGGACGAGAGGAGTCATACTCCTCACCTTTTGTTCCTTTAGAATTTTAAACCATGTATGCATGTTACCTATTCAAAAGACAGATTACAAATCAGAATTTTTTTCATTGCCCACGCAGCAGGGTATTTTTTTTCTGAGACAACTAATTTCTATTTTCTCCATTCTCTGGCTTCTTTGCCTCTGGGGAGGTTTGTGGCAGAGCTTCCTGGTGTTTGTTTCCAAAAACACCTTTGTTCCCAGGAGGAAAGAATTTGAGGAAACAGAGATTCTCTCAGGCTGAAAAGAGATCCCCACTCCACCCTAGGTTGAGAGGAGGACAGATATCAATGCAGTGTGCCTTCCCAGTTTGGGGTACCCTCTCAACTCTAGGAGGATAAGAACAACCCCAGGATGCCTGGTCACCCTGTGCCCCAGGATGCAGATCAAGACAGAAAGGACCACCAGGCTGGAGCCCCACAGTGTGGAAGGAGAGCTCCCTGCCCATGTATGCATGAGTGCATGAGCGCACATATACGCCCTACCTCCACCAGGGTCTTGGAGAAGACACCTGGGGGCTTTGGGACAACGGCAAGAGAATGAGGGCAGGAGAAGCCTCTGGAGTCACAGAGAGGGAATCTCTCACTAGCACAGTTGGATGGGTATGAAGAGTCAAAATTATAAACTGGCTTCTAGACAAATAAAGAAAAAGGTTGTTCTTTCACATGTTAAGTCAGTGGACTGTGCAGTGTGGCCTCCCTCTGCCCCCTCCAGATCTACCGTCTACCCTCCCATCCCAGCTAGGGCCTGAAGTGGAGAGTCCCTTGCTTCCCACTGGGCTTGGCCAGTGGAAGGCACCTGAGGAGAACCAGGGAGAGTGAGGCTCCTTCCCTGCCAGGTCACCAGAGGCTGGTCCCATTACTGAAGGCCACGGCTCTTACAGGGTGGGGCCTCTCCACGCGGCTACTTTCAGGGGTGGGAAGGCCCAGGGCATTGCCCTGCACCTGGTGAGTTTCCTTATACCTGTGAATAAAGTCTTTTTACTTGACACCTCCAATCATGCAGTTAGGGGGAGCCTTCTTTTTCCGCTGGAGCCCTGACTGAATCATGCACTAGAGTCTAATTGCTCTACAAAAATCTTATCACATCATCCCACACCCTCATTTCCTCTGGCTTCCCACATCCTGACCAAAGCCCTCTGTGGTCTGCCCACAGGGCTCACCCTCTGCCCACCTCTCCCACTACTTGACCCTCCCTTTCTGAGCTCCACCAGTTTTCAAACAACCCATTTTGCCTCTCATTACAGAGCCCCTGCACATGTGTTCCTTTTGCCTGGCCTTCCTTCGCACTGCCTGTGCCCAGATATTTCCTACATTGTTCCTTCCTCCTGGGGGCCTTCCACTCTCACTCTTCTCCTTCCAAAAGCACCACGGCCCTCTTTTCTGGGACTAATCCTCATATGTTTAGTTTTGAGGTTCATTGATTTCTGCCTTCCTTTCCTCGGTCCCCGCAGACTGTAAGATCCTTAAAGGCTGGGACTGGGTTTGGTTTTGCTCCATTTTATCCCTAGAGACTATCAAGGTGCTGGCATATAAAAGATATTCATTAGACACTTTTCAAACAAATGGATGAAAGAACAAATAATTTGTTCCCGCTTTGCACCCTGTAAGTGTCAGAAGCTGTACATGTCCCCAGCAGAGCAGACGCTACGCAGATAGACTCACATAGACACACACTTATCCTCATATAAATGAATGCACCAATGCATTGACACACACTAATGCACATACTAATGCATGGGCACGCATGTGCACGCACACACACACACACACACACTTGAACAGACCAGGCCAAGCACAGACATACACACACACACAAGAAAAGTGCTCCCAAGGCAGACGTCTGCCACCCTGAGCTCATTAAAGCTGGCTAAATATAGCCCGTCTGCAGCTGTGCTCAGCAAGCTGCCCACACAGGCCAGGAAAAGACACCAGTTACCAGGCAGAGGAGTGGGGAGGCCAGCTGTGGGCAAGGGGCTTCATGCACCATGCCTGTGTGAACTGACAGGGAGGCTGCAGGGCTGAAGATACACAAGAGGGGAAGCTCCTTAGTGGCTGGGCATGCAGATCTCTAGTCACTGACCCCAGGCAGTAAGACATGAGGTCAAAGCACATCCTCACGATAGGGATGGGCGACACTGAGTGCCCCCATCTTTTCTCTCTGTCCCTTTGGGAAAACCACACAGGTTTGTCTGACAGTTAATTGGGTCAAGGAGCCAAGCTCAGTCCAGGACCAGGGGCTAGAATCAGGACACAGCCTGGGACAAATCAGGGTCTGCTGGTGACTAGGGTAGAAACTTAGTGGGGATAAAGACTAAGGTTTAGTCTGGAACCAGAACTGGGACTCAGTCTGGACCATTGTCAGATCTTGATCTAGGGACAAGAGAGGGTTCAGAGTCCCACTGAGCACCCCACTCTGATGAGCAGGCTTGGCCATGGGCAGAGCCTCCCCACACCTTGGGCAGCTGCCTGTTGCCTCCACCCCCATATCTGGTGCCAAGCACTAGCCCTGGGAAAGCCACCTGACAACCATAAGTGTGGGTCACATGTGTTAGGTCACATACTCCACACTGGTGGAGCCTGACTCAGAAGGCCCAATAGTAAATCCTTCCATCTAAGAATCTTCCCCCACCAGGAGGGGATGAGATAGAAAAAGCCCCTCCAACTCATACTTTCCTGTGTGCATCCTGGACCCTGAGGTGTCTGGTGGTACAGTGGAGCTAGCTCTTGAGGGGGCACCCATATAACACAGGAGACAGTGGGGCACCTCCCCAAGTACCTGGGGTGAACATGGAAAGGAGAAATTGCAGAAAAATGGGAGTTCAGACCAGATATGGGAGCAAGCTGTGAAGATGGAGGAGTGAGGAGACTGGGTTTGAGCACCTTCCTCAGAAGGTTATTTACTCCAAGTCTTCATTTTCTCATTGTGACATGCTTGTAATGACTGTAGCCCTTCCCAGCTCCCAGGTCGTCATGAAGATCAGGGAGAAGGACCTGCACAGCACCCTGCACACTGTAGAGCTGCTGAGATGGGAAGGGAGAGAGTGAGGCAGTCACAGGTCTCCTGAGAGAGTCATGCTCCTCCTTGAAGATGGACCTGGTGGGCAGAGGAAGGAGAATTACTACACCACTGAGCCAGTAGCTCTGCCCTCAGCCTCTTTCAAGATGATGGCAGGTCACAGCAGGGAGGGGAGGGCCCAGCTCCCTGATGCAGAGAGCAGTGAATGGAACAGAGAGGGCAGAGGCCCACAGTGCAGGATCCCAAGGGATCACTCTGGGACCCCAAGTTCTTCCTACATCTGCTGTGGAGGGAGCTGGCTGGGTCCCCTCCACAGGGATGAACGAAATGCTCAGGCTTCCCAATTAGCTTATGAGAAAACTGTGCTTAGAGTCTCCACACTCCTTCTAGAAGCCAGTGTGGACAGGAAGGGGGAGAGCTGGTGGGACAGTGGGCAGGGGGTCTGAGCAGAAGCAAGGCTCATCCTGTGAAGAATCACAGGAGGGCATTGGGGGACCGCAAGGATGTATTTGCCTCCTATAGAGGTCTCACTGACACTCTGGGGAAGGACTGGAGTGGGAGAGACTGGAGGCAGGGAGGCCAGCATGAGGAGACTGGGTCAGTCTGGGAAAGAGAAGATGGTGGCCTCAACTAGAGGAGGGATTGGGGACAGAGAGAAGTGGAGGCATTGAGAGCTCTGTTGGAGGTAAATGGGATACTCTCAGGGATCCGATCTGGCTCTGGAAGGTGACAGATTAAGGAGTCTAGTAGAACCCTGCATTTCCCTCTTGAGTTCATAGAAAATGGTACCATTGCTCTGGATGGAAGAACAGGAGTGAGGTTTAAGGAACAGAAGATATTTTCCCTGAGACCCACACCCAGCACTATGTCAGGCATGGTGGAAGCACCCCGTAAATGTCTGCTGAGCTATGGAGCAGTGTGAACAGAGTAGAACAGAGAGACATGTAGACCAAGGAAATCAAGAGACAAAGAGGCAGCAACAGAAAACCAGAAGCCACTATAACACCAGAGTTATAAAGGACTCTATGCACAGACAAGACAGGACACGGGCCACACACCACAGCTGAGACTACACAGCAAATTAGTGGGAGGGACTAAGGGTCTCCTAACCCCCAATCTGAGGCCCTCCTTCTTCTCTGTGACCCACCCGGCCCCCCACACAATGGCTCCCCAGACTTCCTCAAGTCTTATTCCAAATAACAAACATAAGCCAATGGCAGCAGGCTGCCAGGCCGTCTGTGTGACTACAGGATGAAGGCTGGGGCCACCTGGCAGCCACAAAGGAGGGAGTGATCTAGGACACTCTGCTGCAAGGCCACTGCAGACGGCCTGGGCAGGCCTCCTTCCCTACACTCACAACCCTGTGGCCAGCTCAGGAGGGCAGCCTGGGGACTCAGACTCATGAAGAAACACCTATGTGACGGTGACACCCAAGGCAGCCACAAGAGCAGCAGAATATTAAAAAGACTGAGCTCTGCGAGTTGACAAGATTCATCCCCCACACGTGTGCCAAGTGTTCAAGTTGTCCAAGCTCATCCAAAAGCCAATAATAAGTGAGAATCATTAAATGCTTCGTCTATGTGGGTACAGATCTTGGTACCTACATATATTATCTTTATGTCCTCAGCAAATCTAGGAAGTAGCCATTATGGTCCCAGCTGAGTAACCCAAGGCTCAGAGATATTAGGTAACTTGCCCGGTGTGGCACAGTGAGTAAGTGAAGGAATACAGGCTTTCATAACTTAAAAGCTCACGTGCTACAGCTCTGGATCCAGGATTTTCTGACTCCTGGTATAGGGCAATTTGTACCACTTTCCACCTTGATTTTAGTGAGGTTTTAAAAACCAAGTGGAAATATTAAAAAGATAATATACATGGAAGAGACTGTAAATGGTAAAGAATGTTATAAACATTGTGCCTTGCTATTATTCTGTTCTTATTCAGGGTCAAAGACTTTTATTTTGCCAATTTTGGATTAAAAATAAATAAATCACCATCAATTACTACTTTCATTTCATATGAGAAAAAGTATTCAAATGCCCAAATCTGTAGGCAGGACGTAAATGTGGAATAAAAAGCAATCTTCCCAATTGAGCACACTCAACGCTATGGAAAAACACGTAACAGTGTTTCTGTTTTTCTCACCGTCAGAAATGTTGGATTTATACTGGGAATCACTGACTTCAATGACCATTGCAGTTCCAGAATCCTTTTTGTGCACCTACTATTATTCTGTACTAAATAAAAATATCCTTAAGCAATTCCTACTAAAATCTATAACCATGGCGAAAAAAAACTTTGCCTCTACTAAAACACACGTATTTTTCAGCCAGCTTCAGATGACACCAAACATCTGATCAATTCAATTGTGTCTGTGGAAAACAGAGCTGTGGTCGGACATCATGGAGACAGTCCCACAGTGGGCAGGTGGCTGTTTCTCACTTTGAGGCTGCAGTGTGATTTCCTCCTCTTAGAGGCCCAGAAGGAACGATCTGGGTTCTTTTCCTCTCTCACATTCCTCACACCCTTGTATTAATCATGATTTTTATTATATGATGTTTTGACATTTGGGGGGTACCTACCTGGCCAGGGAGGGCCTGCTGCTCCCAGGGCATGCTAATTCCCGGAGACAATAAACATGGCCTTCACCTTTCATATGCAAACCAATCAATTCACCCCCTTTATCTAACTCTCACACACCAAACTGATTATTTCCCTGCCCTAGATCACCCTTGGGCCAGGTATCAGAAAACTAGAGACCACCCCTGCAGCCCAGCGGCTCAGACATCACTCAAACTAGCCAGCCCTAAGTGGTTTCCTATCCCTGAGAAAATATGAAAAAAGCTCATGCTTTTCCCATGTTCCTTCCGCCTCCTGATCAAACCTCGTGCTTCCTCTGTGGCCCTCTATGATATGGCATGTCCCCTCCTCTTGGGAACTGTAAATAATAAATTCTTTTAAGGGCATTAATCTCTCCACGTTATCACTCAGTTACCTCTATAAATTAAAAGCCCAAGGTACATTTTAATACAGCTTCTCCCCCTCCCCCTCCCCACTTGCTAAGCTCAGTTCCTTACATTCTATGAGGACACAGGAAAGAGAAGTACCCCATCTCTTCACTGCTCTTCCCTTTGCCCAGTGCACTTGTGGCCTGTGCCTTGGGGGTGCTCCTGACAGAGACACTCATGCCTCCCAGCCTGAAGGACTTTGTCTCTGAATTGCCACTAGATGTTAGACACATAGAACACATTTCAGGAGGCCTGTGCACTTACTCAGGGCTGGAGCCAGGCCCTGGAAAGCTGGCATTGCAGGTACTCCTACTGTATCTGAAGGATGGAAGAGCTTAGAGGATTGCTTCAAGGAAGGCCTGCACCTGGGAGGGGGTGGGCAGAGTGGGCTGAGTCCCACTCTGAGAAAAAACAGAGTTTGCCACCCAAAAAAATACCTATTAGGATAATGTTTATTTCTAGTTGGTGATTTTAAAGAAACAAAAGACTCAGAAAGAGTATTTTACTCCCCCTCACCTGCCTAAAGGAATTCAGATAGCAAAACCTGCTTAAAGGAAGAGAGCTATCACCTCAGCATAATATGGATTAAGTGTGGCAGACAGGGAGGAACCTAGCAAGTCTGTGAGACTCCTCCCCTGTGTCCCACTGTTCTGGGTGGCCCAGCAAGAATTTGTTGACATATTTGTTCCTTCTCATCCACCTGTGAATTACCTACCTTCCCTTTGAAGTCCCAGACCCCTGCCTCCCTCTCCTAAGCCCAAAATGGCTCATATTCTTAGGGAACCCCAATATGTACATATGAAATAAATGTGGTCATTTTCCCCACTAATCTGTCCCATATGAATTTGATTATTAGTCCATCTAGAAGAACTTAGAAGGATAAAGTGCAATTTTTTTTCTTCTCCTACACCCCCAAAGCTGCAACCACATATCAAAACAGTAAGAGAGAGAAGTAAGGGAAGTAAAGGAAGTTCTGAACAGATAGTCAACACACCTCCTCCCAAACACTCACATAGACTCCTCTCCTTGTCCCAAGCCTCATGAGAAACTCAGTACTGGCCAAAGCAAAAACATTTGGCTCAGACATTGGCCACCTCGTCCACCTCAAACCTCCAGGAAGTGTCCTGAGGTAAATATGTCAGCAAATTGACATCTTTAACCAAGTCTTTCCTGAGTCTAATCCTGTGCTCATATCCCTGAGAAAACACAGGCAGAAGGAAACCTGGAGAAGTCGTATGATATGAAGGATGACAAAGCCTTTGGAGGACTCTGGGCTCTGCAGGCATGGCCTCTGAGTGATGGGAATGTAACGATCATAACCCTGGCATAAGCCTTGAATGCAGAGACTCTGACCTCAGTCACCATATCACCGCCTGGGTTCTTGAAAATTGTGTCACCCAAAAATGGTCTCAAAGGCTCAAGAGGATTTGCTCCCCATTTCCGTCCTCTTTCTCTCTTCCTATAAGCCAGTGACACACACAAGGCTTTCCATGGTCCCATCTGGGCTGGGCTTGACTCAGCTTCCCAGTCCACTAGCTACAGGCCCTCACTCTGGCTCTGATGCCTAAGCTGCTCAGTGTATGAAAACTCAGAAGCCAAGGGCTCAGCTCATAGAACAGAAAGTAGCCCCAGTCCCTCAATCCCGCCTGCAAGCATGGTGGTGGTAAAGATCCTACCACCCTCTGAGTTCTGAGTGGATCAGAGGATCCCCAGGGCCACAGTGCTTGGACCCATCTGAGGGGAAGAAAATACTGTTCAGGGGACAGGCTTAACTCACGCTGCTTCTCCTGGAGGATGCTGGATGTGCATGGCGTGCTCCCTTCTCCTGCAGAAAAAGAAAGAAGAGTGAGCACACTCCCTTATCTCTGTTGGCCAGACATTGAGAAGCCACATGCGACTGCTTCTGCCCCTCCTCTCAATGGCCCCTACCTCAAGCTGGGAGCGGGCAGAGGTCTCTCCCATCTCCTTGTGCCCTGTCACATTTATATGTTGGTCCTTTGTGCAAGACAAAGCATGAGGCCATGTTGCCATTGCCTGGGGAGGTGTGGCCTGGCCATCTTTCACCTTGGCTTTTTTCCCTGGCACTTCCTCTCCTGCCTTCATAAAGCAGCTGCTTACCTGGTGCTGCCCTCTATACACTTATTACTCTGATAGTATTGAGCATCACATCCATGCCAACAACTGCCAAATCTCTGTCTCTAGTCCAGCTCTCTCTTCTAAGTTCTTGACCCAAATCTTCTGCTGCCTCCTGGACATTAACTCTGATGCTCCCCAGGTAGCTTATGAGGAGTCCACTAGGAGCCCAGTCAGTCAGCAACTCTGCTCACCATGACCACTGGGAGGGGCCTGGAGCTGCCCCTCTTCCCAAGTCCCCACCTCAGAGAAGGTACCACCTTCTCCACAAGCCTGGGAGTCAGCCATGACCCTTTTCCCTGCCTCATCCCCACATTCAATCAGTCACAGAGTACTGTGGGGTCTGCCTCCTTATCTCCTCACTACTTTCTCCCTCTCCACAAGATATAGAGTCCACAACCAAAGGTATTTCTATGTTGTCCACTGGTGTGTCCCCAGGCCTAGAACAGTGCTTCTCAATCACTGTCTGTTGAATGAATAAATGAATGATATCACCAATCCCAAATACACACACATACATACTACTCAAATACAGAACTTTATCCTACCTGTTTGGACTATCACAATAGCTTCTGCCTTTTAATAAGAAGTTTTGTATCTATAATTATGAAAGTAATTTAAGCTCCCTATTGAAAATTTAGAAAACACTAACAAACATAAAGAAAAAATTTCTTATAATCCCATCACTGACAGAAAACTGCTGATCCTATTTTATGCCATTCTTTCCAGTCTTTATTCCATACACATAAGATCAATTAGCTCTTTGTGGGCAGGAACTATGTTATTTATCTCTGTTTTTCCAATAAATAGAACAATGGCTGGCTCATGGAAGACATCACATACAATAAAGAAGCACAAAATACACTTTTTGTACTTTAAATTGAAGCATAAATGGTTTCCCAATAACATAAAAAACAACAACAACAACAACAACAACAACAACAATTCTGTTACTCGATTCCAACAGCTATATAATCTTTTATTGAGAGGATACATTATGGTTGACTAAAATTCTCCCATTGGTGGAAAGTTTTGAAATGTCACCATTGTAATTACTGCTGCAATGAACATCTTTGAGTTGGTGCTCTTTCTGCATTTTCTATGATTTCCTTAAAATACAACCAAAGAAAGAGAATTCAGTGTCAAGGGGTAGGAATTTTTAAGGCTCCTGATGTTTCTGCCTGATGGTTTTTCAGTGAGACATACCTTCTGATTTGCACACCCACCCTCAGCAGAAATAAATGCTGTTCTCAACAGATACTCACCTCCCTGGCATTACATTGGTCTGTTGAATTTCTCTGCCCCTGTTTTCATCAGATTAAACTTTCTAAAGCTGGCTGGCCGAGGCCACTCCCTTGCTTAACACCCTCTAATGGCTACTCATCATCAAATTCTGAGCCTGGTCCCTGCTCACCTCCTTGGCCTTTTCCCACCCCTTTCTGCTCACCACCTACCAGCCAAATCACTGTTTCTGGATATGCACTCATGGCACCGCCTGCACACCTCTACCTGTTCTTCCACCTTCTTCTATCAAACCCACTCTATCTTGCAGGGTAGGTTGATAACCAGCCCTGGGGCCACCTCTTCCATGAGGCTTCAATTGTCACCCAGAAACCTCAATTTTCAGGACCTCTGTCTTCAAAGGTCAGCTCTGGGTCCTAAGGGCCAGGATAGGGTCAAGTTCAGCAAAGACCTGTTCCTTTCTCTCTCAAATGCTCTCCTCAAGCCCACCCCACTTGACTAGAAAGCTCAGAAAGAGACATAAAGAAAGAAAGCTTCCTGTACCCACAGTGAGGCTGGAAGATGAGAAGTGGAGTGTCAGACCCCAGATCCCAGACCCAAGCCTCTGGGAGCCCAGTCAGTCAGTAGTTCTGTCTGAGCCCCCAGGCTCTACAGCCAAATGAGGCCTCTTGGCATCAGGAGTCCTAGCCCTATAGCTCTACTGCACCATATGTTTTAGGCCTCAGTTAGTCATACTTGTCCAAAGGAAGGTTGCATTCTACCATGCTAAAAGGCTCCCCAGCTCTGCCTTTTCTGCTTCCCAGGGCAAGGTGTCCCAGGCCTGGGGGATGCCACAAAAGAGGCTGGACTGGGGCCTGGGATATGGTAAAACAATGTAGAGATTATGCCTCCAGCCTGAAAACCCCAGCTTTAGAGTTTTCAGGCTGAATCTAGAGTCAGGATTCTGCTGCCTGGTAGGACTACCTCTTCTGAACTTGACCATGCTAGAAGATACCAGGACTGCCCTCCCAGCTTCCTGAGCAAGTCTGAATTCCCCCCAAAAATATATCCGTAACTTCTCCAAGGACGCCAGTTCTCCAAGGAGGAAGCCAGGAGGAAGTGTCATTGAGATGTTAGTGTGCAGGATTCCCATGGGTATCTCCATGAATAGAAGGAAGAATGTTCAGAATGAAAGTAACAGCCAGACCTACGAGTGTGGGCCTATTTGTGTAAGTAGGAAAGGCTGTCCCTGGGCATATAGAAGCTTTATGGTTTGCCCAGTGCTTCCCACTCATTAGAGCATTGCAATTTCACACCTGTGTGAAAAGCCCCATTCCCAGATAAGGAAACTGAGGCTCAAAGGATAAAGTCACTTAACCCAATGTTTAGATCTGGTCCCTTTTGATACCCAACACTGCTGAGGGCCCTTCTCATGACCTCACATCTGCCCACTATGGAAGTAGGTGCTTTCTAGAGCAGGTGCTTCTGGGATGGCTCAGGAGGCGAAGGCAGTGCTTCTTAAAGTGAGGAGTCATTGAGGCAGATGAAGGCTATGACAAGTCAGGGTCTGAGGAATAGGGAGGAGGGGCATTGAGAAGGGGTATTTGCAAGGAGTGCTGGGAAGAAGCATCCAGAGGCTTTGGCTGACCCATGTTTCCTCAGGTTTAATCTCTTCTGCAGTGAAGTCTCAGCCAAGCATCCAAGGGGCAGAGGGCTGGTGAGGCCACCGACCTGGGCAAGAAGGAGCTTGCTGGTTGACAAGGTGAGTATGGAGCCAGTACAGCAGGAAGCTGTCCCCGCACTGCTCAGCTCCAGCACCAGTCTTCATCTTCTCTCTAGCTGTCATGGAACGTGCAGAGTAGCTGTGAACCCCAGCTTTCTGATTAGCAGGCTCCCAGAACGATGGTGATTAACTAAATGTGCAGCTGGCTCAGCCACTGCCTAAATGAGACCCCACTTGGCCTGAAGCTTTCCAGGGCCCCTGGGCCCCACAGCCTTGCCTCAGCTGGAGCTTTCTTCATATGCAGAAGTTTCCAGGATGGCTACACAGAGAGGGCTGGGAACAAGGAGGGCAGGTCCTTGGTCACCTGTTCCGGTCTTGGCCCACTAATCCTGCCTGTCCCAAACTCCCACAGCCCTGCACATCTGAGCCACATCATCTCCTCCAAGGACTTTCTGAGTGATTTTGTTTTCTCTTCTCAATCCCCTTCCAACAAACCAAGTTTCCAAAGAGAAAGAGAAGCAAAATGGGTAGCCAAGATCAAAAGCGCTTTCACCAAACACCTGAAACAAGAGCATCTTCCTGCCTCTATGGGGAGGGTTAGGTGGCTGCTGGGGGAGCAATTCAGACAGATGGGCCTTGGGGAAGAAAGAATTGAGAATTCTCCTTCTGATACTCCAGAAAGCATCTCTGCCCCCATGGAGCAGAAATGGGAGCAGCTGAAGCCCTGTGATTTGTAGGCCTTGGGAGCCCCAACCAGGCTCAGGCCCAGCCTGGTAACTCAGCTCATGGAGTAGGGCTGACAAGGAAAGACCCACACACTCCCGCCCTGCTCAGGGTATTCCCCTAACTCTGATCCTCTGCTGAATTGAAGGGTCAAGGTTCACCATCATCATCTTTCACCCAGCTCATCACAATCCCTTTATACTCATTCCCTGACCCCTCCTATAATCTTCCTTATTGGCTTCCAGAATGAGCTTTCTAAAAGGTGCTTGTCACTCTTCTGCTTACACTATGCCATGGATCCCCAGGGGCACTCCTGAGAAGAACCCACCTCCTCGGCCTGACACTTAAGGTCTTTATTTCCAGCTTTCTCATTCTACGTCTTCTCCCAGACTTCCTCATCCATTTTATCACCGCCCCCTCCCCCCGCCCAGCCCAAAACCTTGTACCTCAACTTTAGCCAAGATGAACTCTATGTAGTTCTTCCAATTCCTCTTTCTCCTTACACCTTGCTCTACATATCTGTACCTGCTGTTCCCTCTGCCTGTTGCACACTCATGGGCCTGTCCAGAGGTCAGAAAGACCTCCTTAGCTCCTCATGTCTTAGCTCAAGCTCCACGTCTTCTTTGATCCCTCTGTCCTTTCTTTCCACTCTTGTTAGAGCAATTAGCTCACTGGACTGTAACTTCCCTACCCCCAAGACTGGGAATTGGTCAGTTCTGAGTCTATTTCTGAGTCATCAATCTGTCCCTAACATTGACCGGCAGAAGGTCTGACACAAAGTATCAGCGCGTACTGAATGCATTAGTGAGGAAGGAAATGCATGAATGCATGATGAGCCCCATCACTGCTTCAGGTTCAGAAAGAGAGGCAAAGCACATACACAGAAAGACACAACTGTAAGCAGACTGGTCAGCCCTGCAGGGGATGGCCCAACTACGCTGTACTGGGCATGAGGGAGCTAGTCTGGGAGAGGCTGGAGTATAAGGGAGACTCCCTGAGGAAGAGCACAAGATTGCGAAAGCTAGACATGAAATCGTGAGGAAAGCAGCGTGAAGGCAGAAAACAGAAGAGTTCAAGTGGGCTCAAGAGTCAGCAAGCAGCCCCTGGGCATTCGGCTGGAACACGGGGTTAACAGAAAAGGAGAGGTGTGGCCAGGAATTCATGAATGCCAGAGTCAGAGATAAACCTGGGATCACGGGATTTAGAAATAATCAGACAATTCCTTGATCATATCCCTCATGGTAGCTATTCCAGGGCTGTTTGATTCCAGTAATGATAGGAAACTTACTGTCTCTGGACAATTATAATTGTTAGAAGAAAGAACCATTGTGATGGCCTTCCATGCCAGCCTGGGGGATTTATACTTCATTCTGCAGGCAATAAAGACCTAGTTGCCAACTCCACAGCAGAATTATATTACTGAATTTATATTTTACAAGCATTATAGGAGGGTTGGATAAAGATAGTAAGCTGGCAATCTAGTCTTTTCTCCTACCTCAAATCCCTAAAAAATGACATTACATATTATCTATGAATTAATCTTTAATAGCATTGTACAATAAGAAGGGGTGACCTTAGCAGACCAGAAATTATAAGGTATCCCCAAAAGGCAGACAGCAGAGAGATCTGATGCAGAGAGGCTACATAATTTGCAGAGTCTATTAAAAAATGAAAATATAGGGCCTTTGTTCAAAATTATTAAGAATTTCAAGATAGCAATAACAGAACATAAATTCAAGTATAGAACCTTGTGAAGTATGGAGCCTTGTGTGACTATGAAGGTCAAATGCCCATAAATCCAATTCAGGAGACAAAAAACCATAGCTTCAATCTTACAAAGGAACATCTGTGGCCAAAGATGGGGACAGCTCAGAAGGAACAACAGGCTCATAGGTAGAAAATACAGGAGCAGAAAGCTCTTGCAACTGTCTGGGCTTCCATGGTAGAGCACCCAGGTGCTGTGGTCCTCCTGCTTGTGCCAGCCAGAGGCATTTGTCCCCAGGTATGAGAAGTGATGAATGTTTGAGGGACAGGACACCTTAGAAGGCTGAACATATCCAAGAAGAATAAACCAGATGTTAATGGCTCAACTTACCCAGCAGCATTTTCTACCATCCCCAATAATTAGATAACAGCAGGTTGCAGTAAACACACATAGCATATCACTCAGAGATGGACTAAGAGGGAACTGCAAATACAGAGTGGAGTACGCATTCAAATATTACAAAATAGCAGAGGGAAACCAACAATGTGGGAGAAAGATATCAAACTCAATGACTATAGGAAAGAGAGTATAGGGGAATGGATCTTGAACCAACTTAGTATCACAATAATTAACGGTTCCCAAATTTTAGCAAGCACCAGAATCACCTAAAGGGCCAGCTAAAACATGGATTCTGAGCCCTGATGCAGTAAGTCTGGGATGAGGCTTCAAAATGTACATTTCTATACATTTCTGTTTCCAAGTAATGCTAATGCTGTTGATCCAGGGACCATTCTTTGAGAACCACATATCTAGATACAAGGACATGAACTAGAGTCAGGGCAGGGAAAGTGAATGGTAGGGAAAAATAGCTCTCCAGAAAGCTAAAGGCAGAGAAATTGATCAGGGGCACTTGGGCAATGTCTGCTTTCTTCCTTTCAATGAGAATGTGGCCTGATGATACTACATTTGTTTAAAAAAACAAAAACAAAAACAAAACAAAACAAAAACAAGAAGGAGGAGGAGGAGGAGGAGGAGAAGGAGGAGAAGGAAGAGGAGGAGGAGGAGGAGGAGGAGGATGAAGAGGAGGAGGAGAAGGAGGAGGAGGATGTGGAGGAGGAGGAGGAGGAGAAGAAGAAGAAGGAGGAGGAGGAGGAGGAGGAGGAGGAGAAGAGGAGAAGGAGGAGAAGAGGAGGAGGAGGAGGAGGAGGAGGAGGAGGAGGAGCCCTGAATGTAAATATTCCCTTAAGTAACAATTCATAGAATGTTAATATAAATTATACTGGAAGAGATATGTAAACCTTGAGCATAAAAGATTAATGACATGGCAAGGACCAAGTGAAATTTATCCCAGGAATGCAAGGTTGTTCAATATATAAAAATTAATCAACATTAATAAAATATCATATTAATAAAACAAAGGACCAAAAGCGCATGATCATTTCAATAGATGCAGAAAAAGCATTTGGCAAAATCCAACACCCTTTCACGATAAAGCATTTGGCAAAATCCAACACCCTTTCCTGATAAAAGCACTTAACAAATTCCGCATAAGAGAGAACTTCCTTGACCAGATAGAGGACAATTACAAGGAAACCACAGCTAACATCATATTTAATAGTAAAAGACTGAAAATATTACCCCCTAAGATCAGGAACAAGATCTGGCTCTCTCCATTTCTATTCAATATTATACCAAAGGATCTAGCCAGGAAAATTAGGTGAGAAAAGGAAATACAAGGCACCCAGATCAGAAGGAAGGAAGTAAAACTACCTCTATTTGACATGATAATATATGTAGAAAATCCTAAGGAATCCCTTGCAAAACAAAACGAAACAAAAAAGAACAACTAATAAATGAATTCAGCAAGGTTGCAGGATACAAAATCAATATACAAAAATCAATTGTTTTTCTATACACTTGTAATGAACAACCCACAAATACAATTAAGAAAATAATTCCAATTACAATAGCATCAAGAAGAATAAAACACTTAAGAACAAATTTAACAAAACAAGTGTAAGACTTATATGCTAAAAAATATGAAATATCATATTTTTCATATTTTAGAGAAGATCTAAATAAATGGAAAGACATCCCATGTTCATGGATTTAAAAGACTAATATTGTTATAATGGCACTACTCCCCAAATTGATCTACAGCTACAACACAATCCCTATTAAAATCCCAGCTAGCTTTTTTGTAGAAGTCAATAAGCTCATTCTAAAATTCATATGGAAGTGCAAGAAAAGCAGAATAGCTAAAACAAAAGGACAAAATTGTTGAACTCCTGTTTCCTGATTTCAAACTTACTACAAGTGTAGGCTAGTCAAGATTGTGTGGTACTGGCCTAAGGGTATACATATATATTGCTGGAATAGAACTGAGAGTCCAGATGTAAACCCGTATGTTTACGATCAACTGATTTTTGACAAGTATGCCAAGAAAATTCAATGGAGGAAAGAATAGTCTTTTAAATAAATGGTGCTAGTACAACTGGTTACTCACATGAAAAAAAAATGAGGTTGAACACTGATACAAAAATTAAAATGCAAAGAGAAAACATAGAGGTAAATCTTCATGACCGTGTATTAGGCAATGGTTTCTTAGATATGACACCAAAAGTACAAACAATAAAAAAAAATACATAAATAGATTGAACTTCACCAAAATTTTAAAAATTTGTGCTCCAAAGGACACTATTAAGAAACTGAAAAAACAGCCCACAGAATGTGAGAAAATATTTGTAAATCATACATATGATAGGCATCTATCATCTAGAATATACAAAGGACTCTTAAAACTCAACAATAAAAAGATAAATAACTCAATATAAAAATGGGCAAAGGATTTTCACAGACATTTCTCCAAAGAAAATGAACAAATGACCAACAAGCACATGAAAATATGCTCAATATCATTAGTTATTAGGGAAATGCAAATCAAAACCACAATTATATACCACTCTACACCCATTAGGATGGCTATAATAAAAAAGACAATAACAAGTAATGGTAAGAATGTGGGGAAATTAGAACTTATACAGTATTGATAGGACTGTAAAGTGGTGCAGCCACTTTGGAAAAAGAGTTCAATTCTTCAAAAAGTTAAATGGAGTTATCAATCATAAGGTACAGCAATTCCACTCCTAGATGTATGTCCAAGAGACTTAAAATTATGTCCACACAAAATCTGTACATGAGTACTTATAGTAGCATTATTCATAATAGTCAAAATGGAAAAATTCCAAATGTCCATCAACTGATAAATGGATAAATAATATGTGGCATATCCACACAATGGGATACTATTCAGTCATAAAATGCAATGAAGTGCTGATTCATACTACAAGGGTGAAACTCAAAAATATTATGCTAAGGCAAAGACATCAGACACAAAATGCCACATATTGTTTGATTCCATTAATATGAAATTCCAGGGGCTTGAGGTAGAGGAAAATGGGGAGTGACTTTTAATGGGTATGAGATGTCTTTTGGGAGTGATGAAAATGTTCTGGAACTAGATAGTGGTGGTCACAGAACTTCATGAATGTACTAAAAATCACTGAAGTGTACACTTTATAAGTGTGAATTATATAGTATGTGAATTATGTCTCAATTTTTTAAAAATTGGCAAGACCTATTTTACTTAGACGATGGTAATGACAGCTGTGTGCTTCCTTAGGTAATTAGAATT
Source organism: Eidolon dupreanum (assembly GCA_028627145.1). Classification (NCBI taxonomy): domain Eukaryota; kingdom Metazoa; phylum Chordata; class Mammalia; order Chiroptera; family Pteropodidae; genus Eidolon; species Eidolon dupreanum. The sequence continues at coordinate 71,153,207 of CM053506.1, forward strand.
AAGCTTGCTCCTGCTCTATGTTATATTCTCACTTATGGATCTTTGGCTAATTAATCTAATCTGAAGCATGTGTGATCTTTCCCACTTACCCCTGACCTACCAGAAAACTCCGTTACTTAAAAAAGAAAGATGAAGACTTTAAAAAGCCATGAATGAATCCATGGCACCTATGAATCAAATCAGGTTTTATGAAGAAGAACCAGTCAGAGTACATGAAAATGAAAAGGTGACTGTTTAAAAAAATCAAAAACCCTCCACAGAAGAGCTGACCAGAGGAATAGAAACAGCTGAAAATGAGAAAATTGATGAGCTGTTGACTAGGTTAAAACCAAGGTATAATTCCAGAACCGAGTAAGGACCGAGAAATAAGAATAGGAATGGCAAGTTGAGACATGTTCCAGCATCTATCTAACATAAGTTTTGGAAAGAGAAAACATAGAGAAAGAAATATTTGAAGAAACAATAAAAAAATAAATGTCGCACTAATGAAGAAAGAGTATACCAGGTGCAGGCATGGCAAACAACAACAAAACCTTAGCCACAAACATTGTTTGTGACTTCAAAGAAAGAATAAATATTTAAAAACTTAAAGCTTCAAGAAAAGAGAAAAATAGACTTCCCACAAATTTATCTCTAACTTCTCAATAACAACACTAAATGCAAGAAGGTCATGAAGAATCTTTTTAAAGATAGTTGGGAATATGACTACGAACAGGAAAACTTGCATTCAAATGAGAAGGCCAAATAAAGACCTGTCTAGAAGGACTTGGAAAGTTACAGTTCCTATCTGAAAGAATTAACTTGAGGAGATATTCTAGTGAAAAAAGGAAGTAAACCCAAGAGGAAGTCATAGAATTTAAGAAGCAGCAGTGAGAATTATACACTACAAATAGTGAATTTTATGGAAGTAAATTATACCTCAATATACTTAACTGAAGAGGAATGAAGAGCAGGAGATACAGTGGGAGGGGCCAGGATGGTGGGAAGAGAAGGGGATAGAGATTACAGCATTACAGTCAGGAACTAACAAGAAAGTCTGCTCTCACTCCTGCTACTCAGCATCTAGCTAGAGATCCTGTGCAATGCAATTAAATAAGAAAAATTAAGCAAGTAGTGTAAATATTGGCAAAGATATAAACATTAAGGTTTGTCAATGATATGACATGCTACCTAGAAAACCGAAGAGAATCAACTGACAAACTATTAAACTAATAAAATTCAGCCAAGTGGCATGATTCAAGAAATAAACAATTCAAATATATAGCAAATTATTAATACTCAGCATATACATAAAGAACTACTAAAACCAGTAAGAAAAAGACAAATAATCCAATAGAAGATGAGCAAAAAGCATGTTTAAGAAATTCAGAAAAATGAAAATACAGTTGGTCAACACATTTATGAAAAGATGATCCATCTCACTAGCAATCGAGTGAGGACAAAATGCAACAAGAAATGTCTTCACCCATCAATCAAGTAAAATTTTAAAGTTTGATCATTTCAAGTCTGGTAACATTCTGGGGAAACAGCTAACCTAATCCACAGGTGGTGTGAATCTAAATTTGCAGTCTTTTTGAAAAACCATTTAGCAGTATCAGAATTGTCAATGTTTATACTTTCAATCCATGTAGCTTTTTATAATAATGAAAAATTCCAATGTTTATCACTATAGAATGGTTAAATAAATTATGGTACATCTATTGTAAAGGTATAGTACCGGTAAAACAAATAAGTTGACTCTATGTATACTCATATAAAAAGCTGTCTAAAATCTACTATTAAGTGAAAAATAAAAGTTAAGTGGCAGCAATAACGCCTAATATGATGTATCTCTACAGCGAAATCCTCCACATTAATAAACTCTGCAGCATGGTCTGCAGTGGGAAAAGTAGAGAAGAAAGACTTTGGTTTCCTTTGGTTTGTTTGTTTGTTTACAATGAGAATGTACTCAAGAAATAAGGCGGTTATTTTTGTACTAATGTTTATAGCAGCATTATTCACAATAGCTGAAGGTGGAAACATGTCCAATAGATGAATGAACAAACAAAATGTGATAGATACATACAATGGAATATTATTTAGCCTTAAAAAGGAAGGAAATTCTAACACATGCTACAACATGGATGAACCTTGAGGACTTTATATTAAGTGAAATAAGCCAGTCACAAAAGGACACATACTGTATGATTCTACTTATATGAAGTTCCTAAAGTAGTCAAATTCATAGAGACAGAATATAGAATGGCAGGTACCAGGGTCTGGGGTGGGAGAAATGGAGATTTCATGTTAGATGAGCACAAAGTTCAGTTTGGGATGATGAAAAATTTCTGGAAATGGATGGTAATAATGACTGCACAACAATGTGAATGTGCTTAATGCCATAAACCATATGCTTGAAAATGTTAAAATAGTAAGTTTCATATTACATATACTTTACTAAATTAATGTCAAATAAAAATAACAAGACAAGCAATAATAATAATAATAATAATAATAATAATAATAAAGATAAATTGAGCTTATGCTTAAAATCCCTTTCCATTAAAATGCCTATATTATCAAAAAATGTACACATATAACCAAGTTCAAAATAAAGAATGGATTGTACACAAGGTGCCAAAAACTGAGGGAACTACAATCCAGAGACAAAAGCAGAATCTGACCTGGAAGAGACTCGTGAAAAACTCAGATGGATAGAGGCTGAAAACCGTATTGTTAACTTCACAGATTTGGCTTCAGCCTGTGGGAGGTGAGAAGCTAAAGTGGAGCCCCCTGTACAGTACAGATCTTTGAATGGTGGCTCCATCCATAAAGGAATTTCAGAAAACAAAACACTCCTTTTGGGAAGCAGCAAAGAAACAATTCACAAACAGTGAGAAAGAAAAATGTCACACATGAGTAATTAAAACCTTAAGCCTCCACCACGCATGGGTGAAGGGTCTAAATTTACACCACTCACGTAGAGTGGAAACACTAAACTGTAAATTGATCATATCAAATATGTAAGATTAGTGAAACACTCAGGCCCAGCAGACACATAAAATTCGTATCTACAAGGACATTTCCACAGCCTAGGACACACAAAATTCCCACAGGAAAGGTGGTAGGGAGTGACCAAGATGAATTTACAATGAAAAATAAAGAAACAGAACCCATGAGATACACTTAGCTTGCACTCACATGTGCACACATACACAAACACCCCAGAATCAGTACCCTCAAGTACTGGCTCAAACAGAGCAATCTGAAAGTGCCAATGCAATATATGCTTTAAATGGCTAAGGAGATTAAAAAAATAGACTAAAACATAATTAAGGTTTAGGAAGAAGAGCAGCTCCATTTGGAACTCGTACAGCATGAAAAGTCTTCAGAACATCCAGGCAGAGGTAAGCAGAAGGATCCCAAAATTCTAAGTCTGGAGCCCAGGAGCAAGGTCTTGGCTGGAAATGGACTTGGGGGTCATCACCAAAGGGAGCTTGATGAGCCAGGGCATAAGCCATGAGAGGAGGTCTCTGGAATGAGCCCTAAGGGCAGGAAACTTGAGGGAGCCGGAAGTAGAGCTCTATCTATACCACCAATTTTGACTGCAGCCTTTTCTAGAAAGTGTTTTCAGACTTTCCTCTCCCCAAAATAGTCTCCAGAGTCTCTCTCCCAAGGCCCCTTACTCAGCCTGTCTTATTGCACTGTCTCTTCCTCACTGCTGCCAGCTCCTAAAAAGGTAACAATGCCAGCCTGTTCTTGTTTATTTTCCCCACATCAGCACATAGGTTGAGCCCCTATTGTGGTTCCATAAATGACTGCTGAAATGAATGAAATTAATGTGTGTGTTCGGTCGTGTTTTGGGAATTCACATTATGAATCCACTGGGGAATGAGACTTAGAAGGAGCTAGAAACACGGCTGGTTTCTTTATCTTCGCCCCCTCTTCTCTCTCTCCCTTCTGCTCCCCATTCTATACTGGAAAGAAACAGCATCTATTCTCGGACTCAGGCAAGCACTGCCACTAATTCAAACTCTTATGAGCACCATGAAGCATTTCTGAGAATTGTATCTGTGTATGATCTGTCACTCTTCTCTCTGCCAGCATTCTAATGACCTGTTATTGAATGAACTTTGCAAGTATTAGCTCATTTAATCCTCACGACTTTTGTACTAGTCTTACTCTGCAGATAAAGAAACAGGTTCAGAGAGGTGATGTGACTTTCCCTGCTACAAAGCCACAGACTGGCAGGGCCAGGATTCAAACCCAGACCTCTTAGATTCTACAGCTACAATTTCAGCCTCTTTCATCAATCTCCTTCTGCTTCCCTCTCCCCTGCCCTCCCAGTCATATGGACGCTCCCTCGCTCCCTCCTTAGTTCACACTGTCTAAGTCACACATTTTTTGGCAGATGAGCAGAAGTGGCAGTGGCAAATGGATGATCAGTTGGGTGGTGGGTTTGTCTTTTCATGGCTACCAAGCATTGTCCTAGGGAAGCACCTGGAACCCAGGACACCTTTTAGGACCACTCCAGGATTCCTAGGGTAAAGGAAAGAACAACAAGGGTCCATCTGCAAATGTGTAGCTGTAAAGACTGGGACATTGTCCCTGGACTGGCCTTGGTGATCAGACTCAGAGCCTACCACTCCTGTAAAAGTGATAGTGGCCCATGGGGGGCCTATCCCTTTAAGAGCCTGGGTTTCTTGAATTTGACTTTGTAGGGACCCAGGATTGTGCCTAGCCTCCGTCCAAAGTGGGAGATGAAGCCCTTGTCTGGAAATCAGGAGACTAGAGATCTGAGTATGATGCCGCCACCAACTTGGAGGACTTTGGGCAAGACAGACCTTCTCTGAGCCTTGGTTTTCTCATTTGGAAAATGGAGCAGTTATCCCAGGTCTGTCTAGTTCTCAGGATGGATACTTTGGCGTATGGAGGGCTCCAAACCAAGGAGACAGGATGGGGGTCAGGAGTGAGGAAAGGAGCAGAGGCTATAGGCAAGACAGCTGGGTACCACCAAGATGGGCAGCATCAAGATGTGACTCTCTGGGGCTGGGCCAGGACTATTCCACTGAACACCTCCTGATAGAAGGCCTTACCCAGTCAAGCAGCTCTGGCCCAGACCATGACTGAGAAATGGCAGGGCCAGGAGAAAAAGAAAAGAGAAGATGAGGAAGAAGGGAAGTTGGAAGAGTGATATATAGGGTGGGTAGGAGGGACAGAAAAAACTGGCCTCAGGATAACAGGTACAGAGGTTAGTACCCTGGATTCTGGATAGCATTCTAGCCTCAGCTCTGTTTCTCACTCCCACGGCACCTTAATCAAGTACAGCTCCAAAGCTCGGTTTCCCCATATGTCATCTCAGATTTTATTACTTCCTCAGCTACACCCTCCATTTGCCTTTCAAAATATGACTCCATAGCTTTATTGTCAGAACTCTTCCTTGAGCCACCGTCTCCTGGCTCTTTCTAGAGTTCCTGTCTCTCCTTTCTGTGCCCTACAACCCTCAACTTGAGCTTGACCCCCTATGTCTTGACTTATACTGTGTCACATATCATAAGGCAGAAGCTACTGTGGAGCCACCTTTGGTCCCTCCTATCAAGCACTTTATACACTGTCAGTATATAACAAACATTCTGTTAGTGATCAATGTGATCAAATGGACAGATGGATGGATGCCTAAAAGGATATGTCTGCTTTGTCTGCTGCTGATTAAGCTCCTGGTCAAAACTCCTCTCCATAAAAAGCCTCCTGGATCAATTCCCAGTCACACACTCCATCTTCCACAACTTAGCCAAAAAATTTACGCTCTCCACTGCTGCTCCTCTCCCCTGGCCCCTCTCAAAGGCTCCTCCAGTTGCCACCCTACTTTAACCAACAGATTCCAATACCACAGGCCTGAAAGTCCAAGGAGCTTGGATCCTTCCACCTATCTTTAGTTATCTATGCTCCTGGGGTGGTCATCCTATAAACAAAGGATGCTCTGTTGAAGTACCGTGGAGCTTTTGCACCACAGAAAACCCCACAAAGGGTTACTGCAGGTCACAGAATTCAGGGGTCACAGGGAGGGGAGGTGCTTAGATAGATAGATAACTATTCATAGAAGACCCAAGTCCTAGCACTTCAAGACCCAAATTGCCAACACTTTAACCCACCCTGCAACACACATATGTACCCCTTCTGGTCAAGAGAGAAGCAGACTCTCACCTTGATGTTCCTCCAGTTTGCCCATGGTCTCGATCTGTTCCACCAGGTCATTTGAATTCCACTGGCTCATCCCAATGAGGATGGCATTCTTCCCTTCAGCCATCTCCTCTGTGGGAAGGAGTAGAGATGGGCATGAGCAGGCAGAGGTAGGTATAGGTAGCCCTAACAGGAACTTATGACAGGTATGAGACATACAGAAATTCTTCATTGCAAGAAAGTGTTGTTATATCCTACTGAGCTTCCACATATTACAGCAAAAAAAAGTATGAAGGGGACCATCATGAGAGGCTGAAAACCCATATAAGGCTCCATTCCTAGCCCTAAGAGCAATATTTCTTAAAAGGATGTTTGGGTAGCGGTGGGGACCTCACCACTGCAAGTAGTTTTTCTTTGGGTAAGTTAGTTGCCTTCTCTGATCCTCAGTTTTACCATCAGCAAAATGGGACTGGAAATGTCTAACTTACAAGTTGGTGTGACGGCCAAATGAAATAACGGGTATAAAGGTCTTGGTGCATAGGGAGCATCACAGATGAGAGACATCGTAGTCATTTCTTCACATGGTCATTTCTTCACATCAGTATTTGAGTGGGCCAGGATTCGAGTGGGGCATGAGCAGCTCTTGAGTAACTGGAAGAGCAGAAGACTTCTGGCTCTAAGCAAGCCTTGAGCTGCGTGGAACCCTTAGCCCACATCACAACCTTAGGAATCTCTTAATGCCTCCATTCCCCACCCCAGTCCTCCCTTCAACCCTATCTCTATCCTTGCTCTTTCCCAGCCTGAGCTTAGTGATGATTCTGGAAGGAATCAGCGGGGCCATATTCCCTAACAACACTGAACCCAAGCCCCTGGGTCCCACACCTCTGGTTCAGCCCCTCACGCCAGAAAGAGGCATTTCCTCAATGACAAACCCATAAGAACCCTACCCCTGGAAGAGATGAGCCTTCTTAGTGAAGAGCTTTGTGTCCCCCCTCATAGAATAGATAGTAAATGGTGGTGAAGAGACTCCTCATGCTTGATAACCAAGAATAAAAGAATGAGACCCATTTCACTTCTAAGAACTTCACAGAGCAAGTGGAACCAATATGATAGATTTGAAGCTTGGGGAGCTGTCCGGAGTTCTGAATAGCTTCAGAGTTAGTGATCCAGATCCTGTCTCTGGCTGGAGTCTGGGTGGAGGTGGTGATGGTTGCTGTTGTTATTCCTGCCTTGTTTGATTTATTTAATTACACTTATAAAATCTTTACTATACACTGAATTTTTTATAAGTAGTTTACAAATATTCATTCACTTAATTCTCATAACAATACTAAAAAGGTACAATTATTATTATCTCCATTTTACAGACAAGGAAGGTGAGGTATGGAGTATTTCAGTAACTTGTCCAATGTCACTGTCTAGAGCCACGATTTAAACCCAGCTATACTATTTCAAGAATCTTTAAATCTTGTCCTCCTGGTGGCCTCCCCTGAGCATCCTGTATTGGCTGCCCATCACTCACACCCAGACAACTTCCTGCATGTGATGTGTTTCATCTGGGTACCAGTGTGTATCTCTAAGCAGCACTGTGTTCTGGGCAGAGCCCTGACTGGGTTCCAGTCCAGACTCTGCCACATGTGAGCCTGTGCATTGCACGCATCCCTTAACTCTTCTTGTTTTCTAATCTCTTAAATGGGAATAACAACTCTGGTTCTACAACTCTTTCTAGCAAGCTGTCATGAAGACAACAATATAGTAAATTTGCAAAAGCTACACATACCAAAATGCTGTAAACAAATATGAGGTAATATTAATCTGGGGGAAGCAGGATCACAAAGGAGATAAGAGCTCAGTTCTGGTGTTATGTTGACTCTTTTCAATCCTGGATGCACCTGGACAGTAATCCTGACCTTGGACAGTAACTTATGTTTTCTGAGCCTCAGTTTCCTCATCTATAAAATGATATCATAGTCATGCCCACATCATAGGATTGTTGTGAAGATTAAATGAGATAACAAAGGTTAAGTGTTTACAAGCATGACTAGCACACAGTAAGAGCACAGGTGTGGATAACAGCACATGAAGATAATGGTCCATCCTCACCACCACCACCCGAGCATGTGATGTTATTCCCCAACACTCACTCTCAGTTCCAGTTAGGCTGTGGTCTGCTCATATGACATTCTGTCCCAGCTCCAGAGTGGGGTAGTCAGAGTCAGCCTGTAGCCCACCTTGAGCACCTATGTCTCCTGGCTCAGTTACCCAAGCATGTGGTTGTCCACTTGTTCATTAACTAACACTCATTCTACACTGAATGGATTCCTGAGCATCTGCTGTGTGCAGCGTGAAATAGGACCTCCATCCTGTGGGAATCCAGTTTTGTGGAAAAAAGAAAACACAACAGTAAATAACTGACACAGGAAGATAAGCGAGCCAGGACTCCTGGTCCAGTGCCCAGTATGCAGCAGGTGCTCAGCAGGTACTTACATTGTTTTTTCTACTGTGTGTAAGCCGTACCCCCGGGGTGTATGTGAGGCTGTCAGAAGCCTGAGGGGACTCCCAGGCTCTGAGATCTGAGTACACCTACTTCTGTACCACCGTGGGCCTCTTTCCTCTCTTCCTAGTTTTGTGTATGACCCTCCTCCATCTTTCTTTCTTGGTCTTTTGTCTGTCTCTGTAATAAATGTATCCTCCTCTCAGACTCCTACTGTGTTCCTCTATGCTTGGTATCTGACCCTGTCCCACTCAGATCTGATCTCACCAGATCTCTTCCCATTGATTTTTGTCCCTCAGGGTCCTTGTATTTCTCTGTCTCTCAGACTCTCAGTGCTCTTCTCCATGTCTGTCCCTCTCTCTGGGTGGGCCTCGATAGCTCACTCCCGTGTTCTCTGCTCTCCTCTCTCATTATCCCAGCATCCATCTCTCTCTTCTCTCTGAGTAGATATGTCTCTCTTTCTTGATCTCTCTTCCTCTCCATGTTTTTCTTTCTCTGGGTCCTGCCCCTCAGGATCCCTCTACCTGTGCAGGTTTTTCTTGCTCTCTCTGGTGTTCTCTCTCTCCTTTTGGGTCACTGTCTCTCTTTCAACTTGCTCTGGTTCTTTCTTGGTGTGTGTATGTGTCTGTTTCCCCCTCTCCCATCCTCTCTGACTCTCTCTTGCTCTCTCCCTCTGTGTTTTCTCATCATTTCCCTAGCTTTCTTGTGGTCTCTGCCCCTCCACCCAGTCTCTGCCTCTCTAGCTGCTCTCTTGTCCCCCATCTCTCAGATATAGGCTTTCTCTGGGCCTCTCCTCTGCCTCCTGCTCTCAATATTGAGCCTTCAGATCTTCACTCTGGCAACAATAGCCTTGTCCCCTGAGAGGCAATGAAAACACACACACACACACACACACACACATGCGCGCGCGCGCGTGCACGCGCGCGCAACCAAGATTGCTCCTTTCGGAGTCATTCAGGCAAACTAAGAGCCATGAGTCTCTGCTCTACTTCCCCTCACTGTGGTACGTGCCTCCCATCAGGGCCCACAGAGACCACAAAGGGCTTCTTTGGATAAATGTCCTGGTTATTGATTTTGCTTTTCAATTTCTAGCAACTGTTCCTGCATGCAAATTTTTATTTCCAATGACCTCTGGTGTAGACACAATTTTTGAATCTATATCATCCTCACTGAGCCCCAGTCCCTGCCCAGACAACGTGCCAGGATAAACCCCACACAGAGGCACCACAACCCTGGGGCCTCTGGTTCTGCTGGATGCACAAAAGTTCAGAGTAGGGAATTTCCTTGTCCAGTGCCAGGAAGTCTTCACCTCCAGCTCATGGAGCAGAGAATATGATCACCCTCTGCAGTTGGCTGGTCCAATACTGTCCATCTCCCCTTGCATTGGGCCCACGAAGCCAGTCTTTCCATAAACCTGGATATGCATTGCTCAGGGCCTCTAGGTTATGAGAGAGCTAATCTTCCCCTGGTGCTATTTAACACTAACCCTTATTCCCCCACCTATAGCCACCACCACTACTCTCCATCACAGAGGAGAGGTCTCCACTCAGCCCATTTCCAGGAACCTTTGGGGCCAGCTCCCTAGCACTGGCTTCTCCACTTCGCTGCGCCCAATGAGGGAGAGAGCCAGGGTCAGTAACACACCTGTGGCCCAACCCTGATGAAAACCTGAGTCCTCTGACCCCAATGACCTTCACTGTTTTCCTCTACTCTCCCCGCAAGGCTGTGCAATCACAGTAAAAGCCCACGCAGGGACGAGAAGGCCTGGGATGTGGCCCTCATTCTCTGTGACACCCACCCCTGCCTTAGCACCCTTGTCTGTAAAATGGGATGCTACATCCTGGGCTAACTTCCTCTCTTGGTTGCTGTGAGAAACCAGGGAGTTAGAGCAAGGAGTGGAGTCTGCAAGACAGAGTCCAGCTCCTTGGTTGCCAGGTAGGGGGAGGGGAGGATCAGTGGGTACTGGGCACCGAGAGCAAGAGCACAGATGACACAAAAGACACAATGGGCAAAAGGCAGAAAGGCAGAAGCTTCCAGCCTCCACCCAAGAGAACTCCCCGCCCCAAACCGAGGGAGGATTCCAATGTTTTGCTCTCTGTCAAGCTACCCACGGTCAGATGTGCCCTGAAAACAAACCTTGTCCTCATCCCCACCCTCAACTCAGCCCCATTCTCACCCCCAGCCCTGCCAATATTTCCTACCTGCAACTGTCAGGGCCTGGCCAGCTTGTGCATATTCATAGCAGGGAGAAGGGTTGTTATTTAGACACTGGTAGGGAAAGTCAAAAGAAAATAAATATTTCCCATGAAAGTGAAGGAATGAGCCTGGGCACTTCTGCTAATGGGGTGTTACGTGGCCAGTTAGGAGCCTCCTGGAATGTTTAGAGCTGAAAGGGGCCACAGAGGTGAAGTCCAGCATCCTCATTTAATAGATGCAGAGCTGCACAGCTGACCCAGGCCATACAGTACCTCTGGTACAGGCCTGGGCCAAGAATTCAGGTCTCCTGCCTGCTACCCACAGGCATTTCCTACTAACACTCTTGCAGCAGTTGAGTTCATGGTAAATAGAAGACTTTGTACCTAGATGCTTGGTGGCTTTTAAGTTTCCTCTAATAGGACTATTTATTGGATCTAAGGTTAAAGTTAAAGATCTGTCTGATACTTTATAAATGAAGACATATTGGTATAAGAACAGGCCATATACGACAACCAGACCCTCAATTAACTCATCTGAAGCCACAGTGGTCATACCAGCCCCAACCCACACCCTTCTAGGGATGGTGACTCCAAAAGACATTTTCATCTTCTCTCTAGAACTCAGCATTTCATGGCCAGGAACTGTACGACATCTGGGCTGCTCCTCTTTAGCCTACTGAGCTCTCCTCACCCACAGTTTCTGGCCAGACCACCTGCCATCCAGCAGTTGTCATCATCCGCAACAAGAGCTCAGCCTCTCAAGGCCCAGGTATGTTTCCATTGTGCAGGTTCATTCTGTATCAGAGATTCTGAGTTCTGAGTCTCTGGCCTCCTGTGAGGCAGAGGCAGGGGTACCCAGCGCCACCCCCAAGCCTGGGCAGGAGAATACTTCCAGAGTTCACTGGGGCGGTGGGCCCACAGCACTAAGCAGGTGCCCCCTTGCTCACTCTTGCCATGCCAGCCTTCCTGCCCATTCCCCCTGTAAGAGCTCTGTGCTGGCTGTTCCGTTCCCACAGTTCAGAACACCATTCCCCCAGATCCTCACATGGCTCATTTCTTGTTGTTCAGCTCGCAGGTCAAAGCCACATCCTCTGGGGGCCTCCTACAGTCACCTAGTCATTCTTTTACATGCTCTAATGTTATATTGGGGGAGTTTCTCCATTTTTTAAACAGCATTACTGAGGTATAATTGGCATTCAATAAAGTACACATATTTAAAATATACAACTTGAGGGAGCACCTCTCTATTATTTACTAGATGGGATCCTACCTGATTCATGAATCGATCAATAAAGCCAGTCATATCTTGAAATTTAAAAAAAATTAAAAATTAAATGTAAAATTCTATAAGTTTTGACATATGTACACACCATCACCCCAATCAAGACATTAAATATGTATCTGTCACCCTCATAAGTTTCTCCTGTCCCTTTTTGTGCCCCCTTCCCCCTCCCCGCAAGCTACTCCTATGACTATAGATTCATTTGCATTTTCTAGAATTTTATATAAATGGAATCATACAGTATGTACTCTTTCTCCATCTGACTCCTTTAACTCAGCTTTATTTTGAGATTCATCCACATGGTGTGTGTATCAGTAGTTCATTCCTTCTCATTGCTGAGTAGTATTTCATTGCATGAATGTATAATTTGTTTATCCGTCTGTCCATTGATGTACATTTGAGTTGTTTTCTGTTTGGGGCTATAATAAATAAAGATACTATGAACATTTATGGACATGTCTTTACGTAGACACATGCTCTCTCTCCTCTTGGGTAAATACTTAGGAGTGGAAGGGCTAGCTTGTGTGGTCGTAAACTATGATAACCTTTTAAAGATGCTGCAATCTATTTTCCAAAATGGTTATACCATTGTACATGCTCACCAGCAGTATTTGAAAGTTCCATTCTTCCATATCCTTAATTAGCCATTCTAATAGGTATGTAGTGGTATTTCATTGTGGTTTTAGTTTGCATTTAATATGCATTTAATGAATAATGATATTGAGCATATTTTCATTTTTTGCCATTCATCCATTTTCTTTGGTGAGGTATCTGCTCTTTTATTTATCAACATAGTTTGCATGCTTGTATATTGTCTTACCTCTCACCACCCACCACCACTAAACTATAAGCTCCATAATGGCTGAGGCCGAATCTATTTGCCCTTGTATTCCCTAACACCTAGAACAGTGCCTGGTACTTGATGGGCAGATGCTCAATAAATACATGAGAGAGTGAATGAATCAGTCTGTATTCTAGCCCCTTCTCTGCCTGACTCTTTGTGTGACCCTGAGCAAATTTCCCTGTTCTCTGGCCTCAGTTTCCCAGCCTGTAAAATTGAGGGTAGGGTGTTGAATTCAAAAACCTGAGGGGCCCCCCAGCTCTAACTTGGTCTGGCTTTGAGACATATCTGCTCTTGGCCACCTGGGTTTTCCCTCACTCTGCTCTCCAACCTTGGTAGACAAGGCCATGGCTCCCCAGATATCCTTTCACTACATTGACAGGAAAGGGAATGGCGCTTTTTCTGGGTTTAGGAACCTGGACCCCATCGCCCACCACCTAGCATCCAATTAAGGGCACCAGCCAACCCTGAGGCCCCAAGCCTGCTACCTTGGCCCAAGGGGTTGTTATGGACCTAGACGGTTTTGTACTTCTGCCTGATTGTCCCCCAAACCCTGCTATGCCTTATGTATACAACTAGAGCTCCCAGAGCCTAAGAGTCTCCCCTCTGCTACCAGACCATGAGCCATGATGTCTCTCATCCTTCCAGGTAAACCCAGTGCTGGGCCAATGGGCTGGAGCTTAAAGAAGAAATGGAGGGAAGAAGGTTCCAATTTCAGTCATAAGACAAAAAAAGGCCTGACCTGGACACTAAACTTCTAGGTTCCAGCCCTTTCATCCCCGCTTTGATGTGTGATCTTAGCAGGTCCCTTCCATGCTCCAGCCTCAATTTCCCAATCAGTATACACTGAGAAGGAGGACATAATGTTCCAGGGGCCTGTTTAGTACTGACATCCACTGGCATAGCTCCACCATGGCTGGAGTTGGAATCAGAGAGGCAGCAAGATTCAGGGCCCTGCTCAGGTGGAGACAGAGACGACACTCCGGGTCAAGGTCAGGGCTCAGCCTGGCTGGAGAACAGAAGCCAGGGAAGTGGCCCTTCAAGGCATGCCCAGATGCTGATAGAGCAGGTCAGGTAGAGCCTGGATCAACTCCTGGGAGCAGAGAAGGAGGATGCCTCGAGCTAAGGAGACACACAAAGGCCTTGTTCAGGGAGGCTGCATGGAACAGACAGGAGGCCAGGAGTTCGCAACTCAGAACTAAAGAGGGTTCCAGCAGCCTGTGGGGCAGCTCCTGCAGCAGCAGGCAACAGATACTCTGGAAGGGGTGAGATGGGAGATGGGAGCGGAAACTCCAAGGTCTGGCAGGAAGTGCTGAGAGATGGAAGACTGGGAAAAGACAAGGAGAGTCTGGGATCCTGGGGTAGTGGAAAGATGGAGATGTGGGAGTGGGAGGGAGGTGAGACAAAGGGAAGGAAGAGATGGTGGGGTTACCACTGAGAGGAGTGAGAGATACAGCCAATTGGGGAACTGCAGACAGAGCTGTGAGATCACGGGAGGGGACAACAGAGAGCTGAGGGAGGCGGAGGTCAACGTGTCCACAGCTGCTTGCAGGGAGAGCAGGTGAGCAGGGCCCCAAGGGATGGAGATGGCTCCACCCACAGACGCCTTGCATAGCAAGCCATCATAGTCATCTGGGAATGCAGAGCCCTGATGAACTGCAAAAATATTTTAAATAAAAGTGTTCTAAGCATCAAAATATTGAAGCTGTTGTTGTCACATTGTGGGTTAGTTGCTATGGAGAAACTCAGCCCTGGCAGCCACTCCAATAAGACCCCATGGGAGACAGGAAATGAGTCTCAAATGGGCTGGTTTAGGGATGGCATCAGGGAGGGGGTTCTCTGCCCAGAGCCAAGAATGGGGGAGGTTGGAGCCAGGACAGTATCCCACCACCCAGCCATGCTTCCTGAAATCACCTGAACTGAGTATTCCCCATTTCTGGAGGCACAGAACTGCAGGGAAATTGAGGCCTGGAGAAGGTAAAAGATTACCCGAGATCACAGAATCAGCCAATGGCATGGCTGAGCCTATGTCCCAAGTGTCCTGCTCTGGGTCCAGACATCTTCCCAGCACAGTGTTTCTCTTTCAAGACCCCATTTTCCCAGACATTTCAAAGTTGGCCTTGTCTCAGGAGTAAGTCAACCTCTCAGATATGGTGACTCCCTCTCCACTGGTCCTCATACCTGCCCTGCACATTCTCGCCTCTGAGCCTTTGCTCAGGCTGATCGTTCTGCCTGAAATACCCACCCCATTTGATGCCCCCTTCTCCAGTTCTTACAATGCTTCTTGTTCTTCCATCCCTTGCTATGTCCCGCATACTGATCATGCACCCAGCATTGGGGTCAGAGCTGATGTCCTTGCCCACCATCAGCTCTCACCTGAACAGCTGCAATAGTCCTTCTAACTGGTCCCTACTTCTACTCTTGTTCTCTTCTCATCTATGAGCTGATCTAAGTTATTTACTGGATCACAGACAGCCTCATTTCTCCTGCCCCCCCTTGCTCACTAACTCCCCGCCACATTGGCTTCCTTCAACTCCTGGAATGTCCTCATCTTTCCTACTTCAGCACAATCACACCTGCTGTTTCCTCTGTCCGGAAGGCTCTTTCTCCCACTCCTCACCTGCCCAACTCCTACCCTCAGTTCTACAGAGAGGATGTTAAGGACCTCCCTCACCCTAACTAAATTAGGTACTCTGGTCATCACTCTTTCTATTAGCACCTGGTGCTTTTTACTCAGTGGCATTATTCCCCACTCATAATTGTATTCCTCTTTGTGTAACTTAAATGTTTGTCTCTCTCATTTGACTATAAACTTAATGAGAATGGTGACTATGCCTATCAGTTTACTACAGTATCTTGAGCACCTAGCACAGCTCTTGAAATAGATTAGGGACTCAGTAAATATCTCAAAGAGTGAATGAATGCTGAGCCCCAGCCCTCAGGGAACTCACAGACTGGTTAAGTATGAAGTGTGGAACTGCAGTATCTGAGTGGAAAGAGATACTAACCCCCAACCGAGATTCCTTCTTGGTGCTTCCACAAAGGTTTCCCAACCCATGATGGGAGGATTGGGTTCACTCACCTCTAGCATCAAAGAATTCATCATCTGAGCTCTCCACAGAGTCACCAAGGACATTTCGAAGGTGCCAGGGGGCACCGCCGCCCGGGGTAGGGCCACCTGCCAAGGGGAATACACCTGTTAACCAAGCCCTATATCATGTTCCAGCATGAAAAAGGTAAACCCAGACCACCCCTGGACCAAGGGTCAGTCAGCGTCCTTCACGTCCCCGCCCTCTCCCTTCCAGTGCTCAGTACCTCACAGAGCACTCCCACTACCGTGCTTTCATTTAACCCCCAATACCTCTCTGAGATAGCTCAGCGGGATGGCAATAAGTGTGCCCATTTTATATGCTCTAAAACTGAGATCTGAGGTAGTGAGAGACATTGCCAAGGTGACACGGTGTATCAGTAAGCACAAAGTAAGTTTTGCTGTCCTAACAAATGATCTCAGTTGCTTAAGACAACAATGGTTCACTTCTCACACACAAGTTGGAAGGGGCTCTGTTCATGACAGTCACTCAAAGGCGTCACCACCTTATGTCACCATCTCAAAAGGAGACCTCAAAGTCTGCTAAAGCAAGGGAGAAGAGCACAGAAAATCACACCCAGTCATAAAGGCTTCTTCCCACAAGTGACGCATTTCTGCGCACATTTCATTGGCCAAAGCAAGTCACATGGTAATGCCCAACTTCAATAGGGTTGAGGACAGGAGAAGCAGACATCCTGATAAATGCTAGCTAGTAATGTCTACTACACACAGCATGTGCAGGCCAGCCCAGGACTGCAGTCTCCAGTAGAGAAAAAGGGGGACCTGAGCTTGAGCTCTACCCCGTCTCTGCCACTTATAACCCATGTGGCATTTCCCTTTCCATATTGCAGCCTCAATTTCCTCATCTATAAAATATTGATAACAATCAATCTTGATCTCAAAAGATCAGAAATAATGTGTGCTCAGCACCTGTACCTCAGGAGTCTCAGTACCTATACCTCAGAAGTCTCAGTAATAGCAGCTGCTGTTACTACTATCTATAGAGGGCAGGACATAGGGCTGAGGGGTTCTCCGGAGCAGGCAGGAGCAAGGACACACAGAGAATGTGGCCCCTTCCCTGAGCTCTGCCCCAACCTACCTCCTGCCCCAGAACCAGGGGAGGAGGAAGGCCAGAGATAGAGCTGGGTACAGGACCCTCTCTCTCCACCCCCCATTCCCTGGTCTCCCTCTGCTGGGCACTTTGGGACTCACATGGAACCAGCTGGTGCCCAACTCATCTGTGAACCTCTCCATAAGCTCCCTGGACACAGGAAACACTGGGGATTCCAGATAGAGTAAAATCTAATTGTAAAAATTAAAATTATAAAGATGTTAGAAGAAAATTGACCTGGTAATTTTCCTGAGTAAATAATCAGAGCAGTACACAAAGATAGAGGTGTGCAGGTGGTCATCTCGGTGTTTTGGTAACAACCAAAGAAAAACTGAAAGAAATCCCAGTGTCTATCTGTAGGGGACTGGCTGTACATTTAAATGCAGTCATAAAGGGAATTCTTCACAACTGTTAGAAAGATAGACCATGAAAAGATGCCCATGGAGTATGGATTAGGAGAAAAAAATGCAGGTAGGTCCCAGAATAGTATGTTCCTTTTGACCCCATTTTTGAAAAACATACTCACATCTGCATACTGAGGATATGTGTAACATGTTAGTTAAGAGCTCAGGCTCTGAGGTTGAAGTGGCCTGGATTCAAGCTCAGGCCTCACCTCTTAGACGCTGTGTGATGTCGGATGAGTCTCTTCACCTCTGTGTGCCTCAGTTTCCTCAGCCATAAAGTGAGGATAGCACATACCTGCCTTATGAGCATGTTGTAAAGATTAAATAAAATGCCTCAAAGCATTTAGCACAGGGCCTGGCATGTAGCAAGTGTTCACAATGATAATTATTGTATAAATATATTTACAGATGGTTTAAAATGTCTGGAAGGACATGCACCAAAATGTCAATAGAGATTACCTCTACCTAATAGAATTTGATAAGAAGAGAGAGAGAGAATTCAGCTTTTATACACACTGTACATGTAATTTTATGTGACTTAAGTTTTTCAATTTATCTTACTTTATCAGTTTATGATGCACATTTTTAAATACTTCTACATCTTTAAAATTGAGGTGCATCTTATATGATGGCATATCATAATTGGCATTGTTTAATTTTTTCTCTGGGTATAGAAAATAATCATGCATCTTATAATGGATTGCATCTTAGATTCAATAGAAAACACACACACAGTGTTCATCTTCCCTAGGGCTTCAGCCCTGGCCACCAGACACACATGTCCTGTCTCTAAAGAGACTTGGTTTCCTGTATCGGCAATGCCCTTGCCTTAGTTTCCCTATCTATACAACAAGAAAACTTACAGAGACTGTCCCTTGAAACTTTTCAACTAATGTTTGAGGAGCCCATCTGGTACACAGTAGATGTCAATAAACAAATGAAAGGTGGGCATTACCCCCAGCCATGACTAGAGTGCACATTATGATGCAGTCTTGGGATGACCTACTGCAGCCCCCGTTCACCATGCTCTGTCATCCTACAGCATGCCGACACTATTCTCTGCCCTGAGCCAAGATTCTATAAACTGGTCCTGAAGGGGAAGGCCAGCCCAGGGACACAGCCTTCCTGCCTGTCCCTCCTGCCCCACCCACCATGATCTGCCAAAAACACACCTACCTTGTGCTCCACGGCTTGGAACCATGCAAGAAGCATGTTCTGAGACACAGAAAAGGCAGAAGCCGTAGGGAACACTGACCTGGGAGTCACTTCTGGATGCAAAGCTGGGTCTGTCCCACATTCCTCATGGGAACCCTTTAAATTTTTTATTCTTGCCCACCAGTATGGACAGCATAACAGTCTGGTAAGCAATTTCCTACCCATAGGCCCTGGGTTTACTGCAAAGGAGTTTGAGAATCCAGATGCACCACTGCTGTGTATTTCTAACGTGGATATAGGACTGTTTCCTAAACGAATGTGGAGGGAGTTCTTGCTAGTACAATAGGACAAGAAAAAGAAATAAAAGGTATACATATTAGAATGAAAAAATAAATAAAACACCTTTATTCTCAGTTGGCATGATTGTCTATATAAAAAATAAAACCTCTACAAAATCTATAAAAACACCCCACTGGAACTAATAATTGAGTATAGCAAGATTTCAGAAAACGAGGTCAATATACAAAGTCAATTGCACTCCCATATACCAGCAATTAACAACTAGAACTTGAATTTTAGAGACCAATACCATTTACAATAGCACAAAAATAAATAAATAAGAATAAAAAGAAGTACTTAGGTAGAAGATTTCAGTGACTCAAAAAGTACATCACTTAAAATTCTTTCTGAGTTTACATTAATTTTATATATTTCTCAATCAACAGATACTAAAGGTATAAAAATTATCACACATTCTATATTAATATGCAAATATCCCTTGCTGTTCAAACCTATTCCATTCCATTCCTAAGAAGGAAGAGTCTGGACAGTCAGGACAGTCATATTATCTTCATCTGTTTGCTTCCCGAGTTTGGGGTGGTGAGCAGAAAGAAATTTAAGTGGCAACGGGTATATCTGAAGATTTATCTGAGTCTATTTGGCTCCTGAGTTTGAATAGCAAGGGTTCAGGGAGAAGTTCCTGGATATGGTGGCCCTCATACCTGTACAGCGTACACTCCACCCAAGAACAAAGACAAGGACATTTCTGCCAACCTCTCCCTCACAAATGTGCTAGAGCCTGAGGAAATGAGGAAGGCCCTAGAATTTGTCCTTCCCTCACCATCCCCACCTCATTCATCCCTTCAGGCCACCGTCAACCTAAGTCACTGCAACACAGATAACATGTGTCATGGGTGGGCCATCATGGGGGTCCCAGCTGGGAGAAGTGGGCAGAGGAAAGGCTGCAGGAAGGCCACCACAGCTCCATTTGAGGGAGGTGTTCTCTCAGCTAGTGGTAGGCAGAAAGGGAGGGGCTTTGGGGTGTCAAAAGGAGCTGCCCATCCCACAGGCACTGTGTTAAGTGCTGGAGACATCAGGATAAATAAGAGGGACAAGATGGGGCTCTCACAAAGCTTACATTCTGCAGAGAGCCAGAGGAGACAGACCTGAACGAGTAAGCAACACAGATAATTTCAGCAGTAGAAAACAGCAATGGACAGAATATCTTGAGAGGAGTGTGAAGGGAAGATCTTTCTGAAAGGTGTCAGGGAAGTAGAAGCTTGAATAATGAGAAAGAACCAGACATGCTAAGTGTATATGCACACATGCCCCTGCACACACACACGTGAGATGGATGGGCAGAGCACGTAAGAGCCTTCCAGGATGAAGGAACTGCAGGGCAAAGTTGCACACATGAGTTTGTCACATTTGAGGGACAGAAAGAAACCCATGTGGCTGGAGGCAGTGATGGAAGGGGGAAATAGGTAGGAGAGGAGGTGGGAGAAGAAATGAAGCCAGAACAGTTGGGTGTTGCCTGTCATGGATGGGAGCTCAAAACATGTCAGTTTTAATGTTCCAACCCCTAGCCAGAATCTATAACCCACACACTTCAGGAAGAGGGGGACACAGATGCCCAAGAGGGTCAAGAAGTCTCCTGAGGGGCAGGAAAAGTGTAGCACAGGTCAGGTGTGCTTAAGGCCACACACAGACTTGAGAGTCAGAGAAGATGGGCACCATGATCCCAGAACAGCAAGAGCAAAAGGCCCAGAAGCTCAGTCTCCTTGAGGTAGGTCCCTGACCTACACCTCTCTGCATTTTCACTGTCCAGTATGCAGTCCCAGGAGGAAGAGAGTCAAGAAGAGTTTTTGGCTCACAAGAGAATTAATAAAAATGATCTGCTGAGTAAATACATCATGCCAGACATTCTGCTAGCTGCTTCATAGGCATTATCTATCCTAACCAAGCCCTGTGGAGTGGATATCATGAATCCCCATCTTATAGCCAAGGAAATATTCAGAGATGAGAAGTCTTTTGCTCAAAGTCATAAAGCTAATAAGTGATGGAAGCAGGATCTGAACCCAGATCCACCTGACTAAAAAGTTTGTGCTAAGGATTATTATGCTGGGTGCTTTGTATCAGTGCTCAGGGAGGGGGTCCTAGGTCTCCTCTTCTCTCTTGGCCAGTAATAACCTTCTCACCTGCTGCTAGGTAGCTGGGCAAGGTGCAAGGGGCCAGCCCATGGCTGCTTGCAGTGGCCTAGTCCTGGGGGCAGCTCTCCCAGTTCTAGAACAATCCACCCACCGTATCTGCAAATTAGTGTCTGGGTATCCTTGTGTCTGTGTGAAAATCTAAATGTGTATCCACATTTCTTGAAGAATGTGAGCCTCCCCAACCAGCCACTCCCCATCCCTGAGACACACACTTGTACACAGGTTCTCATGTACTCTCTCCCTTATTCTCTTTCTCATGTTCTCTCATGCTCACTCACTTCTATCTCAGCCCCCCCCTCTCTCTCTCACACACACACACACACACACACACACACACACACACACACACACAAATCAGCTCCCAGCTATGGGTGAAATCTCAACAGAAAGGTTAGAGCATGGGTTTCAGAGCTATACAAAGTTGGATTCAACACCACCACTTCCTAGTCTATGACCCGAAACAGATCAATCTCTCTGAGCTTTACTTTCTCATCTGCAAAATGGGTATCATAGTTCTTACTCACTGTTAGATTTAACAAAGATCATTCACTAAAATATTCATCACTGCCCGGGACTCAGAAGATGACACCCCCTTATCAGCTGCAGTACCAAGGTTCAGGCTCCGGCAGCCTCCTGTGCCCTGTGAGGCTTCCAAGCGGCCTCCAGGGACCTTCCCCAAGGCTGCAGATTTCTTTCTGTGTCCTCTAAGACGCAACCTACACTCTCCAGGAGGCTATCCTTCTGTCCCACCTTCACTATCACATTTATTTAAAACTCTAAATCAGGATAAAAGAAAAAGGGGGACTATCTCACCACTTCCCCAGAAATCCAGAAAGAAACAAATGATCCTTCACACCCCATGATGCCCTAATCTCCTGGCAGAGCTCCAGTTGGGTCCTATGGTAAGACAGGCTGCTGGGAGCCATCTCCTCTCTCTCCTGGTCCATCTACCCACCAGTGTGGTCTCCTGGACTGTGTCACAGGCCTAGGTCTCTCCAGCATGAGTGCAGCCAAAAGTCCTGGCTTAGGTCATCTACTGTACACACCCACTTTCCCCACTTCAGCCTTGGCTCCCAGGGACACAGGAATAGGCAGATGGACAAAAGGCCGGTAGCCTGCCATGGGTGCTCTGCCATATACCGGGACCCCAGGCAGCAACAGCTTGGGGGCCAGAACCCCACCAGAGAGGAGAAACCACCCTGCTCTCAGAAGTCCAGTCTAAAGGGAAAGATATGTCACAGTGAGGAAAACTCTGGCACAGTAGAGTGAGGGAGGCAGGTATTGGCCGACTCTTCCTGGGCCAGACCTTGAGCCAGATGGTGCCCAAGAGGAAGGAGTTGGGAATAGAGCTGAACTAGATCAGTCCCTGCCCCTGGGATGCCAGCCTCGGGGCCCAGCCCTGTACCACCCCTGCACAGAGCACAGGACAAACAAGGAGTGGGCAGCCTGGTCCCTGGGCTAAATGCCACATACCCAGCATCCAATGCATGTAGATGGCACCTCCCTGAGGCAGAGACCCAGCAGGCTGGAGGGGCCAGGAACCTTCCTGGGGGAAGGACACCTGAGCCTCAAAGGGAAGGGTGGACAGGGTTGGACAGGCTGGGGAGGGGTGGGAGGAAGGAGAGACATGGGTCAAAATAATCAGGCCATTTCCAGGAGAAGCTGGATCTAGAACTGTCTCCTCAAGACAACTCTGGCTGGTCAAAGCAAAAGAAGGGACAAGGATGTCTGCTGTGAAAGCTACAGCCCTGAAAGTGTTCAAGTAATACCCACCAATTCCCAGACCTCCAGGGAGTCATAGGCACCTCTGAGTGGGCCAAGGTGGACTGCCTCATACTGGGCCTGCCGCCTGTGACTGTGGCCACAGCTTCTGTGCCCAGCCTTGCCTAAGGCTGTATATGAAATCATAGCCTGGCATTCCTGCTGGATTCAGCAATCTGTGCCTCAGAAGAGGAGAAGGGCCAAGGAGGAGAAAAGTACTTGGCCGCTTGGCCGCAGGCTTATTCAGGCAGACCTGTATCTCCTCTCTCTGTCTTTGTCTCTGTCACACACACACACACATACACACACACACACACACACACATACACACACACAAACACACAGCCACACACACATCACAGCTTCACACACAGCCACACACACACACATAGCCTCACACAGCCACATACACAAACACACACACAAACACAGCCTCACAACACACATTAATATCACACTTCTCTGCTCTTCAGTTCTGACCTGGAGTCCCTGGGGTCCACATGCAAGATGCAGAGTATAAGACACACAGAGTCTGGGTGAGGCTCTCATAGGCAGGCGGGGTGTCTCTAAAGGGCCCCCTCCTCTCTGCCCCTCCTCCTGGAGCCTGGCCCTCTGCCTCTCTGCCCCCTCCTCCTCCCTCACATGAACCACTGTCCCAC
The DNA here is from genome assembly GCA_028627145.1 of Eidolon dupreanum. Classification (NCBI taxonomy): domain Eukaryota; kingdom Metazoa; phylum Chordata; class Mammalia; order Chiroptera; family Pteropodidae; genus Eidolon; species Eidolon dupreanum. The sequence goes on from CM053506.1 coordinate 71,176,845, forward strand.
TCCCACTACCACTTGAGGCTGGTTCAAATCCCAGCTCTGCCACTTATCAACTGATGATCTTAATAAATGTCACTATATGCCACTCCGCACCTCAGTTTCCTTCTCTGTAAATTGGGAGTAATGATAGTACTTACATAGGGTTGCTATGAGGATTAAATGAATGAATATTTGAAAAGCATTGAGCATAATACCTGGTACTCAGTGCTTTAAGAGGGTTTGTTAAATAATATAAATAATCATGATTATCCACAGGCCTTTCTTTGGTCCTTTTCTATATGGAAGCTCCGAAGCATGGGTCCCTCCCTTCCTCAGGCCCCTGGAATGGGAACCCAGAAGGCAGAACAGAAACTGCCTTCCTCTCCCTGAAGTTGGAAGTGCCTATCCCCTGACATTTATGGGGCACTCCTGGTGCATGGCTGATCCTTGTCTCCTCTCCCCCAACATAGCTCCCTGGAGCTGTGTCTTGTGTGCCTCCCAAACCTTGAGCTATGTCCTAAAACATCCTTTGCCTGTGCCTGCCAGAGCACCTATCCATAGACTGGGCCCAGGCCTGCCTGCCCCATGGGGCTATGGGTTCCCCCAAGGCAGACACCTAGTAGAAATCCTCTCCAGGCCCATAGCCTCTCCCAGCCCAGGGCTGGGCACAGAGAAAGCTCTTATGTTCAGCATGGCCAAACATGGGGTAGATCTCAGGAGGACCTCCTCAGGGAAGTTTCCCATAAGGCACGACATCAGGCCCCCACTCTGGGTCAGGATGAGTCTGGGGACCAGACTGATCCAGGATCAACCAGCCCATGCTCAGACTTCAAGGGGCTATGGGGCCACCCAGGGAGGGATGAGAGGCCAGGAGATGCTGCTTCCAGAAAAAGGCACTATTGAAGGAAACCAGTGCTGGTTGGGGATTGGTTGCTATAGAAACACGTCCTAACTATCTCCCAAACTGCTGTATGCGCCACTGATGAGCTTGTGTGCTGGGCTGTTTCAGGGGACATGCCGGGAGCCCCAGAAGGGCTTGCCTGCTGGGGTTCCCAGCACCTGGAGCCCAGATTCTGAAGGATCCAGGAGGAATCCAGCATGTGGGGCAACCAGGTAGCTCCATCAGTCCAGGGATGGACTCGAGGACTGAGGCTAAGACTCTAGTCTGCAAAATTATTCTGAAATTAGCCACAGCCCCAACCTTGAGCTGGCCACAGATCAAGTCACAACCCTGATCATAGAACAAGGTGAGACTCAGCCACAGACCAGGCCACAACCCCAATCTCAAACCAAGCTATGAAGCTGACCACAGACCAAGTCACAAACTAAGCCTCGACCCAGTCACAGATCCAGCCACTAACTCAGCAACCCACCAAGCAATGACTCTAGCCACTGACTTCAGCCTAACCCTGGCCATAAATGATACTGGGCACAACCAAGTGTCTATCAAATAATTTCAAGGATATTTTCACAGCTAACACTAACTTCTGTACAGCATTTCCCACCATTGCCAGGCATTTGCATGGCCTTCACTTCCTTTTGTCTTCACAACAGCCCAGTGAGGTCAATAAAGAAGAGCCATGACCCCTGTTTACAGATGAGAAAAGCTAAGTTCTGAGGAGGAATCTGACCTTCCCACTGTCAGGCTCCCTGTCCTCAGGGTGTGCTGGGTGGGGTTAGAGTCCCTGTCTCCCAGCAAGACACAGTTGGCCGAATCAATTGCTTTGGAAAAGATGTTCTTTTTGAAGACCTGCTGGTATCTCATAAATATGCCATTTAAATACCCATTAATTACCTTATTTAGGAGCTAATTAGTGATTAATAGCTTTGGCTATCTATTGTACTTCCACTTACTCTGCCAATTCAGCTCCCAACAATTCCGAGTTATTTGGAACAATTCTCCCAAGCCCCAGATGTCCCCCCTCTGTCCCTTCAGACTCTTGCTCCGTAAGGAAGAAACTTTCTCCTGCCTCTAAAGGGAGCTCCAATAGCATCTGCTACTGATGGCTCTGCCACCTGCAGGCTCCTCAGGAGGGTAGCAAGGGGGAGTCCCAGAAGAGGGCCCCCTCAGCAGCTGCAGGAAGACATTCCTTCCAATCATCCCAGGATGCCCTGTGGGGAGCTGGGAAAGGAGGTCAGGAACCCAGGCACCCAACCAGGGCATGGGGAGGCCAGCTTGGGGTCAATGCTGAAGACTCTTTTGCAGAATCCCACCTCAATGAGCCAGCCAGCTTTTTGGGAAAGGCACCAAATGCTACCATCAGCCTGATGCAAGCAGCAGCAGGCGAGCAGCCCCACCTCCAGCAAGGACCTAGGTGGGCCATTTGTACCACTGGCCACTCCGGATTGCTAATGAGTAAGGATGGGGCCGCAGGCTGCCTCTGCCCCTAGGCTCTCCATTTGGTGCTAAACCCCAGCACCTGGAATTGCCAGCCGGGACCTCAGAGGCAGGGCTGCCTAATATTCTCATGGCTGCTCCAGATTACACTGTATGACGAGAAGGAAACAAACAGGCAGCAAGGAACAAACACCCCCCACCCCCACCATTCACTGGGCAGTAATGGGAAAGCTGAAAATAGCTTTTTTTACCACTAGGGATGATTCCAGGGTTGCTCAGCTGGGACCAGCCTCAGGGAGGCAGGAGGCGGGAAGTGGGGGTGAAGAAATGAAAAGGAGGCCACAGGGCTATGGGAGGTCGAAGGGAATTTTGATCAAGAGGGCAGTGATCTGCACCATTTTGGAGCAGTCCAGAAAATGTCAGAGGTGTATAAGTGATGATGCTCTAAACCTCCCAAAGACAGACTCCTAGAACAGCTGCCACCCCTGTGAGCTCACGGTTCGAATCCCGCACACCTAGGTCTCTCCCCAAGGAGGTCAGGAGTACAGGCGCGATGTGCTCAGCAAACACTGAGAGAGAGCCAAGCAAACACGGCATCAGCGGCAGACGGCTCAGAAGAGGCCTCTCGATCCACCAGAACTCAGTGCCCCTCCCAGACAGAGCCGGACGTGTTTCTATTTTTGCTTTCAACCCTTGTTTGGCATCCCCAGCTAACAGACGGCTACTTCCCCTCCCTTTAGAATAACAGGGCATCTAGGAAGGGGAACACCTCCTCACTGGCCTCCCCTGCCCCAGGTCTGCAAATAAACAGACTGACCCTGGCAAAGAAGGATGAGGCCCTGGACACCCCCAGGCACCTTCCTCTTACAGGACGTCAGCAAGAGAAGAACCTCACTAACATGCCTAGAGAACAGCTTGACACCAAAGAACTCTGGTTTCCAGATGCAAAGGCACCTGCCCCCGCCAGCTCTGGCTGCACATGCTGGCCCCGCTCCACACAGCCACAAAACCTTCCCCCCGGGGGTCTGGAATTCACCCCACAGTCAGGCCACAGCCCAAGCCCCTACACGCCATCCCCCACCTTGACCCAAGCTCTGACATGGCTACAGAGGCTCTCAGCCTGGGCCCAGCCTGAGCCATGTCCTCGTGCACAAGTGAACCTCACAAATTCAGACCTGAGGAGAGCCTGAAGGAAGCAGGGTGTAGCCCTACTACAGGAACCCAGCTCCCACCCCAGAGCTGCTGACAGGCAGGAGGCTCCCCCACCCATCCACCCTCTCTACACATGACCCCCATGGGGGCTGCTGGCCACACAGCTGTGCAGGCCTCCGCAGGCAGACGTGGGGCCCTGGAGGTGGCATTTACCTCCGGAGTGACTCACTAAGTCTCCCATTCCTTTGTGAAAGGGGGTGCAATTTAGCATTTTCTTTCTCCTTAGACAACAAGAATTTTAAAAGCGAGAGTGTAGAGATTTGAGAGAGTGGGTGGGGAGCTCAGATCTCATTTGATTTCCAAACTCATTTGTTATACATTCTCTCCTCTCCCCTCCTACCCCCAACCATTTCCTTGGGGGCTCTGACCACCCCCTCCCACAGTGGTTCCTGGCTGCAGATCTGGTGATGGGCTGGGGCCTGGGGCCCCTAGGAGGCACAGCTTTCTGTGTCCCAATCCTCAGCATTTGTTTGCCCATCCTCACCACTCCTCTGGGAGGGTTCTTATGAGGTATGAGATGCTGAGATGTGGGGAGGTGAGGCCCCTTAAGGCACTGTAAAGCCAGCAGGAGGGAGACCAAAAAAGGAGCAATGTTAGAGCTGGAACAGACTTTAAAGCTTATCCCGACCCACCAACTCTTCCCTTCCCTTTCTTTAATAGATGAGGAAACTGAGGCCCAGATGGGCCATTAAAGGTCAAACAGTTACAGGTCCAGGTCTCTTCTTTTGTTACACAATTCGACTCCTAGGAATGCTGACTCTCAGAGTAGAAGAGATCTAAGTTCTAATTTCAGTTCTGCCTCTAACTTTATGTGTGATTTAAGATCCAGACACAACCTCTCTGAGCCTCAGCTTTTTCATCCATAAAATGGGAATAACTTCAGCCCTACCTCAAAAAGATGATGTCAAGCCACAGGACAGCAGAGTGTGCTGAGGACTCCTAGCAAAAAACAAGCCCAATTGCTCCCAGGCTAATCCCTGACCCATCCTTCCTTCTCTCAAGCCTGGAATCACAGAGAATTCCTGGGAGGCAGCTGGGTTCTACTGGGAAGTCCCCAGTCCTCAAAGTTGTACTGGTCTCTGGGTGTTCACACCCTGTGTCCTTAAAGACACCAGACATCAGAAAAGGACGCTTTGCCTTTCTGGCCTCAGTCTCCCACCCTGCACAATGAACACATAGGACTGGAAGACCTCCAAGCCTCTTCCAGCCATGAACTATCATAACATACGAAGGTATATGTGAAAACATCACACTTTCTGTCCAATCTCACACAAATATGGCCCCAGCAAGGAAGAGGTCTAGCCATGCCCTTACACTCTGTGTCCCACCAGCTAACAAGAGGCCTCCAATTAGGACAAGGGTTTCTGGGCCCAGGGTCACATGCTTGAGGTGGGGCCTTCTGTTTGAGTTGCACTGTCTTTGACTCATCTAATCACACCATGGTCACGGCTAAGAGGCAGCAAAAGGTCTCAAACTGGGGCCTGCTAGGGCCTGCTGGGGCCTGCCAGGTCTGCTGAGATAGGTAACTCAGCCGAGGAACAAGACACCTGCCCAAGCTCCAGCACTTCCCCAACTGCAAGCATGTCTCCAGTCTTCCTGGGGGGCAGTTTTAGGGAGGCCTTGAATTGGGACATTGGCTTCTGATTATGCTCCAGCCTTCCCCCCGGGCCGACACCCGAGAAGGTGAATTTGTAATCTCTTTGCAGAATGTGATGTCCTTCCCAAGATACATTCCAAAGCAATCCCAGCACCCTCGGTTTGGCAGTTTCTCAAGGATCCTGTCTCAAATCCCCTGGCACCAACCAGAGTCCTGAGAATCCCAGTGCTAGTTCCTTTCCCTAGCTTTCAAACATTCCCTCCTCTGAGAGATCCAGACACCTGTCTCCACCCCTGAGAGCCACAGAGCAGGGTGCCCAGAGGTCTGCCTTTGGGATGGTGAGAAGCCAGCTGCTTCAACTGAGCAAGGTACAATCCAAGGCTCTGAAAAGGCAGATTCTAGGCCCAGCTGTGCCACCACCTTTTTCTGTGGTAGTGGCCACATATCTATCCCTCCCCAGGCCTCAGTGTCCTCCTGTTGACAAGGGGGGCATGACTATCTGGAAGTGTCCTCCAGCTCTGACACTGTAGGATCAGTGTTTTACTGACTCATATTACGAGGTTTGATATACTCCAGCCATTGTCTCCTCCCCTCAGAGCAGAGGCCAACACCTGGGAGCAAATAAACTGGTTCCTCCAGCCTGAAAGGCCCAGCCCTGTAGCCCCAGCCCAGCCTCTCCTGACAGTCCTGACCAGCCTGAGAGTTTCCAAGACCCTCTTGGCAGCTTACTCTGTTTTTTCTTAGATGGGGCCTCCCACTTGCACTGCCCCTTAGGCTGACAGATACCCCCTCCAGCCTGCTGGAGAGCAGAGGGTGGGCCCAAGGAGTGTAGAGAGGAAGGGAGGGGCAGTGCAGCTGGCAGGAACTAGAACAAACTCTTCCCATCCTGGCAAAGCCTCTCTCCACCCTCCCAGGAGCCCTCGTGTAGCAGCCAGAGACCTGTCGAGACATCCAAATCTTACCGTGTCATTCCTATCTGCGATGCTCTCCAGAGTTCCTTTAAGCCTTCTGCACCCCTCTAAGAACCTGCCACCCCAGCCAGACATACTTCTCCACCCTTGGACACCTCCTGTCCACCCACTTCTATTCCCACCTGGCAGCAGTCCCTCCACACTTACATCTTTCTCATTCCAACCTCCTAGTCTTTGTGCAAACTATTACCGCCACCTGGAAGCCTGCACTTCTCCACCTTCCTATTCAAATTCCACCAGCCTTTGAGGCCCAAGTTCTAGAGAAATCCAGCCTTCACTACTTCAAGCCACTACTGGCCCCCTCTCTTGTCTGTACTACACCGAGACCTGCCCATGGGTAGCTCTTATGGCAAATTATTGTTTCCTAAATGGAGTTCCTGGATCCTCCCCCACCTCCCTACAGCTGCCTTTCATCCCCAAGGTAGGCCTCTCTCCTCCTTTGTTCACCAGATCAAGGCCCCTCAGGGCAAGACCAAGGGCTCTCTCTCCCTAGCCTTTCCTCTCAAGACTGAACATGGGGCACCACAGCGATCCAGGTCTGTACAACCAAAATCTTCCCCAAGATTGGGAACCAGTAATAACCCATTTGAGATCCATATTCTGCAAACTGTCCAGTCCTTCCTAGGAACTGATTACATTTCTCTTGTACCTGGGTTCTCTTGGCAATGTGAAAGTTTTTTCCCTGCCTCCCTTCACTCCTATCTGACACAGTTGACACAGCCCTGGCTGAATGCTCAGGATATGTACTGCACAAGTGTAGGGATGCCATTCACTAGACTACAATATGATGACCCTGGAGCCATGCACTATGATGGCCCTGGGACCCAAACCCCTATCTCTTCCCTCAGTAAGTGGCCTCTTGGACACTTTTTAGAGGGAACGCCTCACAAGTAATGGAGCAGACCCCTCACTCACTGGCCAGGTTCCCACAGCCTCTTCTTCTGGCCTTCGGCTTCCCTTGGTTCTAATGTCACCCCTAGAGTGAAGGCCTGATTATTTATGACCATCAATCTATCCGTGTGAGGTAAAAGGTCCTGAATAACCATGACTCTCTGTGCTATATCGCCTCCTTGGGCCTCAGTTTTTCTAACTGTAAAGAGAGGGACTTGTGCTCCTATCTCTGAGGATGCCCTCTGTTCTAAAGCTCCCCAATCTATTCTACAGCAACTTTGCCAGTGGGGGAGATGTGACTCCTATACACACACACACATGACTGCATTCTGTTTTCAATTCAGTAGGCTTAGGAGCCTAAAGAAGAGGGACATTTACAAAATGCAAGTAGCCTACAAGAGCTGAGAAAAGAAGGACTAATCCGATTTTGCTGAGGTCAATCCCAAAAGGCTCCTTGGGGTGGCAGCTGAGTATGGGAGAGAAGAGCCTGGGCAGTTCCAGCCACACAGAGGAAGGGAGGCTGTGCTGCCCTGAGGGAAAGGGCCAAGCGTGAAATTGCAGCAGGAAAGACAAACTGTTAGAACAGCACGAGGTACTGATGCTCAAAGCAGGGCAGTTTTTTTCACCTGTCACTAGAACAAACTCCCACGAACTCTCAGCCTAAGGACCATGGGACCCGTAGGCCAAGGCAGAGGGACAGTATCCCCATTCCATGACTAGGGTGACCTATCAGGGCAGTGATGGAGAAAAACCCATCACTTACAGTCTTGAGAGTTCAACAGAGTTGGCTCAGTGACCAGGGTTTGCCCAGACCCTCTAGGCCACCTTGAGGAAGTTGTTTCTCCAGATGTTTTTAAAAGGGGGAGAGTAGCATTTCTCACTTCCCAGGAACCCTGTGCACATTACCTGGTGCATTGTACAAGTAATAAGTGTTAACTGCTATTGCGATGGCAGTGCTCTGGCAGGTGATCTGTGCGCAAGGTGTGCATGCGGACACACACACATGTACACACAGTGTGGGGTGGTAGGCGGACACACACCCTATCTTGTGCCCTTTGGGAGGAGTGAGGGTGATAAGGACCCAGCTCAGTGGAGGAAGGAGGGAGATAGCCCTTTCGAGCCTCAATGGTGTCATCTCACTATGCCTCCCCCAGGAGGGGAGAAGGGAGGAAAGTGAGAAAGGGGGTGTTTAGATGTGTTTCATACTTGCCACGTCTCACACAATCAGCCCTACCCCAATAGGACTCTTCCAGGACAAAATGGGACTATATTCTCAGGCACCTGAATAACGTACCCAGTGCATGTAGAGAGGGGATCTGAACCCAGTCCAGGGTCCAGGACAGCACTTGTGGGGTAGCAGTGGATTTATACGGAGACCAGTGGTATCCTTGCCAAGTGTGTGTACAGGTGAATTCACGCTCATTCCATCACTGTCATCGCTTATGGGTAGAGTGGTGGAGTTCATCCCAGGCCAAAGCCTAGTCCCAGGGGATGGCATGGCACTTGCCAGTGTCAGGTTGGGTATGAGTTCATGGTACATTTACACATGCCAGTCTCACAAGCCAGCCCTGCTGACACAGGGCTTGCTGCCCCCACTGTATGGCCAGCCCTGTGGGCTTTCCTCAACCCAGGCCTCCCAAGACACCAACCAGCCCAGAGTGTGCAAACAGGGGCAGAGTCTGGTCTCTGTCCTGATCCTCCCGTGGCCAGCTCAGGGCTTGGCACAGAGCAGATGTTGGTGAATGAATGTCTGGCTGAATGATTTAACGAATGACTAACGCCCACTCTCTCACCTAGGACTACATACGCCTCTTGAGTCTGGGGGAGGGCAGCACCCATGGGACCCCAGAAGAGGTCCTACCTTTAGAGCTCCATACCTGAGGTTTTACCTCCCGGGGTCAGGGTAGGGAGAAGGGGAGGGGGCGGGACGGCCACTAGTGGGTGCATCACCAGCACCCCTCCTTCCCAAGAAGAAATCTGGGTCTCCTGGATGAGCTGGGGGCGGGGGTACAGGGGGTAGGGGAGCGGTGTCGTGTCCTGGATAGAGCTAGCGGCAGGACAAGGGGGCGCGTCCTCGTTTGCGTTGGGGGGCGTGGGATGAAGTGGCAGCCACGGGACACCCCTTCCGTCCCCATACCGGGTCAGGCCTCCGGAGGGTGGTGAGCTCCCACAGCTGAACTAAACAGGGGCGCTGCAGCCCTGGTCCCTGTCAGTGGGGCCATGGCGAGGGGGACAGGGTGTCCCACGAGGTGACCTGGGGCGCAGGAAGGACGCGGGGCGCGCGGAGCCCCCTCTGCACGCTCTGGGGGTCCGGCCTCGTCGCTGCCGGCTGCAACCCTCCCGGAACCTCCGCCCACCTGCGTGCGGGGCTCACCTGGGCCGCCTGCCCCTCCTCGAGCCAGGCGGGTCCCTCCCCCGGTCGGCGGACCCTGCCCTCCCGGCGCACGCTCGCCCTCACCTGCACGGCCCGCCTTGGCCATGTCCCGGGCGGCGGGCTCCGGCGGTGCCGCCCCGCTCCTCGCGGTTCTCTGGCCGGGCCCCGGCGCCTCGCCGCCTCCGACCCGAGCGGACTCCGAGCGCCGCGCCCCGCGCCCCCGCCCCGCGCGCTCGGCTGCCGCCACCGCAGCCGCCGCCGCCTCGCCGCTCCCTCCCGCTCCCTTAAAGGCGCCGAGCGGCGGCCGAGCGGCAGCCGCGCCAGCCCCCCCGCCGCCGGGGTGGGACTGACGGAGGAAGGCGCCCCACCCGCCCCCGCGAGCCCACACCCCGCCCGGGCCGCGGCCGCCGCTCCAGCCCGCTCCGCTCAGGCCCGCGCGGCCACCGCAGCGCGCGGGGGGCGACAGAGACCGAGATCCGGCTGGGTTCAGAGACGAAGAGCAGAGACCGTGCGAGAGACACGAGACACTGCAGTCCAGACAGAGATGGGGACTCGGGCTGGAAGTCAGGAGAGCAGAGGCACTGAGACACAGCGCTAGAGAGACACCTCTACACACGAACACACACACCCGGGCTGAAACACCAGCGGGCAGAGAGAGAGAAATTCAGAAATAGAAATTCAGAGACTAGAGACCCGAAGCCTGGCACCGGGAGAGTGCCTGAGCCTACAGAGATAAGGAGAGAGGAAGGAAGAAGGGACACAGGGAGGCTCCCACGAAGCCAAGGAGGTTGCTCCAGGGATCAGAAACAAGAGATGGACCCCTTCATCAGCCTGTCCCACTCCAAGGCTCTGGACCATTTCTAGAGTCTGACCTAGCCTCACAGGGTAAGAGATTTCTGTGCCCTTAATTCTAAAGGAACATGTAAAACATGTAAATCCCATCTGGGACTCTAGGCTGGAGCAGAGTTTGGGGAGGCCAGTAGCCTAGATGTGAGAAGTACCTGCTCCACCTTCCAAACCCGGGATGCCAGTGTTCTGGTGAACAGGCCTGGCGGGGCCTGGGGAGATTTGTGTTGTGGCCTCTGCATACAGGGATCCACAGTCCACCCCCAACAGGGGGCAGGAGATGGCCAATTGTCCTGGTGGTTGGTACCTGGATGGTAGCCAGGTGGGAGATCCCAAGGAAGAGCAGTCCTCTCTCCAGCTCAGGGCTGTGGGCCCAACAGATATCTGACCAGCCTTGGTCAGCTCCCAAGCCAGTTACCTAGCTCCCTGCTGATGGAAAGAGGTAGAGAGTAGCCACTCTTCAAATAACTTTTCAACTACCACCAAGCCCTCGCCTGAAAAGATGCCCTCTGCTTCCTTGGTAAGGGCTAAAGCCCAGTTACAATCTACAGCCAGGTACCTCACCGGCTCTGTCCCACCCCAACCTTCCAGGGAAAAGGTCCATCAGATAATTCTACCCTTGGGCTAGCCATGGTCTGACTCCAAGGTCACATTAGCCCTTTATATGAAACTGGGTACACATGGGACGAAAAGGTACCTCAATGGGCATTTAGTCCAGCACTCCCTCTGGGGCTCTGACTGTACTCACAGAATCCCCACCAAGTGGCCCTTCAGCTCCTGGCTGATTACATCCAAGGACAGGGAACTCAGTAACTCAAGCAAGAGAGTTCTGTCTTTGGATGGTACTGACCGTGAGAATGTTTTCACTCATTCGAGCTGATTTCTGTGTCTTATATGACCCACCTATGGGTCCTTCTGATGGCTCACCCAACAAATTGAAGGCTCCCCAGGGCCCTGTCCAACCCCTAGTGTGGCTTCACCAGCCATCATGGTTTGCCAGGGACTATCTGGATTTTAGCATTGAAAGTCCCACATCCCAAGAAGCTCTGAATCCCAGAACCAGGCAGCAGTGCTGACTCCAGCAGACAGAATTTCAGAAGCTCGAAGGTTGTGAAACCAGACCTGTTCACCAGTATGTGCCATTGGTCACCAGCTGGGAGCGGGTGACTGGATCTCTGCAACACTTCCGCATTAGTGGGGTGTGATGGGGATGGGAATAGTATGCTCAGCGCTTTACACTCATCATGTCACTTAACCCTCAGGTGCTTCCTGAGGTGTATTATATTATCCCCAGTATATACATAGGGAAATAGAGGCTGAGAAAGTTTGGAGCTCATGGTCATGCAGGATTAGATTTCAGGCCTATGTTCTGTTCTGCCCTCACCCTTCCCTGCAGGTGGGGTATAGTCAGAGATCTGACCACCTGGATAATGTCCAGGTTTTGCCACCTGGTCTGTGGGTGTGAGTGGTCCCCTGAAAGGGGACACACCTGGTCTTGAGACTTTTGCTCACAGTCTGGTAGGGGCCCTGATATGTCCTTGCACCTCCGTGTGTGTGTGTGTGTGTGTGTGTGTGCGCGTGCGCGCGCGCGCGCGCGCGCGTGCTCAGGGAAGATGCACCCTGCGGCAAGCACTGAGACCCCTCCCACTTCATTCCAATCACTATGAATCCTTGAGAGAGGGTGAGTGGAGCAGTTAATGGGAAGTGCCAAGTTGATGGGAATTGCAGAAATCATCTAGCCAGACCCCTTTCCACATCCTCATTTCTCACAAGGGAAGACAATGGGCCAGAGAGGGAGGGGACTTGCTGCATGACAAGACACTAGATCCAGGGCTTCCCCTTAGTAAACCATCACAGCCCCAGCCCCAGCACCATCTGAAGTGCAGTCCCTTGCATGGATCTGGAGTCTGATGGAGAGTGTGTGGCCCTGGCCCCCTCAGGGCAGCTTCTGAATGTGCTGGCTGTTAGCAGCTGCCAAGGAAGTGCTGGCCCAGCCTGTAGACAGAGCAAACACATCAGGACTCAAGGCCATTAGATTAACTGGTGGGAGTTAACTTCCTGTGTTGGTAGAATCACCGTTAATTGAAGAAAGGAATAACTAGCAATTTAGAGGCGACCTCAGCTGCCTGCAGGAGACAGAAGCAGAGTCCAGCAGGTGTTTCTTGGGCCTCCCAGTTCTGTGACAAGAGTGACAGTGCCAGGGTTCCAGACAGATCCCTTTCTCTGGGACCTGCTGCCCAGGCCCTTTTCTCTGATCACAGTCTGTTCTGTCTCTACATCCAGAGCAGCCAGCTGCTCCCAGGCCCAGTCAAGCATTACAGACCAGAGAACCGGAAAAAAAAAAGTGCGCAGAGGCCAGTGCTGCCTATTACCTGGGAGAATGTGTGCACAGATGTGGACAGATTAGAGAGCTCCAGGCAAACAGGAGTGGGAGCTAGCTGGCGTGACTCTTCAACACAAGAGACCCAGGGCCAGTGGTTCTAAGCACTTGGAATGGTACGTGGTGGTCTTTAGGAGCCAACATGGCCCCACAGAAAGACAGTCATGCCAGGCTACGCTCCTTTCCTTTTTGGACACGTTACGACTGGTGGAGTTAAGTATTGCCATTCCTGCTGGGCCTGGCATAGCTGCTGCCCAGCTTGCTGAGAGTGATTCTGTGAATAGCACAGGAGTCAGGAGCAGGACAATGGATAGGGCAAGTAACTTATTCCTGTCCACTGTTGATGGAAGGAGGCCTGGGGCAGGACTTGGGCCAACTCAAGCACTTCAGCAAAGGTGCCTACGGCAAAGGAGTCCCACTGCCTCTGCCAGTGTCACATTGTTCTCTCTCACTTGAGCCATTGAGGATGCCTTCCCTCCCTGCAATGTCTCCTGGCCTGGCTCTATACCCTTCTCGACCCCCTTTTCACTGGTTCCCACAGTAAAAAATTCCCTTGGTTGTTGTCCACTGCCGTGGGGATTGCCTCCAATTAAAACAGCAGCCCCAGAAACAGATGCTCTTCTTTGGAGCCTTCCAGAATAGCTCTGAGAGTGGCTGGTATGTTCTCACCACCACCTTCTTGCCTCAGGCAGCCCCAGTTCTGCCCACTAGCCAGGACACTGGGTGGAATAGACCTTTCCATCAGCACTGCTGGTTCTTCTCCTCCTTGCTGTTCTCTGTGGCATATTTAGGATTATCTGTGCTTCTACCTTCAATCCCAAGAAGGATTAGAACCCTGACTGTCCCCACCCGCTCTGGTGAGAGCCCCTTCTCAGCAGTTACATCAACAACCATGGCTTCATCCTCACTGAGTCACCAAGGATCTCATCTGTGGTTTCCTGCAGAGGCAGGATGATTCCTTTATCCCTAAGGTGAGCCTCAGACTCCTAGTGTAAGGACCCCCAGCCAAGATAGACCCCCTCGCCGCCCCCCAGTAGAACAAGCTGAAAGCTCTAGTTTACATAGATTGCGGTCCTGCTCTATGCCACGAAAGTGAAGTCTGGACAGCTGGTGTCCTCAGTGTTTTCAAAAGGTATTTGGGGACACCTTGCAGAAGCTGCTGAACAGGACCTCATCAGATTTTTACTTGAGTGCTGAGATGAACTGAGGCCAGAGCCTGGATTTCATTTCATCAATTGCTGTTTAGCTCACTTCTCTAATCAAGTGGGGTGTACTAGTAAATGGGATTTTGAAGAGAGGGTTTGGAAAGGTTAAGGGGTAGGTTTTTCAAGGCAAAGGGTGGTTCATGGAGACAGAGAGATGTAGTAGCTGCTCCAAGCAGAATGAGCTGCTTAGGGGGGGGTTCTGCTGTGTACTGTAGAGTGGGACCCCTCCCCCACGCCCATGAACAATCAACAACAATTTACCACTTCCTCAAGCTTTTGCAGTTGGAGCTGTGTTTTGTGTTTGTTTGATGTCAAGACTGTTGAGATTGGCCCCAAGTAAGCCAAATTGTCTTCAAGTTATACTTAGACGAAAGACAAATTAAAAACTAAGTGAAAAGCTAAAACTCTGCTGTAAAAGTTGCCCTTCCTGTCTGCACTCCTGCAACACCCATCAGCCCCAGGTGCTGAGAGAATGCACATGCAGACTGTCACCTCAGCCTGGTTGCTACCCCATGCTGGCTCCTCCCCCATCCTGCTCCCCCCCCAACATTGTTTATTTATGACAGGTTCCAGAACAAGAAAAACCAAACACAGTTGTAGATGATAAGGCAGTAAAGAAGCAATAGATCAATGGGGAAAATCACCTGTGGTTCCTGATGACTAATGCCACAGGATCTACAAAGGCAGGAAATTGCAATCAGACTATGTAAATAGATTTCGTAATAGTTGGTGGCTTTATCTGCACCTAGTATACATATTATCTACATCTGTTATGGCTCTTGTACACCTTGCCTCACATTCAGCTTTCCTCTGCTCAGACACGGTCCTTGCTCTTGACCCTAGCGAGTTTCCAGTTCTGGCCATGCTGCCGAGTACCACAGAAACACTGAGTGGCAATATTGGAAGGTCATGAAGGATCATCTGGGCCTAAACCCTCTTTATTTATTTTGTTGTAACCTGAAATGCACCTAATAGGATGCAATAGCTTTGGTGTTACCATCCTACTCCACAGCTCATGGTGTTTCCCACCAATCTGGGCATCTTTTTTCTTTTTCCTTTTTTCTGTGCGTGTGTGCGTGTGTGTGTGTTTCTCTTATATTCATCCCTCATTCTATTCCTCTCCAAATGTTGTGATTTTCCAGCCTACCTTCAAAAGCTTTCTCCTATATGTATATGCACAAACATGACATACCTGTATGTGTATGTGAAAAGTATTACATAATGGCGTCTTGGTGGATAGCATGTTCTGCTTCTTTTTTTCCCCCTTAATATTGTTTTTGAGATATCCAGCCACACTGATATTTATTGATTTGTCTTATTCCTTTTGACAGCTGCATAATATTTTATAATGTGATAACACCTCATCTTTTTTCTCTAGTCCCTTTTAATGGCCCCTTAAGTTTCACAGCTCCTCCTGCTATAAATGCGGCTAGAACAAACATCCCGGTGCTTCCTGTGAAAGGGATTCTCTAGGGTATATGGGCACAGCATTGTATCGCGAGGCTGTCAGAACATAAACTTAAATACTGCATCACCAAATTCTTCTCGAGAAAGGTTATTCTACCAATGCCTTCACTGACGATGTTAAGACTGAGGCCTGAGCAGGCCAGTGACTTGCACTAGTTTAGAACCTGAGCGTTCTGACTTCCAGCCTGGGGTCTACCTGCTCAGAGCATTCCACTGCCTCTCTCGGAATCCTGGCAGTCTCCCATGGAGTCAGCCCAGTGCTGCAGCCTCTTAGAGCCGGAACCTCAGCCTGTTATAAAAATTTCATCTCTCTCCTCCATGTCCAAGCACAGTCATACCCACCACAAACTTTCTCAATAGGTGGTAGAGGTGGGAGGTCTGAGCTGAAGATAGCATGGAAAAGCCTCCTGTACAACCATAGGAATGAACCTGGGCAGCCCCATTGCCTGCGTGTGACAAAAGCTCCTGCTACAGGCCCTCCCTGCACTGCTCTACTCTGCATTTGTTGATACAGATCTCACAGTGTATTCATCTTGACTCCCCAGAGAGGACCCCACACTGCTTGGGGCTCAGGCAGCTGCTGAATAAATGCCAAGATGGAGTATTGGAGGAGGGAACCCCTAAGAAAGGGTCATTCTGACCATTCTCCTGCCTCCAGACTTTGCTAAAACCTTCAGACCTCTTGACAGAGAGGCTGGCTGGGAAGCTCTTCCTCATGTCTGCTCTAGTCTCCTACTGTAAACACAACACAATTATAATAACAACGACAAGAGTAACAGATATTTGCTGCATGATTACTATGTGCCCATAAGGGTTTTAAGCATTCATGTTATCTCATTTAATCCTTATAGCAACATGATGAGGAAGGTGTTATGACCATTCCCATTTTACAAATAAAGAAACTGAGGCTCAGAGAGGCGAGATATCATTCTTTAGCTCACATAGCTAGTAAGTGGTGGAGTAAGTATTCCTACCCAAGCCTTTTTATGTCCATGAACCTATCTTAACCACTAGAGGGAAGAAGACAAGAGAAAATAAAACAGAAACAAGACAGGAAACCAAGAAGCTGAGGCTCTGCCACTAACTCCAGGTGCAGCCTCTGACAATCCACCACCTGCCCTGTCTCTGAACTGCCTTGTCAGTACCAGACTTGTAAGCTGCCCAGAGCCTTTGAAACTTGGCTATGACCCTGGGTTCCCAAAGCCCCCTGGGAGGTGCCCTGGCAGGTTGAGAATCTGAGTCAGCAAGATTCTCCAGGGCACACAGGACTTTGCAGCCTTGGCTTTGGCAGAGGCCTCCTGGGGCTATCAATGCCTCCCTCCTCTGAGGCTACTAACCCAACAGGCCTGGGCAGATCTCCGGTGCTGCTCAGACTATCTATTCATATTGGAATTTGAATGCTTATGGTCAGAATGACTAAAAGGCTGAATTTTACAAGGGTTTTGAAAGTGAATTGACTCCACTTATTAAAGATATACTAGATTATTCGCTGAATATAAGGACACTCCAGGGACTGGAGGCATTGCAGCCTTTCACGAAGACAGAAACATCCCTTTCCAAGCCGTTCCTGGTAAACCACGGTGGGCGACATCTCACCAAGCAGGGGCTAATTAAATTACCGGCTGAAAGATCATAGTCGGTTAAGGAAACATCCTGGCCCAGAAGGACTGCGAGTGAATAAAGAGGCAGCTCTAGAAATCCCCTCTGGTTATGTTATGCAAATTTTTTCCAACGTCAGGAAGGCAGAGGCTTTAAGGACAGTATTCCTGAGAAGTCTTGACTTTCAGTCCTGAAATGTATAAAGGAGGGAGGGAGAGTCATGTGGGATGTTCAAGCCGAGAATGTGATGGGCGAGGATCCTGGGCAGGGAGTACACGCTGCTCTTTGTTCTCAGATTCCGAGTCCCTGGGGAGTGACTCCTAGGGGGGTGGGGGCGGGCCTTCCTTATGCTGTTGGGGAAGTTAAATAGTTAGAAGGGTACAAGGAGTCAGAACCTGTCAGAGTTGGCTCTGACAAGAGCCTCTGCTCACCAGATCCAGCTCTATCTACTTCAGTGAACCCAGCACCTCACTATACAGATGGGGAAGTGGAGCTCCAGGCACTGGGGTCGGGGGTGGGGGGGATATCAAAATAGGGCATTGGTGGCACAGCAGGGGCTGCAAAAGGATCTCCAGGATCCTAGCTCAGGGCTCTCTCCTCACACCATCCCATGGAGCTATAGGGAGTGCTCACTGGCTTGTAGCAAGGAATTTCTTCTCCTCTCTCTGTATTTCTTCTCCATCCCTCGCTGCCAGGAGAAGCAGTGACATGTTGCTGGTGCATGGGCAGCATTTGCTTGCAGAAATAAAACAAGGTCCAGATGGTGTCCAGGCAACATGGATGCTTCCTGTTGTGACAGGCACAGACTTGGTCTCTTTTAAGCAAAAAGAGAATTTGTGGCAGTCTACTGGGGTCTCAGAGGCTCCAAGCAGTCTGCAAGGACAGATCTGGAGAGCAGACAGGAACCGAGGCAGCTCAAAAAGGCCAAGAACCATAAAGCACAACCCCGACTTGTAGCAGAACAACTCTGGCCCAATGGTCACTCTCTTCACCACGACACCCCCATCACAGAATGGGTTCTGATGGAACCTCATCTTCGCATCGCTTGTTTAAGCCAGGCCTGATTGGCCAAGTCTGGGACTTGTGGCCATGCCTCAACTTCCAGGGGTGGGAGAGGAAGTGCTGAGAATCTTGCCATGGGAGAGGGGCTTCTGCATCCCCAGGACTCTATTCTCAGGGCACTGGGTGTGTCATAACACCTCTGAGGGCTGGACAAGTTCCATGAGAGACAGCATCATGCAATGCAATTTGCTTAGATATAGGGGGCTCTGTCATCTCACGGACCCTGCAACTCCCCCAAAGCTCACTCCTGAAACCCTGCCAAAGTCAAGGGTTCCAGAGATCTTCAGGAAAGTGCCACTGTCTGCTGTTTAGGGGGGCGGGTGTGAGTGAGAACTTGGTAGTGTCATCTGTGACTGGCACTCCTCCATGCATGAGGGGCCTGGGGCATCCTCTGCAGGAAACTTCAGGGAGGGTGCTAGATCAAGGGCACCGACACCTGAAGAGACCGTCAGTCCTTCTGTAGGCCTTTTAGTTGGGACTGCCACAGGCTATATGGTTTTCAGCATTTCAACATTATATTTAACGTTTGGGAGATAAGAACAACTATGATTCTCAGAGTTCTAATTATATTTCAAGCTGCAGAGAATAAAACTTAACGAAAGCCTTCTTGGCCTATGATACAATGAACCTCAACTTGGGTAGGTACATTTCTGTTCCCCTCCCGACAGTGAGTTCTTAGAAATTCTTGGGGTGGGGAAATGAAATTTTTTCTTTGTGCATCAAAAGGGAGCATAGCCTATAAAGTGAGCAGAAACAATGATAGGACTGAAACAATGAGCCCCAGACTGGGCAGGAGAAGACCTGGGATCTAGACCCATTTTCACTGCTGATTCTTGTGAGGTGCATCACCACTCAGGGCTTTTGTCCTTGTCTCAGAAAAGGAGGCAATAAATCCTTCTCTGCCTGCCTCAGAGTAAGAGATGGGGAAATGCTTTGTGGTGAGGACACTGCTATGTACATAGACTGCTTCAGGGAGCATGAGAGGGGGTGGGGCTGGGCCCCAGCGTCCTTCAGTTCAGGATTCCTTCACCTGGTGTCAAGGCCTGCTAGACCTAAGAATTGTGAAATTGGATATGAGACTGCAAGTGTGTGTGCATGTGTGCATATATAGACTTGCGTGTGTGTATAGGTATGTTTGTGTACATGAGTATGTATATACATGTGCATAGTGTGTATAGGTGTATGCATATGTGTGTACATGTGTATGTTTGTGTGTACGTTTGTATGTTTTCTGAGGAAAGGGTTCATAGCTTTTTCCAGATTTTTAACAAGATCTTGACCCTTCAGAATAGCAATAACTCCTATTTTAGTCCATCTCTTTGTGTGGACAAGAAACAGGCTCCCTATGTGAGTGTGGGGAATCTGGGGCTTGTTGGCGTCTAAAACTGTGAACGATTATCTGAGTTAATTAAACGCTTTGGCAGAGCCAAGCCAGCATCCCTGTCCCCTCCCACAGCCAGGCGGCCTTCTGTCACACATGCCACAGGTCACAGGGCTGCAGCTGTGCTCTACGCGGATTTCAGTCCCCAGCATGGAATGAGGAACTGGTCTGCCAGGCCTGGCTTCCCTGCAGAGGCAAGGACGACAAGATCAACCCTAGCAGAAAGGCCAGCGACCCAAGGCTGGCTTAGATTGTCCTCACAAAGACCCCCACAACTCAGTGGGTCCCGCATCTGTTTCAAACATGCCTGGCATTTCTTTTTGACACTAAAGTAAATGCTGGCTGGAGAGCCACCTACGCAGCTGACGAAGGCTGCCCGCTTCTCATTGGAGGGCCCGGAGGAGATTGTGCAGGTCTTTGAAGATTGCCAAGACTCCTCTGTCACACTGAGCAGATATAAAATCCATTACCAAGCGCTAATAAAGGCAAGGAGGCCAGGCTGAGGATGATGCCCAGCTGGCCAGGAGGGCACATGCTCAGACCCAGAACTGGTGGGGCTCCGTGGCCACCCGGCCGCAGCTGCTCAGGCTTCAATGTTTGCCCCTCTTGTGTGCACCTCTGTCAGACTCTCATTGTTCTCAATTCAATAGTTTGGGCAGTGATTCTGTTTCTCATTCACTATAAAAGCATGTCCCTGCAGACCTCTCGGCACATTTACCGTGAGGCTGAAATTTTTGACAGATTGGATTTCAGAGGCGGGATTGATTACAGATGCAGCGCCTGGCAGAGACCTGGGGCTCCCCATAGACTCCCTCATTTAGAAACAGAATAAAGATTAGGAAGCTTGAGCAAGAGCAATCTGGGGGCAAATCATGCTTTCAAGGGAAGGGAGGGTGGACACGGTGAGGGAAAAAGTGCTTATCCCTGTTCAAGGGTATCTTCTCGAAGCCAGACAAAAATTCTTAGTTGAGAGGTGTAACGAGCTTCAGAGACCACTCTTCACTGCCTCAGATGCACTCAGTCTCTGGCACACATGCTCTCCTGTTCACCTGTGTTGGGACTGAGACAACCGTGAGGTTGTCTCAGCTCTGGCTAAACCCTCTAGCACCTTAGCCTAATCGCATTATGTTCTCATATATGCCCTCCCCTTTTCGAGACTTCTGGCCTTGTCTGTGCTGTTCCCTCTGCCTGGAGGGTCCTCCCCTCATCTTTAATTATCAGAGTCTCAATTATCTTTCAAGGTCTAGTTCAAATGCCACCTCCTCTATGAAGACTACCAAGCTTGCAACCCTCAGTAAAAATGAATCATGCCTTTCAATGCACAACCACAGGATTACTGCTCTCTGTTCTATTTCACCTTCATTTTCATTCTGTCTCAAGAGGGTCTGTGACTTAACTATCTCTGCATTTTCATAGCATGAAACTTAAATGAATGTTAATGCAAATTAAAATGTGTCTTATTACCCAGTCTTAAGGAGACATGCTACTTTGCACTGGCAGGTTTTGCCTGTCCAGCATCAACTCCCTCTGCTTCAGGCGACAGGGCCAATCAGTCCAATGAGCAGTTACCCAGGGGTATTCTCTGGCCCTCCTGGGAGTGAGCAGCATCTTTCTGCTGTGGTTGTTAAATGGAAAACTGTCAGGCTGGGGCTGCTGGTGCCCAGTATGCCACCATGTGGGGAGGGGCTGCCTGAGAATGGTAGGTACCTTTAGGAGGCAGAGGAGGAAATTAGAATGGAGGGCTGGGGACACTGGCTTTGTCACCAAGGCTGGACTAGATGTGGTAGATCATCTGCAGAACAGTGCTGGGCAGGCACAGTAAGCCCCGGTACCACCCACATAAGGCTGGTACGAGCATGTCCAATTCAGCACATGGCCCTGGAACAAGAGGTGGAGGACACAGGTGAGTAGTATATGGCTGTGTCTGACTCATGCCTCCAGGGTGGAGCCCGAGCCCCCGGCAGGAGGTTCTGGGAGGAAGAGCCTGGCAGGCAGGATACTGGTGCCCAGGGAGGCTACTGTGGTACACTGGGAAAAGCCAAAATGTGTAGTCAGACCTGGTGACAAACACTTTCCAGTTGGGAAAAATCTTCATATCAGTTTCACCTGTAAAATGGGTTAATAATCTCTATTTCAGGGTTAGTATGAGAGTCAAATGAGATCATGTAAATAAAGCACTTAGTCCATACTCAGCACTCAAGCAGTGGATTATTATTACTCTGTGGGCTGGGTTCTGGGCAAGGCCCCATCCTAGAAGAGTGCAAGGGATAAAGGAGGAAGATGATGGCAGTGAATGAAAACAGGCAGCAGCTCGGCTCTGGCCACCTGAGCCACTGTCTGGGCTGTGTTAAGCAGGTAGGAAATACATCTTAGTCATCTTTGAACACCCAAAACTAAGCACAGTGCCTATCAGAGAGCAAAGCCATAGCAAATATTTTAGAGAGGAGATTGTACTTATAATTGACATCTGCTAAAATTTTCTAGACCATCTAATAATCATCTACTTGACAGAAAGATAAAATTGTGTTGCAGAATGGAAAGGATACTAGACTTGAAGTAAAAAGATGCAGACTCAGTTTTGGTTCTGCCACTCTATATCTGTATGACCCTGAGCATGTCTCTTAATTTCTGTAAGTCTCAATTTCGTCACCTGTAAAATGAGGCTATTAATACTTTGTATGCCTGCCCCATAGGATGTAGTCCCATTCAGAAAGTATTGGTGGTACTGGAAGCCCCAGAGCAAGCTTGCAGGAGTATTGTCCCCAGTGCAGTTAGTCCAGTGGCCAAAGGGACATCTATCTGAGGCAGCCCAGGCAGACCAGCTGGAGTGGGGAACCGGATGTGTTTTGTTGGCAAGGCAGCCAATGGCATGGCTAGGAAAAGTGTTGCCAGGTGTTTGGCTTGAAGGGCAAGGCAAGGAGAGACGGAATCATAGGCAGGAAAGAACACAACAGGAAGAAGAAAGCACTTCAGAACTAAGGCTGTGAAATATAAATCACAAGGTTCCCTCTCACAAGGTTCTGAGTGATAAACGTAATTGTTAACATTTATTGAGCACTTACTATCTGCCAGGTGCTATTCTAGGTGTTTATGTGCATTATGTCCCTTAATCCTCACAATAACCCTTCTTGTAACTCCTGTGATCACCCATTTCACAGATTATGAAACTGAGGCATGGAGGTCAAATGGGATTTAACTGTGGCTCATATTCTTCGCCAGTCCGAGTTACTATTGGCATCCAGAGCAGGGTGGTCACACTGACCTCCAGTGAGAGAAGAATATATTTAAAGGCATTTTGCAAATTGTCAAGTGCTGAGTAGATGTGAGATGGTGTTATTTACCTAACCTCTCTTGGTCTCTAGGTAACGTTAAGAACAATGTGTTGAACAATCGTGGTTAAAGAGGACCACCTCTCCTTCTGAGCCTGGCCTTGGAGACTGGACCCTCCAAGGAGGTGTCTAGGGGCTGGAAAGATGGCCGCACGGGTTCCAGTGGCCAGCTTTGTCTTCCCCAGCCTCCTGTGAGCTCCCAAGGAATCATTGTCTGCTAGGGGCTTCCTGGGTCAAGTTCAGCACAGGCTTAGGGAATTCTAGGAATGTGGGGTTAATGGCAGAGCCCACAAGGCCAGGATTTGAATGTTCTTGTCCCTCTTGATCACAGCATTTCAGAACCAGAAGGCTCCCTGGACTTCTCTCATTCCCAAGCAGGTTGCCAGGCATGGACGGAGATGCTCAAGTCCTGAGTGCCCCACCCAGGGGGTGGCAGCAATGCGCAGTGGGCTTCTCAGCACAGGCCAGTAATCTTCGGCAAGGCTCTGCAGCCTATGAGTGGGAGGGCTTAGGCTGACCTCACCAAGACCAACTGAAGACAGAGGAAGGATGTGTGGGTGGGAGATTCTAGGGAGCCAAGCTGAACAGAAGGGAAATGCTTGATTAGGGCCCAGGAGGGAGGCAGTGAGGAAGGCTGGGGTGGGGGAGGGCAGGAGTAAAGTGAGGTAAGAGAAGATCTCACAGGGAAGAAGAAGGGGCAGGGGTGGAGGGCTGCAATGAAAGCAAAGGGCCAGCAGCACCTGGGGAAGCAAAGGCTGTGACGAGAGTGGAGGACCGGCAGTGCCTGGGTGACGATTAACTCTCAGGGGCACACTTACGGTTGGGCTGCTGAGGAGTTAAGCAGCTTTTGGTGTAAGAATGCTCCAGAAACTACTAGAGTTTTTAAGGTTTTCTACAAAGGATTTTAAGGTATTGGAATGGGCAGAGAGAGGACCCAGGGGTGTCATGAGGAGTAAATGACAGGGATGGCATATACAGATGGCCTGGATTTCCCAAGGGGAGAAAACACTCTGTGATAAGGGTACAGCTGTGGCCAGGAGGAAACAGTGGAAGCAAAGAGAGACAAATGGCTTTCCTGGCTCCACAGAGGAACAGGAGGGGAGCAGCCCTATGGCAGACCCCATGGAGAGCCAGGCCTCAGGGAAGGGAGGAAGTGAAGGCATCTTACTTATTTCATGGCAGCAGGACAAGGTGGGGCCTATTGTCCAGACACACACACTGGGGTGATGAAGGTGGGGGCAGATTGGGTGGCAGGAATGGATGGATGGACTTAGTAGGCCACAGGATAAATGGAAAGTCAGCCAGAAAAAAATAGGAAGAGGTAGTAGGTTTGGTTTAAGAAAAATAGATGAGGGTTACCAGGCAGATGGAGCACAAAAACAGCTAAGGGGAATTGAGGAGTGCAGTAGATAAAGGAAGTTCATCCAGGAGGGCAGATACAGTCTCCGGGCTCCCCATCCCAGGCTGAGGGTCAGAAGCCAAACTTCAGGCCCTGCGAAGACTGGTGAGAGCAAAGCAGTGTCCAGTGTTACAGGAACAGGACCCTGAACAAGCTGGCAAAAGGATGATCTAGTATTAGAGCCATATTGAGGAGAGGGCCTGATCACAGACCCAATCGAAGTCCAGGGTAATCTGGTTTGCAGAATGCTGCACTCTGGGTTGGGGTAGGACCCACAATGATGGGTCAGTTGACTGAATTCACCTGACAGCAGGCGCCGGGGTCCCAATCTAGGATTTCTGAGGCCCTTACTGAAGACAACAGGAAGCACTCAGGATGTCCAGTGGAAGCCCTTCCAACGCTGCCCATGCTATTGGGCCCAACCACCTAGTAACTGTGCCAGTCAGTGTGCAAACAGATCCCAGATCTCTGCTCTTGAACCGACAAAGAGCTGAATGAGAAGGCCAATGCTTAGGAAGATAATAGCCATGCCACTGCCTTTCTGCTGTTTTTCAAGAGCCCAAAGAAGGACGAGATGTCTTACCAGCTGGCCCTTCCAAAGGGCACTTCCAAAGGGTGATGATGACGACACGGTGATGGGGTAGTACAGACACTCCTGACTTACAGATTTCGCAGGGAACTCTCATCGTTCTCTCAAGCTGCTAAAATAAGAGTTCCTCTCAGAAACATGAGTTAAGGAAGCCTACATTGTGCCACAGAGAAAACTGGAAACTTTCTGACTGGGTGTAGAGCCCCTTCCTTTCCTGTTGGTCCTGGGGCTTCACTCAGACCATTACCCCTGCCTTCCAGACACAGATTTGTAGCAATACACACCTCCTCTAGGTATTCCCCCTACACACACTCCCCCTTACCTTCAGGGCAACAGGAACTGTGAGCAAGGAAGGGAGATGAGGAAGACAAAAGACTCTCTCACACCACCATCTCTTCTCAGACCCCTGCTTCGCTGTCCCTAGCACCAACAGGTAGAGAAAGGGATCACAGCAGACAGAGTCATTCTATGGTCCCATTTACCTCTTTCTGTCCTATTTCCAAGTCCCAGGCTACTCCAGGCCCTTCTGGCCCATGAGCCCACTCTGTTGTTCGTTGACCAAGGCACTCAAGGCCAGCAGTAGCACAAGGCTGTGAAGGCGCACTGCACCCCATTTAGGAAGGAGACAAGCTCCTGGGGTTCTGAGCTGGAATTCTGAATGCATCAGTGCCTCGGAGATAGGATCTGCCACTTCCTATGTGGCATCCTACATCAGGTCACAAAAGGTTAACACAAATTTTTGTACACTATATATAGAGATGTGATAGATCCCTGAACAAAAGCCATCCCAAGAAAACGTGTGCCTTCCTTCTTTCATTAATTCAAAAGAATTTACTGAGCACCAACTACATGCCAGGCAGAGGCCTTGCCCTTGAGGAGCTTCAGAGACTAGAGGCAAGCATGGACACAGGTAAAATCCCATGTAACCAGGGCTGTGAAGCTAGACAGATCAGTGAGGAGCGTGACACACATGAATTTTAACATCTCTGTAAATTGGGACTAAGTGACACAGAAATGCTGTACTCACACATGTCTATTTCTGAATATAACACATGAATAGGTCACCAGAAAAATGGGATTAAAGAATAACCTACACACAATCAGACTTTATGAAGAACAAAAATTCTAGAGGTCTGGGATAGTGCAAGACTACAAACAGAAAAATTTATCTTTGAAGGATTTAACTTCCTGTATCTTAGGGGCTATAAAATAAACCCAGGACATGGAGGCAGGTGTAAGCCTCACCCACATCGAGCCAGAGACTGGGAGAACCATCTAGTGGGAAGAGGAAAGAACTACTAGAAAGATCCTGTAACAAAGCAAAGGAGTCTGGACTTGACCCTTCCGCGGAAAAGAAGTGCTCAGGAACGGGAGTCCTCCTGATGACAAAATCTAGGACCTAAGATGTGCTGAGTAGGGACAAGAGGCAGGAGAATGCACTTGCGTGAACGCTCAAAATTGTTTTCTTTATGGGAATAACTGAATCCATGATCATGGCATCACTGAATATAGGCTTGTTTGATCAAACTATTTGCCCTTTCTACGCTTAATTTTATTCGTCAACAAAATAGGCATAATAATGGTATCAACCTCACATAGATAATGTGAAGATTAAAAAAATTAATATGTGGGAAGCACTTAGGGCAATGCCTGTACATAGTACTGCTCAAAAAATGTTAGCTTTTACTATCATTTATTTCTTTCTGGTGGTAAGGGGTGGCAAATAATCCACTATGTTCATATCACATATAAAAGTATTCTCCGTGGTTTCTGTAAATCGCATTTCACTTTGTCTGTGGGGAAAAAAAGAGTTGTAAATTATTTTAAACACACATGTACATACTTTAAAATACTGACTTTATTTAAAAAACCAGCACAGTAAAAATTGCCACAAATTACTTTAAGCTATCAATGACAGACACTCCTATCAATTCAAGAGTATACATTTAACTTCTCAAATTTTAATTTCCCTTGAAGACTTTTTAATTGAGGTTATATAAAATTAAACAAAAACATTAACATTAAACAAAAGTCATTTTTGTACAAATAAGTGGGATCAAGCAGCTTAAATTATCACCTGAAATATTTGTACTTCAGCAAAAAAATCCCAGATGACAACATTATATATGTTATAAAAAAAGATTCACATTATCCTATGGGGTAAATCTCACATCACTCATTCTTCACATTTCTTTAACCAGGCCTCAGGCAAAAAAAAAATGAGGGAATCTTTTTCCAGACAGTGGCCTTATTTTTATACATATTCTTTTTCTTAATTCAGAGTTTCTGAAAACATGGAGGTAAAACATGACTTACTTATAAGATATTCAAGGACCAAGCTATCACAGTTCTTAAGTTTCTTCCTTTCTCTGGAGAGGCCCAGAGGTATTCACACCATCCAGATCTGTTCTCTCCTCCCACACAAGGTTCTTTTGTGGTACAGAAATGCAGAAACCTCTGAACTCACCAGAGATGGAAGTGAGCTCTGTACCTTCAACCAGGCACAAGAGAAGGCCTGATCCACTTCTGATGTCATCAAGCTTCCTCTGAATTCAGAGAAAGTTTTGTGTATCAGAACACATCAACCCATAGCAATAAAAGACTTTGAGGAACTCAAATGTAAAAAACCACCTAGGAATTGAACATTAGAGATGGTGTTTACTGTTGTGTACTGGTAACTGGTGAGTTCCTATTTTTAATGAGTTGCAACAGAAAGAGGTTTGGCAGCATAATCAAACCCTGTGCTTTCCACAAGTCTGTAGACCAGTGGGATACAGGTGTCCTGATAGGAAACTACCAAAGACAAAAACATGAGCCAGGTGATAGGACCAGAAAGTAACTGCACGTTTGTAGGCCCTGATGTAACCCACAGGTTCAACAGCAATTTGAATCCCTTTGTGAAATACACCTATTACTTTTCAAAACATTCTAATCACCAAACTGAGCCAATGGAATGAACATAGTATTTCAACAGGAAAATTATACATTCAGAAAATATTGTCATAATCAATTCACGTTTTCTGGGTACTGATAAATACAACACATTCTCCATCATAAAATACCAAAATCATTGCTATGACAATGAGAAAATGCGGGGAGGATGACCTCACTGGCATTTCCTTCCTTTTAGTGGGCAGCACCTTCTGGGCCTGGATGAACAGCTGAGGATAAAGATTTCTTGTGGCCTAAAACAAAGGGTGGTGCTGTCCCTTCTCCAGTGTGACATGAGGGGCCCCCATATTGGAGAGCCTTTATGCAGCAGCCTCTAAGAATTCTGAGGTGAACACAGCTTCTGCATAATCTTCACATATATCCTGAAGTTCAGCAGCCACGGATCCAAGAGCTTCATCTACCAGCTCTTCTGAAAAGCTGGAAGACAAACAACACAGCTAAAGGTATGTACAGCCAAATATGGGAGCCACTCTTTTACTCAGCTGGGGAACTTACCACCCAGTCAATTCTAAGATTTAAATGAAAATTCAAAGGCCAAGAATAGCCAAGATACTTTGGAAGAAGAAAAACGAGGTGGGAGACCTTACTTTCCTAGATATTAGATCCCAAAGTCAGGCTAGAGGGAAGGGCCTGTATATACACAGGATGGATCCTCATCCTCACGATGGTTGAAACCAGTGGTGACCAGACACTAACCAGTTACAACCCAGCCCCAATTCAGATCCACCACTGACAGATACCCAGCTGCCTGACAGAAACGGGTACATGCCTTCTCTATGGTACAAAGGGCAAGAGACTCCAGGTTTGTGTTCTCTCGTTCTTTATGCATGCACACACACAAATTTCTTTTTCCAAACTGAGAGTAACTTGAAGACTTGAAATCCCTCAAGTATTTCAGTGTACATTTCCTAAAAACTAGGACATTCTCTTAAATAACCTTAATTATAAAAATCATAACATTAACATTGATACAATACTATTATTATCTAATCTTATCCACAGACATTTTTCAAATCTTGACCTTTTACAAATCTTGCCAACTGTCCAAATAAATGTCCATTAAAAGAAAACTTTTTCTAACCTAGGATTCAGTCTAGGATCCCACGTTGCATTTAGCTGTCATGTCTCTTTAGTCTCCTTTAATCTAGAACCATTCTTCAGTTTTTATCTTTCATGACCTTACTTTATAAAGAGTAAAGGCCTTTTTTGGTAGAATGTCCTTCAATTTGGGTCTGTCTGATGTTTCCTCATGGTCAGATTCGGGTTTTACATTTTTGGAACAAATGCCACAGCAGGGTTATAGTGCCCCCTCAGTCCTTATGGCTGTCTTATTACTGAAGAATGTTAATATTTATCACTTGGTTACAGTGATGTCTGCCAGGTTTCTCGCTCATAAAGTATTACTATTTTCCCTTTGTAATTAATAAGTATATTGTGGAAAGATACTGTGTGACTTTGTAAATATACTGTTTCTCATCAAACTTGCCTGAATCAATTATTACAGGGTTGCCAACACTGATTTTCTAATTCCATCATTCTTTCTTTATTCAATAGTTGTCATTTTACTATAATGAAGAGCTTTCCCTTCACCTTTATTTATATTCATTCATTCACTTATTCTTTCATACAGGCTTGGCTTGTAGATTCTTATTTCATTTAATAGTTTGTAAGCCATTACTATTACTACTTAGTTTGATACTCAAATGTCCCAGATTGGCCAGTAGGAGCCCCTTCAAGCTAGCTCCTGGGTCTTCTTGACATGTCCCCATCATTCTCTGAAGCTTTTCCTTCTGGAACAACATGATGTTTCAGGCTCATCTTACGTTTTCCCAGCCCCAGTCTTGGAATCAGTCATTTCCCCAAGGAGTCCTGGTTGCCTTTTCATAGAAAATAGTACTTAGAAACCATGATCTGGGCACTAAATGCACTCACTGCTTCTATACCCTCTCTGCATTAGACTCGGACAGACAAATACATATATTCGCCTATTTCTATATCTATCAAAAACCATAAATTCACAATACCTCCAATCCCAATTCAAAAAAGAGAAGTCATTCTAGCCTCCCTCAGACACCTGGCTTTCATTCACAATATACTTGTTTATGTGATCAATCCTAAACTATAAAGTAGTTTTAGAATTGTTAACCCATGCCATAGTGTAAAAGAAACCTACTGACTAGAATCTAGTGTGTTTACAGTTCTTTTGGTCTTTAACCCAGAGGACACAGAGTCAAAATACCATGTTCAAAAGTTACTTAGACTAGTTTTTATCTGTCCCTGCTCTCTTTAGCATAATGTTATTTACTGGAAATACAGTTAGGTTCATGTTTCTGTTTGTATTCTAATTTATGGTTACCCCATCCTTGATTTGGAGGGATATATAGGAAACATTAACAGGGTTCCAAAAGTCAGAATTATTCAAAAAAGGTAAATGCAAATAAGTGTCACCTTCTTCTCCTATCCCTTTTACTCCATTCCTATCCCAGCTGTTCGGTTATTCTGACAATCTCATCTTTTAATTTGCATGTACAGTTCTGTTTCATTTAATGTAATTGACATATTTGAGCTTCCACTACTAAAATACTATTTGTCTATTTGTTCTCTCTTCTTCCTTGCCTGCTTGTGGATTTTCTGAATTTTCATTACACTTTTTCCTCTCTATTAACTTGCATATTATACACTCTTACTATTTTTTTTTTTTTTTTTTGCGGCCACCCTAGGTAACAATAAGAATCCCTGACTTAAAGTCTAACATTGCTATTCTTGCCATTTTCTCAGACAATGCAAAGACCTTAGAACATGAACGCTATTTATTATCTTCCTGACTTACATGCTATTGTTATTTTGTGTTTACACACACCCCCATAAGACATCAGTTTATTGTTTTATACAGTCAATATTCTTTTACCCCACATATTGACCTTTTCAAAAATTCATGCCTTCCTATATTTATAACCATTCATTTGTGACTGTTTTTGCTCTGCTTAAAAAATATCCTTTTTATATTTCCTATCATGAAGGTCTACTGTTAATTTTCTCAACATGGTTTGAAATCTCTCTTACCTTCCTTTCTGAAATACATTTTATCTGGCTTAGCTCTCTGGATTGGGGTTCTTTTCTTTAGAACTTTAAAAGATATGCCAGGTCTCCCAGCTTCCATTGTTTCTGTTTATCCTTTTTTCTTCCTCCAGCTGATTTTAAGATTTTCTCTTTATCTTTAATTTTTTAACAACACTATTATAGGTCTATGTATAAATTTATTTTTATTTTTCTTCCTTGGGCTATTAGAGTTTCTTGAATTTATGACTTGATGTTACCTTTTGTTACCTTGGGGAAGTTATTAGCTATTCTCTTTCTCCCCTCTCCTTCTGAGGCTCCAGCCACATATATATTAGACTTTGTCCCTCTATCTTTTCTTTATTTTCATCTTTTTTATGTTTCCATGTCCCCAGACTCTAATTTTTTCTTTTGATGTGTCTAATTTGCTATTAAGTCCGTCCAATGAATCCTTCGGAAATTGTATTTTCAGTTCCAGAATGTTCAATTGGATTTAGTTAGGTTCCCTGTTCTCTCCCAAAATTCTAAATTGTGTCTTTTATCTCTATGAACATAGCAGTAATAGTTACTTTTTTTTTTCTTCTATCAATTCCCTGCATAGTAGCAGTCACAGTTATTCTAATGTCTGTGTCTGAAAGGTCCAATACTCAAAGCTACTGTGAATCTGTTCTTATTGTCATGTCTTTCCACTGCCTGGTTATTTTTCACCACATACCAGCCATTCTATTTGAAAATTCTAGAAATGATTTAAGTCCTAAGACAATGTCATATACCTTCAGAGAAAATTTATGTTTGTTTCTGCCTGGCGCCTGGGGATCAATAATCTAGAATTACCTCGATATAATTTCAGGAACTGAAATAATCTGGAGTTATGTACAGTCTGTGAGAGGGCCTACTGGCATCCAGGTCATCCTTATTTCCAGAGTGCCACCCTTCAGGGTCCCAATCAAAACTGAGGGAAGTTCACCAGAGCATCTCCCCTATCACAGCAAGCCCTGAATTCCCACCTCTGTTCTCTGATCTGAAAAGGCCATCTAAAATGCCACTATCTCCCTCTACAAATGACGCTCCAGTGCCAGACAATGGGCTAACTTCCCTGGGTCTCTGTCTTCTCCGGGATCCTGCCCCAGTTATTCTTTATTACCTAGTTAACTTCCTGATGCCTTCCAGTATGTACGCTTTATTTTGAATCTGGCTTTTCTATTAAGAGTTATCCTCACTGGGAAAAGTGGTCCAAATTACCATGTGCGTCATTACTATAAGCAGAAGTGATTACCTTGTTTTTATATTTGCTTTGGTTTCTTCATTCCTATTCTTCTATACAATAATTCTTCATACTATGAAATACCAAGGTACTCCCAATACATTTAAACACATTAAGTAATATATCTGTTTTCTTCTTTTTAACCTTCCTCACCCTGCCTTCCCCCTCTGGGAACCATTCCTCCTGGAGTCCGCTGTCCTCCAACTCCAATCTAGACTAGTTGCTTTCTATGCTCACTGAAAAATCTTCTCTTACAAATAGCTTTTGCCATTTTTCTGGAAGTTCCATGTTGGAGTCTAAGTTTCCTAGATCATCCTGTCTTCCTCTTTCTCAATGTACACCCTGCATTGGTGACATGCATCCTCCATTAGCTTACTGACAGTGGATGGGAACTAGATTTTTGGAGATTTGCATAGCTAAAAAATGTCATTATTTTATCCTTAGATTTAATTGATAATTTGGCTAATAAGCACAGAATTCTAGGTTAAATTTTGAAAGTATGCTCTATTATTGCGTAGCAATGTTACTACTGGAAATGCTATGCCATTCTTACTTCCGATTATGTGAATATGCCCAGTTTTAATTCTCTGGAACCTTTTTTCACCTTTTCCTTACATTGGGATACCCAAATTTCCTTTTCATAATGATGTAGCATGATGTGTTCTATTTATTTACTCATTTATTCGCTCACTCACTCACAGTGGACAACTGATAAACTCTTTCAATCTAGGGACTAACAGTCCCTCTCTCTATATATATATATTTATTTGATAATTTCCTGTTCCTCCTTTTTCCCCTGTTCTCATGTTCTGGAACTCTTATTATTCAGACACTGGATGCTATGGACTAAGAATTTATATGCCCCATGTCCCAATCCATTTCTTAAAGCCTAATCCTCAGTGTGGTATTTAGAGGTGGAACCTTTCGGAGGTACTTAGGTCATGAGGATGGAACCCTCATAAATGATAATAGTACCCTTATAAAAGAGGTCTCTCTCTCTCTCAGCCATGTGAGAGTACAGTGAGAAAATGGCTGTCTGCAAACCAGGAAGCAGCGCAGGCCTTCACCAGACATGGGTATGTTGGCATCTTGATCTTGGACTTCCCAGCCTCCAGAACTGTGAGAAATAAATGTCTGTTGTTTAGCCACTCAGACTATGGTATTTGTTGTGGCAGCCTGAATTAAGACACTGGATCTCCTACAAAATCCTCTAATTTTTAAAATCTTTTCTTCTCTATTATCTATCTCCTTGTATCTTTTTCTTCTCTCTCCTGAGAGATCTTTTCTTTTTGAATCCCTCTAATGAATTTATTTCAGCCACCATATTTTTACTTTCTAAGAACTTTTGTTTCATTCTTTGAAAGTTTTTTTTTATAGTATCCTATTCCTGTTTCATGATGTAATAGCTTCATTTATTTCTCTGAGAATATTAATTCCAATTTGTTTTTAATGTTTTATTCTCCTTCCTGCATTGTCTTGGCTTCCTCATTA
Organism: Eidolon dupreanum; assembly: GCA_028627145.1. Lineage (NCBI taxonomy): Eukaryota > Metazoa > Chordata > Mammalia > Chiroptera > Pteropodidae > Eidolon > Eidolon dupreanum. Next base: position 71,210,225 of record CM053506.1, read on the forward strand.
TTCTTTTTATCTGTTATAAGAGGTTATATAGCTTCCATGGCTTTCATCAAATGTCTGGTCATCTCACCTACCTGCTATATTCAAGAATGAGAGTTGCAACCAAGCCCCCCTTTTTCTGACTCACCTGCACCCATGCCTTACAAGCACCTCATGCCTCTCACTTCTGAATCTTCCCAGTGTTATTCTGCATTAATCAACCTGGTTCTTGGCTTCACCCTTATCAGGCACTTGGCTCTCTCAGGTCTGCTAAGTCATTTGCTATTTGTCTAACTGCTTTATGGCTTCCAAAATTTTATTGCTATTTCTTATTTACTGTCATTTACAGATTCACACCTTTTATTTTTTTAGTGACATACTGTTGGACAGGAATACAGGGAGTAAAGATAAATGCATATGATCAATGTCTTTTCAAATCAGGAACCGTAAGAGTTTGCTTTCATCAAAAGCATTACCTTAAGCCCTTCCTTTCACAATCAATCTTTTATTTACATCCAGTTTATATCATCTGCTCCCTTTGATCAGTGGAACATTGCTTTTTTTCAGGTGTAAAGAGAAATGGAGACATTAAAAGAAAGAAAAAAGCCATCTAAGTTCTCCCTCATGCAAGAGGCTGTTAAATGAAGTCAACTGTCTTAGGATAATTTTTCAAGATTTGGTCAATATAGCTCTCTTTGGAACACTCAAATCAGAAACAAAAATGAGAGATCAAAAACAGAGCTAGGAAATTCAGATGCACTATTATGCGAAGGCCAAAGGACAGCAGAGGAAGAGAACGTTTGTAAAAATCCAGGCATATTTTAATAGCTCTATCTGCCACACTTTGCCCTATTATTCCTTATAGGCTAAAAGCTTTTCCCTATATCAACAAAACAACTGTGAACACAATATATCATTTATCAAGTGGTAAGAACATACAAGGAACATTATATCTTCCTTGGCTGGTTTTTGGATTTCCTAATGTGCCAAGTAGCCTAACCAATATAGACAGGTTCTGGGAAAACAAGTGAGCATGCTACAGGATTGTGTGTTTACACATAGAAGCAAGTCAAGTTTACCTATTCTCCTCCACCACAGAACAAATGTGCACCTCCACCAGAACAAAAGGTCTCATATGCTTTGAAGGGCACTCTATGTTAAAGAGAAGTCTCAGGACTTCAGGTTAAACCTGAGGATTGAACATAAGTGATTATTTCCATTCCTATCTAAAACTCCACTAAAATCAAAGGAAATATATATATGAACATCTAAATCTACAAAGAGAAAAAGAAAGACAAAAGTAGATGAGAAATGTCCAAGATTTTCAGAAGATAAAAAGCACACAGAAGAATTGTAACTGATTCAGCAGTATAGAGAAAGCTGAAACTTAAGTGTCTATAAATGGAGATGCCAAGAAAAAGCAAGCTGATTTGTCTCACAAAACATCAGAGAGACTCAGGAAGGTGGAGTGAAATAAGGGGTAAAATATGAGGGCATGGGTTGAAATTCTGCAAAATGAGAAGGTAGATTGATAGGTCTCCACCCCTGCTCCTGGCAGCTAAGTAACAATCTCTCCTTCATCCCCACAAAAGAAGAAAAGTATATATTCTATTCTTCGGAAAAAATAAATCTGTAATTTAAAACCTAGCCAAATTATCAATCAAGTATGAAGATAGAATAAAGACACTTTCAAATACGTAAGTCTCAAGAAATGTCCTTCAATACACAAAGCAGGATATGCTCCATCAAAAAAGAGAGTAAACCAAGAAAGAGGGAAATAAGGGCACTAGAAAATAAGGAGTCTAATGTGGGAGAAAATCTAACACTCAGAGCACTGAAGGCAAGTCTCAGGGCAAGAATCACATGCAGATCTAAAAACCAGTTGGGCCAGATGGGTAGGAGAAAGAGGGTATCAAGGCAAAGAGTAGGGAGTGGAGGCAAGAAACAAGGATTAAGTAATATATTTAATCAAGAGGAAAATTACATTGAGAGGTGTCGAGTAGCCAATGTGTGCGGAAAGTTAAGAAATATATAAAACAGCAAGCAAATAAAAAAGTAGCAATTATTAATTCCTGGAATATGTTTAAAACTTGTTCAAGAAAGAAATGGAATCATAGTATACCACTAGCTCAATGATGAAAAATATTTGCATGTTTGTTATAAAGTGATATCCACGAGGAATTTAAATTTGGGCCCTATTTAAAAAGAATAAATTTATACATATTTTTCAGCTATTTACATAAAAAAGGCTAGCCATTCTTCAAAAAGTTAGCAGTAGCAGGATTGTTTTTCGACTCCATAAAACAACCGTTCTCAAGGGAGGGGACCCTCCAAAGGAGGGTTAAAGAAAATGTTGCAAAGTCCAAAGACCTGCTGCTCCTATGAGCAAGTTTGTCCTAATCATTAAGATTTCACAATCATAAATGTTTCCAGCCCAGCAATATTTTGTGCTCTCTGATGGACATGGTCCTCACCAACAGCAACAGGAAATCCTCTCTGACTTAAATATTGTGCCTCTGCCTAAGGAGAGGCTGCAGCATGCTCCTTTGCATGGCATCACCCAGGCTGTCCTAGTCTCCTCCACCTGCAAAAAAGTAGTTAGCAGAGAAATCTGGCAACTAACCCAAAAGCAACCACTGGAACTCCAGGGCCCGAAAGCTCAGCATGAGACCTTGGTCAGTCCTTTCTCTAGCCCTTCTGTCGGTTAACATTTGGCACTTGGCTCCTAAACAGAGACACTTTACTGACCTTTCGGCAATCAGCCATGGATTGAAGGATCCCACGGCCTCATGGGATACCATCCGGAGGTACTGCTCGAAACGGCTGCAGTAGTCACCAATGCTGCGCCGCATACTGGGTGGGACAAAGAGGGCAGTGCTACCCTCTAGCCGCTGAGAATCTTCTGAAAGGGAGAGTAGGGGAGCCTCTCTTTTCTCTGATTTCTCCTCTGTTCCCACACTTTCATCCAGGGAACTGAAAGCAAATAAAAATTATGAAAGCATTCAAAATCATCTGTAAGCAAGGGTAAACTGCTCATTTGCCCCCATGGTTTGATAACCAAAGGCTTACTTTCTCTTTCTCATGCTGGACAAAACTCAACATCTTATCATCGCTTATTGTTTCCCCTTTCCACTGAACTATCCCTCCACACAGTAGGAATTCCTGACCTGGAGACAAAGGAATTCTTAAAGCAAATTCTATGGTAATTATCAGCACAACCACATGTGCCAATGTGATGTTTTCAAGAGTAAGAATCAGGCTCCTTAAGATGCAACATAGTCTATACCCATCTTAAACACATGCTATTTTACTGAGCCATCTTGGAGTTGGCAAGATCTTTCTCAAAAGAAAAATTTTTCTCTGACTTGTGGGAACTGAAGGAATTTGAAATTCAACAACATCAAAGGCAACCAACTACAATGAAATCTGACAGTCTCATTGCCACTTACTTGCCATACCAGGGCCTTTCTAACACAATGTTCACATCGGGGTCTTTGCTAGCAACTGTCTTTGTGATCCTGATTGGATGAGGAGAAAGGGACCTTCCATTTACTTCTGGGATTTTCTGGTCTAGAAAAAGAGAGGAATAAAATGATTGCATATAAAGAAAAGTCAGTGTATACATCGGAGCTGTCCTAGTGGCCAATAACCTGTGAGGAAGTCACACGCACACCTCTTAAGCATAACAGGTTTAGTGAGCAGTGCAATGGGAAAAAAATTCTCATTTTAAATGAAAAAAGGTGAATTTAAAAGTTACAAAGAAACAAACCACTGAAGAATCAGTTTTGAGAAATAATGAACTTCTGAAGCCTCTAGAAGCTAGCTCTGAGGAAGACTCCATGAAGAGGTCTGTGCAAAGCCCCAGGCTATGCGGGTTCCATTAGTTGTTTTTTAACCTTTAAATGGTTTGATTAGGGAGAAGGGAAAAAAACACTTACACCTGAACACTTAATTAGCTGATTTAATTTGTCTATGGGCTTTGCTAGAAAATCTGCATGATGACAGTCAAAACATTAACTTATTAACTATAACTTGCAGGCTTGACAGCTCTTTTGAGTTTTAGATTATTTATAATTTTAAATGCATTTCAAGTGTAGGAAGATCTGTCCTTTTCTTAGGTAAGAAGCATCTCTAAGGCAAAGAACTTCCTCTGGCTCATTTATATGCTTATGATTTTCACTGTCAGAAATACTGTATAAGTTGGTTTTTGTAAAAATATTACTGAGAGTACAATCAATTTTCAATTGTTCATAGAAAAAAAGTTATAGAAATACAGATTAGGCCCTTCAAAATTCAAAAATCACTTTAAATTTGGTTTGGGGTTGTAATTGAACATACAATCAGAACAACTAGAAACATAAAGTTGTTAACATGGTTTCACAATTCTGTAATTAAAGTGTCCAAAAATTAATTTCAGTCCTAGTGTTCTCAAGAGCTCCTTTTCAAAGCACACCTAGACTTTATGCAGAGTCATAGACAGTGACTAATAATTCAAATTGCCCTTGAAAAAAGAGAACACTGAGTTCTAGGTAAGACTGTCTTTTCTGTGATGCAACCTAACTTTGCAGCCAATGGCCAAACCATCAGTGAAACGAACTGCCCTCCAACATTTCCCTTCCCACTGAGTCACTAAGCCATGATTAGAAGGGTTCGCCCTACGCCAGGCCTGTGCTAGGCACAGTGGTAGACACAAATGAATACGACAAACCCTCTTGCCTTGAAGGATCTGTGGCCTAGCTGGGAGAGACAAGAACCCTCCACAAACAGCTCTGCACATGGTAGGACATGCCAGGAGTCTATGAGAGTTCAGAGGCAAGGAAGAGAGCCAAGTTCCAGCATAGAAATACCAGGAAAAACACTGCAAGCACTGCACAAGTGGAATCAGGTGAGCCAAGCCTTGAAGAATGGTTCAACTGCTATATGATGATAATGGAAGCTGGAGTAAGTAGAGTTGGTGGGAAGAGAAAACAACACGAGCATAGAATAGACTGCTTGAAAATTACAGGAAACATAAAAGGAACAAATTTGGATTATGTTTAGATGGCTCATCCCTCTGTCAAAATTTGACAGGGAGAATACTTTTTCTAAAACAATACCCCAAACTCATATTTTTAAATAACTGTATGTAACTGAGGCTATTGTTTTAAACCTTCAATACCTAAAATTTCCCTTATATCCTTCAGTACTCATCATACTTAAATTCCTTTAGAGGTAATGTTTAACCATACTGAGTAAGGTAGAAACTGATAAACATGAGTCAGATAGAATTTGAGTAACACTTCCCAGCTAAAACTGTGATAGTAGCTTAGCAACTGCAACCAAAATGTGTATATATGAATTTTTAAAAGTGGAGGAGAAAGTGAAAATCTTTTCAAAAAATGGTATGAGAACATTTTCCATTATCCATTGGTGGGGCGGGGGGAGGACTAATCCTCAACTTCAAACCACAAACTTTTATTCAAGATGAATCATAAGCCTATACATAAAAGCTAAGTCTCTTAGTTTCTAGAAGAAACTAAGAGACTCTCTTCTCAAATTAGGAGTAGGCAAAGTTTCTAAGATCAAAGAAAGCCAAAATAATACAAGAAAAATTGGTGTTTGACTTTATCAAAATTAAAAATGTCTGCTCATAATAAAACACATTTGAGAAAACAGGTGAGCCATAGATGGAGAAAAAATATTTGCAAACCTTTAGTAGATCAGTGGCTGCTAGGGGTGAGGGGAGGGGCAATGAGGAAGATTGATAATGAATGCAGGGCTTCTTTTTAGGGTGATAAGAATTAGACAGTAGTGATGTTTGCACAACTTCGTAAATACACTAAAAACTACAAAACTATACACTGTAAAAGGGTGAATTTTATGGTATCTGAATTATATCTCAATAAAGCTGGCATTTAAAAAACAATATATGTATTTGACAAAGAACTTGTATCCAGAATGCATAAAGAATTTCTATAACTCAAAAATAAAAAGACAACCAATTAAAAAAAAGCAGATTTAGATACTACACAAAGGAAGATTTACAAATTGTTAATAATTACTTGAAAATGTTCTAGACATCATTATTCATCATGGAAATGAAATTAAAACCATAATGAGACATCACTACATACCCACTAGAATGGTTACAACTAAAAAAAAAGACAAATAGTATCTTTAATTTTTTAGTTTCAACCATAAATGGGTCAGGATGAAAAAAATAAAAAAGACTGACAACATCAAATGTTGGCAAGGATAGTGAACAACAGGAACTCAATGTAGATGGGAGTATAAAATGGTACAGCCACTTTGGGGAAAAGTCTGGCAGTTTTTTATAAAGTTAAACATACACCTATCCCATGCCCTGGCAAGTCTACTCTTAGGTATTTATCCAAGAAAAATAAAAATTTAAGCCCACACAGACTATACATGAATATATTCATAGATTTATTTCTAATAGCCCAAAACTAGAAACAACCAAGTGTAGATCTACAGGCAAATGGATAAATAGATGTAGTACATGCACACAATGGAATACTACTAAGCAATGAAGAGGAATGAACTACTGATACAGGTGTGGTAGGCTGAATAATGGCCCCACATGGTGTTCACATTCTAATCCCTGTAACCTGGGAATGTTCTCCTCTATGGCAAGAGGGATTTTACATTAAGGCTCCTGAGATGGGGAGAGTATCCTGGATTATTGGAGTGCGCCCTAAATGTAACCAAAGTATTCTTATAATAGGCAGTCATGGGAAGATCTGACTACAGAAGAGAAGGCAATGTGACAACAGCAGCAGAGTCTGGAGTAGTATGGCTATCAGTCAAGAAATGCAGGCATCCTTAGAAGGTGCCAACACACTGATTTTAGTCCTTTAAAACTCACTTCAGACTTCTGACTTTCAAAACTGTAAAAGAATAAATTTGTGTTTTAAACCACTAAATTTGTGCTTTAACTTGTTACAAACTTAAATTTGTTACAGTGGCAATAGGAAATAAATAACAGATAAATCTATAACACGCTGAAAGAAAGAAGCCTTAGACAAAAGAGTACATGCATGTATGAGTCCATATTTATGAAATTCTAGAATAGGGAAACTATTCTATTAAAAAAAAAAAAAAGTACAATGGTTGCCTGGGTGGTGGGAAACTGAGTGGGAAGGAGCTTAAGGGAACTTTCTGAGGTGATGATACAGAGTATATTTTGATAGGAGTTTTGATAACAAAAATGTATCCATTTATCAAAACTCATCAAATGACACAATTAACACTTGTGCATTTTATTATATGTAAATTTTATCTCAAAAGAGCCATAAATAAATGTTAAACTCTAGTTGCTGATATTCATGTTGAAATGTTTACGATGATGTGTACTAATGTCTGCGACCTTAAAATGCATCCAAAAATAATACAAATTGATGGATGGATAGGGGATAAATATATGACAAAGCAAATATAACAATATGTTAATTACAGAACCTAGAAGGCAGGTATATGGGTGTCCACTGTAGAATTTTTCAACTTTTCTGTATGTTTGAAATTTTTCAGAATATAATGTTGGGGTTTTGAAGAACTGGGGGGAACACTCACCATTTTTTTCTTCCTGCATCCAAAGATGATGGTCAGTATATACAATTTTATTATACCTTTGGCGAACTGTCTCCTGGTATTTCTTTAAAAAAAAAAAAAAAAGTTTAATTTATGAGAAAAAAATTAGTTTCATTACAAACCAGAGCTTGTAAGAACAGTGCAGCAGATATATCTGATATAGACACATTGTTAGAAATGGGCATCTGCAGGCAGAAAGTGATCAGTTTATGAGGTGAGGCTAAAATAAAATGAGGCGATTATTCTAACTAATCTAATTCAGATCAGTGTTGCCCACTAGAACTTGCTGTGATGATGGAATGGTCTATATTTGCCATATCCATTATAGCAGTCACAAACTACTGACCACTTGAAATGTGAGTATTGTGTTTAATCTTAATTTACAGTTATATGGCCACATGTGGCTAGAGACTACCATTCTGGACACTTCTGGTCCAGACAGCCTCAAGAAGGGAAAATCAAATTAACCAAGTAATACAAATACTAGGATAAACTACATGTCTTTAAATTTTGAAAAACCAACAAAAAATTATCTCTTTAATGTTTCTATGTAGCAGAAAAGCTGAAATGAGATTTAATCATGGTGCTGTTAAAAAGAAAATGCTCAATTGGGAGTTAAGAGACCTGGATCCTAGCTCTGGAGGAAAATTTTTGTGACTTTGGCTATATCACTTACTCCCTTATTGTGTCTCAATTTCCTGCTTGAACAATCCTAGGGTCAGAATTGTTCTGAGATCAAAATAATTTCTGAGATCAGAAATTCTGAGAAAAGCATTCTAAAATAGTACTATGGGGATTCAGAAAGGGAAACTTCTCTGCAATTTGCCAGGATCACATGCTAGTAGGGCGGAAGAGGTGCCTGGACAGCATTTACAGGCTGAGGGATGAAGAAATTGATGGTCCTGGTGCTTTTTGAATCACATATCAACGACATCAGGGAATATTAATAATGATCATTTCCTGAGTTGTCAGGTAATGTGCTAATAATTCATGCTTCATTTTATCTTTAAAAACACCCTACTTATTACAGAGGGTAAGTGACTTTACCAAGGTCATACACTTCGTTGGCAGTTGAGCTAGGATTTAAAACCAGGACCGTGTGATTCAGAAATACTACAGAAGCATGTGGAGGAGCTGCACTCAGCAAAGGCCAGTCCCCAGGGGCCAACTAGAGCTGGAAGCCTGAGGTCTTACTTCCATTTCCTCCATTCGGATCATCATGGTCTCCAGATATGGGCTGTCCTTGTTGTCCCCCAAGGTGGCTAAGGTGTCAGGCTCCAAGATCTTAGAATGAGTCACTGCCCAGAACTCATGAGTGGTATCTTCCAAAAAATTATCCAGCTGATGAATGTTGTTGAATTCACAATTAACAGCAGTAGCCTACAAAACATGGAAGGGTGATAGAAAGGCAATGAAAAGACAATAAAGGAACTTAAAGATGAATTCTGATCATAATAAACCAATCACGTAGTGCTCCAGCTGTCAGAGTTTCTACATTCAATCAAACCTCTCCTTGGTCAGTAAATATCAAAAGCGCTAACATCAGTACAATTTTTACCAGTCATTTAAATGGTAGCATTAATAACCAAGTAATACAATTATTGTCCATATAAATTATCGTCATTATCTGTTTTGCCACGTGGTAAAGCAAATATCCTCCTTGTGCTATACTCAGAAGAATGTGCAATATTTTACAGGTTGCATACTTCAGAGAATGTATCTATTCTTTTTTGGTTCAATGCTTTTGTAAAAAATGTCTGTTCATGACATCACAAAATTCATGACTGTCTTTGCTTGACACTTTCTATCTATAACCCAGGAGAGTTTGACATTGTATTCTTGACATTCACAAAGCACTTTATAGCCTGCAAAGCATTTTTACACACATTGTATCTCTTTTGATTTTAATATATGTCTATATATGATTCTAACACATGTCTATAACCTGCTCTGAAAGAGGCTTTTGCAAAGAATGTCTGCTGGTAAAATGATCACATCAGGCTTTGGAATGAGATATTTCTGGGACCAAATCCTGGTTCTATCCACTGATATGCCTGCAACTGTAGGCAAGTTTCATAACCTCCCTGGGCCTTAATCATCTCACCTGTAACATAGAAATAATAATCAGAGTTTTATTTCAGAGTTGTAAGGATTACATGAGCATTTGCATAATGGGACACTTAGCACAGTGGCTGGCATAAAGTAAGACACTCAATGAATGTGCCATAGCCAATGTTAAAAACCTTTTGACAGTTTACTCACAGAAGAAAATATATGAATGACCAATAAAGATATGAAGAAATGTCCAATCTTAATCATAGTTAAAAAAATAAAAATTAGTTGAACAATCAATACAATAAAATTACAAAAAATCTAGAGACAACTAAACAATTAGTACAGGTAGAGTTAATTAGGATGTGTATATTTTCATGTGTAATAGTTTTCATCTATGAGGAATATCAAGAATATTATGTGCCATTAAAAAAGATAAGGTCTCAATGTGCTGATATGGAAAGATCATCAAAATATAAAGAAAGCTGGGTACAGAACAGTATATGGTATCCGTCTGTGGTGAGGTTTAACTTTTTAGATTATACTTTTTCTGGATTGTCTGGATTTTTAGCCATGTGCATATGTAACTTTCAATTTAAAAAAGTTCGCACATTTTGGAAAAATGTATTTCATTTGCAAGTTCGGTTAATGACAAGAGCAATGGCAATAGACAAATATTTTATAATAGTACCCTTCCAAGACCTTGTCCATCTTGTCTATAAGTAAGCCTACCGAGAGTTGTATTTTACTCATAAAGTGCAGCAAATGTTTTCTCCATTTTAGAAATGAGAATTCTGAGAATTTGTGCTTAAGGTTCCATAGCTCTTTTATAAGTTAACACAGCAAAATAACTCTTTTTACTTCATCGTGCCAAATTCAATGAAGTTTTTGGTTTGTTTTTACTCAGTTATTTATAAACATTAACTCTTGGTAGAACAGCCTGGGAAACTCTTTGCAAACAATCCTGATATTTAACAGCAGCCCAGAATACTACAAATGGATAGAGTTACTTTTCTTTTCCAGTAAGTTGTATTAAAGACCATTTAATGCCTACAGTATAATACTTACATAGAAGGCTGATCATTCTTAATAATATTTAAACATGTCTACATCACTGACAGCATTTGCAATCATTTCATTTCTTTTTCATATTAAAATGCCACATAGAGTTGCCTCTCTAGATTAGAGGTTAGTCTCATTTTTTGCTAGGAAAAAAAGTATCATTTGATGGCTGTGCTGCACAGGACACCAAGCCATAGCACACTTTATCTGTAAAAGCTAAATGTAGGCTTTCAGCTTCTAGTCTTAGAAGCCTTGCTCAGATGAGATTCTGTCACAAAATATTGGTATAATAAACTTATAATCACAAAGATTAAGAAAATATGCTGTAGCTAAAATATTGCTTAATAATTAGAATAGGGATACAGTCTTGAAATCTACTCTCCTCCTGTTCCTAAGGTCACTGGGCTGGTGGAGCTTCATTCCAACTTCCTTCTAACTCTGAAACCATCACACTTGCTCTGAGCAAATAAAGCAACAACTTCTTCCCAACCTCCACAAAGATGCAATCGGCACCTTCCACTCACAGCCCTAGGCAGGGTACGAGCATTCTCACAAACATGAACCATAAGTCCTACAGAGGAAGAGCACAACAGTGGACAAACACAGTATATGTTGTTGTTTTTTCCTCAGATGTTATCCTTTTTTCCTGGGTTACCTTCTCTGCTAGGCAAGATACTGGTCATTACCGGGCACTCAATACATGCTTGCCTAACAATGAATATAAAGCTTTAGGCATAAAGGCAATTAGGCTGGTAATGAACAAAACTAGGCTGAATGAAAGGAAATGGGACAGCCAGCCTTCTGCTGCAGGCCATCAACATTCAGGGTCACACAGTGCACCCACATTCTTGTCATCAGGAGGAGAGAAAAAAAAGCAAGCCGCTGACAAAAACCTGTGGCTCTAGAGATTTATGTGAGCTGTTTGCAAGGCTGATCTGAGTCATAATGCTAAATATACACTGTAAGAATTAATATAAAAAACAACTTCCACCCTTCTTGAGTAGGATAACCTAGTGTTTGCAAAGTAATCTGCACATCATTTTCCTTACAATTGAAGACATTATAACGTAATAATACTGGTGTCAGTCATAATACCCACACCACACAAGACACACCTCTTCTGCAGGCTGGGCTGTCTCTGTGTTTACTGATGGCCGACCCTTCAAATGAGAATCTGCTTCCAGAGAAGAATTGACTCTCTATTAAAACAGACAAGCATGTTCATGAATTAACAAAATGTACAACTCGTATTAGTACAAATGAACTCTGTTACCAGAATAACTTCTGTGTGAAACTGTTTATCAGCTTTAGCTACACTAGGCTTTTTGCAGCAATTCAAAGCATTTTGTCATCACAAAATTAAATGCCATGTGTTGATCTTGGCTTTCTGCCCCGCTTCTTCCCTCAACTTTGTAAACGTTGTCGGAGTAACTGTGTTTTTTGATGCAAATATACCACTTTTCTGTTCCACAGTTTCCTCATTGATAAAATGAGGAGGATGGATGATTTGGTCTCTAAGTGCTCTCCCAGTTCTATATTCATGAGATTTCCATGAAGTCTAATAATAATTTAACATTTCTTAAACTAGAGATACAGAAATTTAGTGGCCTGTTCAGGAACCCAGAACATCATTTCATTCCATTTAAGATGACAATATTCTTCTGTGGCCTCATCTATTCATACAAGCAAGACTGTTTGTATGAATAGGGTAGATCTACAGGGTCTAACCACAGCATTCAGCTTACTGCTTATAGGAGGATGGCACAACCTGCTGGTGATGCTGTGTGCAATTTCATCTTCAAAAAAGTACTGGTATGTGAACTGAAGCTGTCCTAACATCTCTCTCCTTTGGGAAAATAGAGCCAACCATTCCAAACCACTAAGGTGAAAGAGCACAGGATTAGAGTAGAAGCAGTTAACTGAACACTAACATTACCAATAGATCTATTTGATTAAGAATGGAAACTGTAATCTAAACTCATTCCCCAAACTAAAACATCACGTTTCTCAACAGTGGGACCTTCTCTTCCCCTTGTCTTTATTCCTAACCCACAATGGAAGACACATCAATAGTGTAAAGTGGTCTATGGGTGTCCACAAGGGGCTCTTGCATGCACTACTTCCACACTATACAGCAGTGGTCCCCAAGCCCCAGTACTGGTCCATGGCCTGTTAGGAATTGAGCCGCACAGCAGGAGATGAGCAGTGGGCGAGTGAGTGAAGCTCCATCTGTATTTGCAGCTGCTCCCCAGCACTGGCATCACCATCTTGGACCATGAGGCATTAGATTCTCACAGGAGCACTGGTCCCTGGTGCCAAAAAGGTTGGGGACCACTGCACACAGCACAGATCTGCAAGCACTGTAGCCTCCAGCTGCCAAACACTCAGTCCTACAAAGGGTCTATGTGACCTTTGTAACAACTCTTTTTATTCTAGAACTTCCAAAAGATAAGCAAATGAGATGAACTAGATTACCTGAGCCTTGACCAGAAGAGGCTTCAAATGCTCCAGAACTGCCTTCTCTACCTTGTCTGCTAACTGGTTGGCAGAAACACTATGGAGAAATAAAACTGAAAATTAAAATTGAAAGTAAGAAAATATCCTATGTTGCACATTTACCACTCCAGGTGAAGGAAAATCAAATGATTATAAATCTACAATGCTTACCTAATTTGCTTCCCTAATTTTAACGGTCATATGAGTCCCCTGGGGATGTTGTTGAAATGCAGATTGATTCGGTTGGTCTGAGCGAGGCTTGAGATTCTGCATTTTCAACAAGCTTCCATGAGATGCAACACTATTAGTCCTGACTCCACTTTGAAGATAAGGGTTTCAATAACATATGAGGAAGTATGTTATGCTCTCAGTACATTTTAAAAGAAAAATGGCTGCCTTTATACAACTGAAGAGGTTAGAAGACTAAACAAATTAAACTAATTTTGATCTCTCTCAAAACCCCACAGTAACAGAGTTAGACATAAATCCACAAAGAGAAGGAAAATAAATGCTGTTGGAAAACAGGACAAAGGCAATAACTAACTTAGCTGACTTGAGAAAGCTGAATTCTTGGCCAGTAATGGGAAAAACTGAGAATCCACATGATTTGCACTGCTGATTTAAACAGGCACAGGACTGGTAGTACCAGGCATCTCTAGCCCTGGGGTTGAGCTGGGAGAGGGTGGCTTAAATATGGAAGACGAGAGTCAAATGATGTTCGAGAAGTTAGATCCCTGGGTCCCTTTCCCTACTTCACACGGTTAGACAACTTCCTCTCTCTAACTCTGAAAGAGATCTATTTGCTCATTCTCTGGAGGATTTTCTTCACTAAGGAATGCCAATCATAGCTGAGACTGTAGGTACCCCACCGAAAAGAGGGGATCACGTATGCATGTGGAATGCCACGTGGTAGGACTTACAGCCCTCATCCCCAACTCAGCTCCTAGGACACAGACCTCCAGATCTTTAACTTTTGGGCAGAAAGACCAGAAAACTCTTTCTGGATAGTTTGACCCACCCCAGAAGAAAGACCCAAAGACCAACATGATGATCCTTAGCAAACAATCCACCCAAATGACCCTAGGGTAAAGCTCAAGTTCAACAATCCTTTCATCAGAAATGTGCTAAAAGAGCCATATACCTATAAAGAAAACAATAAACCCTAATCAGTATTTCATCTCATACAGAGAAATTAATTCAAAATAAATCATGGACACACAAATAAAAGCTAAAACTATAAAGTATTTAGTAGAAAACATAAAAGAATATCTTTAAGACCTTAGCACTGGCAGTAGTTTCTTAGTTCACAAAAAAGACTAACTATAAAATTAAAAGTTGATAAATTGGCCTTAATCAAAATTTAAAACTTCGAGTCATCAAAAGACACCATTAAGAAGACACATAGGCAAGCCACAGTACTGGGAGAAAATATTTGCTGCACATATATCTGACAAGGAACGAGAATCTAAAAAATATTTCAAAAACTCTTAACAAATCAATAATTTTTTTTTAAAAAAAGGACAAAAGACTTGAACATATACTTCACAATAAACACTAGAAAAGGTGTTCGTTATCATTAGATTTCAAGGAAATGCAAATCAAAACCAAACAAGATACCACCACTCTCTCACCAAAATGGCTAAAATTAAAAAGACAAGCAATACCAAATGTTAGCTAGGATGTAAAACAACTATAAAGGAACTCCAATACTAACTAAAAATGGGAAACAGCCCAAATGTTAATTAACAGGAGCATGAATAGACTGTGGGATATTCATACAATGGAATACTACTCAGAAATAATGGAACAAACTATACAGGGCAGCCCACTGCTCCCCTGGCCAGGTTTCTTCCCAAAGTCCAGTGTACCTGGTTCATTTCCAGATGCCCCAAATGTGGTAAGCCCAACATTTACAAGGACTCACTCATGACCTTCCTTGTCCACTGACTTCCTGGGACGAGTGCCTAAAAACTCTCAGGGAAGCTCAGGTCAGATTCCAAGCCAGACTCTGTTCAGCCTGCTTCCTCTTGGGAATCTTCACCTAATGGCAGCAGCATTGCCCTTTCCTTGTTTAGCTAGGTTTGTGCATGCCTCTCAGTTTTTTAGGTGATGAATTTTATGAATAAGGGTAATGAAAAGATTAACATAGGAATCAGGACAGTCATAATCTCTGGGGAAAAAGGGGATGCAATCAAGGAGGAACACATGGGAGTTTTTACAGTAGAGGTAATGATCTATTTCTTGGTTTGGGGGTGGTAATGCACAGGTGTTCATTTTGTATTATTTTGGATTGTACATGTGCATATAATGTGTTCTTCTACATGTACAATTTTTTAAAGTAAAAAACACTCAAAGGGATAAATGGGGTTGGAAGAGAGAATTATGCTTTTTATATGGCTCAAAGGACAAGTGGGTAAGAGTTGTAAGGAATCCAATTCCAGCACAATCTAAGGTCATACTTTCTAATAGCTAGAGATGACTGAGGAACTGGCTGCTTCAGTGGTAACCATTCTATAATAAAGGCTATGTATGATATGCTGGACAGTTACTTTGTACAGATGGTCCAGAGGAGACAGAAGTTAACAGGTGGGGAAAAAGATCCTTCAAATCCGAAGATTCTATGATTGTATAATTTGAAATGTTAACTATAGACAAAACAAACAAACTAAAACAACAACGCTTGGCTCTCTAATGATAGAGCCACAGCCCTTCTAACCTAGGAATGAATGTTCTATCACGACTGGTGACACAATGCACAGCTACTGCAATGGGAATTCTGTTCATTTGACTTCAGGGTGAATTATTATCAGAGCTATAAAAATGAGCTAAGTGCAGGAGCAATTGCATCTTCTTGCAAACTTCTTTATGCTTATAGTTAAGGAGCAACACCCAGGGGAAGAATAAAAAAAGGCAACCTATTTGAAAACCTTAGGCTATATTTAAGCTAAAAGGTGAGCAGGACATGCATGATAACCTTCTCTAAGGCCAAGAGAAAAGCACCTTTGAGGGCAGCACAAACAGACAGATGAAAGACTGATCTTTCAGACAGAAATTTTCCCAAATTATAGATATTTCTTTATCATTCAAACTCCACATGAAAGAAGTATTTCCTAGCAAAACTACTCTACAAAATTTACATGTAGGCATGTAGGTATTCCATTCATTCATTCATTCATTCATTCAGTGAGGTTAGGCCTAAATAATCCAGGTTGGTTGGTAACTGTCTAGACCAATTAGAATATGCAATTATTCAGTATTCTTCCTCAGAAGCAAATGCAAACCTCAAGTTTTGAAGTCCTCAGAAGCAAACACAAACCTCAAGTTTTGAAGTCTATCTATTTCTTCAGTTTTCAGTTTAATCAATTCCTTTGTTCTTCTGGAAGTTTCAGCATCAAGCCAATTGAGCTTAGAGGACAATACAAAAAACAGTCACCCCAACTCTCCTCAAAGCAGCCAGGACTCCCTGGGGCTCCAAACTTGATTCTACTATAGGCTTCTTAGGCAACTTCAAAGTCTTTTGAGCAGGCAGCAGCCAATAAACATAAGTGTGACTATATCTCTAAACAATCTCAATTAATTGTTAAAATAGCTAGATGATGTAGAACAGGTCTGCTTTATCTTTCTCTACCTCAGAAACAGATATTTACCTCTGTTTTTGCATTTTGTCCATTTCTTCAGCTCTTAATTCTTCAAGTTCCTTCAATCTTTTGGAAGTTTCAGCATCAAGCCAAGCAAGTCTAACAGACAGTACAAAAGAGTCAGACCAATTCTGCCTAGACTTGCAGGGTGTCATTACCACAGAAAGAGACTGGGAGTCAGGACCCCAGAGAACACCAATCCTGGCTCCATGAAGGACTCAGGAAGTAATGCAATCTCCCTGTACTTGTAAAGCTTTCCATGTAATGTTCCATGTAGAAAGACATTTCTATGCAAAAGCACTCCTAGCTAGTGTGTAGAGCAACAAAAAATTGCCCACAAATATTCTCAAGAAAACTAGCCAACACTGGACTTAGGATTTCTTGTTTGACTATAAAACTGTTGCCATAGCTACAAATCTAGACAAAGAAATGGACTTCTAGGAGAGCAATAAAGGCACTATGAAGTCAAATAAAAACAGGAAGGAAAAGCTAACTCTGAACAACTTTACTCTATGTGGAAGGGCTTTAATTCTTGCAGTTTAGGATGTGTGAATATTACTAAATTATTTAATGGCTCATTTTCATTTTTGCTTTTCCATAATTGCAGTAACAATTGCCCATTTTCATTGCTGTCCCCTATGGAATGTTTCCACCTCATCGCCCCCTATTTAAGGACTATTCTATAAGCCCTAATTTATTTTCCATTTCTCTTCATGAAGCTTAGATCTCTGCAGCAAGAAGTATCCCATCCCCCTTCTAAAATCTCTCTGTTCTTAACCTTTTA
Source organism: Eidolon dupreanum (assembly GCA_028627145.1). NCBI lineage: Eukaryota > Metazoa > Chordata > Mammalia > Chiroptera > Pteropodidae > Eidolon > Eidolon dupreanum. The sequence continues at coordinate 71,227,820 of CM053506.1, forward strand.
GTCTTTAGAGCATATACCATGTTCTGTCTTAAATTATAGCTAATGACATGTCGTCCCTATTGACTGTAAATAAGCACAGGCTGGGATTCTTTCTTTTTTGCACTTTTAAAAAAAGTCTCCATAGAGCACACAACTGCACCATGCACAAAACAAGCAACTGGTAGACAACTGACACATACAATTTCTGAATGAAATAAAAAGCAATACAAGAGGTGTTCACCGTCTAAGCTGTATAGTTTGACAGAAAAGGTTAGTAATTTACATTTTAATAATCAACTTTATATAGAGAGAAGAGAAGAAAGAGTTCACTTTAGAATCTATGCAAAAGGGGCCCTTAAATTTTCAAAGATTTGAAAAACACCAGCACAAACCTAGCTGCTTCATGCTCAACAGCACCTCTCGACTGACTTTCCTCTTGAATATCTTCTTGCTGGACAGACTGCTCTTTTGTGGCATCTTTAGGGCTAGATTTCACCTTTAGCCATGCAGCACTGCAAAAAATGTAAAAGTATATATTTTTAATCATTCATTCCAAATCTAATGACTCATTGAAAGGTGACAGCTCAGAGATGACAAGAGCATTAACTAAATGGTGATCTCCAGCATGCGGCCCTAAAGTGGAAGATAAATGTGAAGCAGTGAGATCCTCTAGGACTCAGGCTCAGTGTTAAAGGAGAGAAGTTCTTCTTTGCTTCATAGAAGCAATCACTATTTTAAATAACAAAAAATAATTACCAATTACAAAATGATGGGTGAACTTCAACAAAACTGTGTTATAATATATAGATCTGGATCACTAATTACATTCCATATTACAAAGCAATTCTGTAGCTTTATACTGCACTATGAGCCTAGAAGCCTTAACAACTCCCCTCCCCCACCCGTCGCACATACACTCTAGAAGACAGTCCATTACATATTTGGTTTGCAATATAAACTTCAACTAATTGATGTTTTTATGAGCTTACCAACTGAACTCACACTCTATACTAACAGATATAAAAACAGAATTTAGAGCAGAGAAATAAAAATGAAAAAGTCCCATGCCTGCTATATAAACAAGACATTAAATTCTCTAGACATGGATTTTTCAACTTTAAAGTGACGGCTGATGGATAAGCATAACCATTTATTCAGAATCATTCAAAGTCTTAAGGGGAATCCATTCTACCAGGCTTCTGTCTTCTGCTGGCCTCCCAAAAGGCAGACCCCTCGAGCCACCTAACTTCTCACTTACTTTTCTCCCCACATCACTGCTTTTTGCTCCCTTCCTTTTAATATCCTACCTCTTGGTCCTTCCCTATAGTGCTTTCCAGAACTGCCCAATGGTAAACAAGTCCTCTTTATCTTTAACCAATTCCCCAAAGACTACTTCCACCTAACTGACTCTACTGCCCCAGGAGGACAGTATTTTCTCCCTAGCTCTGTGGAACAGTGGCTCCTCATTCTCTGCATGCTATGAATGAGGGTGACATGGCAATCATGTCAGCATTATCCTAACTGTCCCCTGCAGTCAGGACAGTGTCTATTTAGATGTATATGGTTTTATAATTCATAATTGTCTTGACTTGGAATTAGAATTACTTTAAAATATTCATTCATTCAGCAAAGATTTACAGGAAGCCTACTAAGACTTCCTAAGTGTCGGGCACTGTGCTGGGCACTTAACACTCAGATATGGGGAAGGCACAGTTCCTGGCCTCAGGTAATTGGGGTCTGTGGGTGAAGAGACAAGTGAAGCAAAGCCCACAGGAAGTTACTCTACCCCTAGTCAGGTAGGAGAAAGAAACTAACAGGCTTTTAGACAAAAACTTACCATGTTTTACTCACCCGAATAAGATATTCTTCATAATAGGAACCCAGGCTGCTGCTTTATTTGTTCTAAAAAATAGGTCACTTTTACCTGTGGAGGAAAAATAAAATCACATACCCAAACAGTCCCTTGAATTTCTACATACCATTTAGGAGAAGCTGGTGGGGACGTGGGGTTTGGAGGTATCCAAGGAGCCCTTTCGTCTTTCACAGGTTGTTGGTTCATTTTTAATCTGGATGAAACTGTTGTTCGTTGCAACCTGCTTTTGCTGTGAGATTGGGTTGGTCTACTTTTTTCAGCTTTGTGGAGTCCCTGTAAAAGATAAGTATAAATTATAAAGCCAAAGGACATCAAAGAAACTGATTTTAGCCTCTGGCTTACTGAAACTTCAAGTGCCCCTGTGCTATTCATGCAAAAAACAACTGGAAAGCACTGTAGTAGAAATTTAGAGGAGAGTATAAATTATACTGAAACAACCCTGGTAGGGGGGAGGGGAGAAAAGTATAAAATTGGAATCCCTAGTTTTGCCATCATTTTATATATAATATATAAAATATATTTATATTTATTTATTTTTTCTTAATTAAACAAACAAAAAAAGGTAAACTGTTAAACATTCGTGGTTAAAATACTTAACCTCTCTGAGTCTCAGGTTTCTTATCTGTAAAATAAGAGGCAATTTCTTCACAGGTTTCTAGATTAAACAGGCTAATATAGGAAGATTATGATGATGGAAAAAGGCGTATGCCATCAAATAGAATGAATCAGGCTATTTTAAAATGCTATAGAGAATGAAGCTGTCTCTGGAGATCACCAAGCTGAATTTTTACAGGCTCAATCCTAACTTCGTGATGACCCCATATTAAAAAAAAGTCTGTTTGGAAAGGAATAAAGACTTGACCCAAATCCATGATCTAGCAGTAACTGGTGATACCTGCTAAATATCCTTTTATCAGTTTGCTACAGAAGCCTCTAGATAGCACCATCAGATAGCAGTAACCACATTAAAAATATTTAGACTAGGAGGTAGTCTTCTGGCCAGTTCTCCACTGGTAGGGCCTAAATTAAATTTTAGAAGCTTAAAATACAGTTTCAAGCCAGCTGGCTCTCAAAGCCATATTAAAAAGTACTCACCCCAGGTTGCCTTTTAACACTGAGTGGTTATTATTGATCAATATTCATCTTTATCAGGAACCAAATCTTAATCCCTTCAACTTTCACACTTCAAATCAGAAGCAGAAAAAAAAAACCTGAATTTTAAAATAGCCTGCCTGATTAGGACCTTGCTATCAAATTAGTTAGGATCTAACCAAGTTAGGACAAGAGAGAATGTTCTGTCCTACTAAAATATTAAAAATTGCTATTTTCTGTTAAAAAAGAAAAACAACCTAGAGCTAAGCTAAGTCAGCTTAATTTAGATAGTTGAACTCAAGGGCTCTCGCATTCAAATGCCTGAGAACTCAAATCCTGGCTACACCTTGTACTAGTCTATGTGACCTTGGGCAATGTCAGGTTAACTCGAATGGGCCAAAAGAAAGAAGTAATTTCATACTTGCTGTAGCCTTGTCGGGGCCAGAGTATCTTTCTTCCTAACTGGCTCAGTCGCAGGCCTCTTCTCCACTGCTTTTGTTTTTGCCAGAGCCAATGCCTCTTCTCTGAAGCTTGCATTCTGGTCTAAAATCGACAGAGCTTCTTCTGGAAGGATATCAGCATCTAATACATCAAATTCATTCTCCAACCTCTGAGTCACTGGAAGCTCTATATCAGGTTGATACTTATCTATGTGGAGATTTCAGAAGGACAAACTGAGGGAAATGCTATTGAAATCAAGTAGGTAAGAATGATTATCTACAGACAAGCTCCAAATATCTATCCCAGCCCTGTTAAAAAGTGAGGTGTTTCACTGCCAAAGTTGCTCCTCATCCTATGATTCCCACTATAGCTCTACAGGCGGAAACCTAAGTGTCATTGTTTACTCCCTGAATCTCAATGCCCACATTTACTCATTCACCTGGTCTCTTGGACCCTAATTCTAAAATAGCTCTTGTACTTACTCCGCCCTTCTGCCAAGGTCAGGCTTGCAATATCTTGTGACTATCATAATAGTATCTCCTAACTAACCCTTTCTTTATCACCAATCACACCTTTTTCACCAGACTACCAAAATTGTTTTTTCTAAAATGTAAATATTTAAATGTCACTTCTCAAAAACTTTGATGTCTCCTAATTTGATACAGACTAAAGTCTGAATTCTATGACATTTGACCAGCAATGGGAAAGGAAATAAAACTGTCTTTATTTGAAGATGAAATAATGCTTTCTATGTAGAAAATCCAGAGAATCTACAGATAAACAATAACTAAGAAGAGAGTTCAACAATGTTTCTGGATAAAAGAAGAAAAACATACAAAAATCAGTATCATTCCCATATATCAAAATAATTACAGAAAAATAAAAGAGAAAAAAAAACAAGCCATTAACATTGGCAACAAAAGCTATAAGGCACTGAGAAAGAAATCTAACAAAAGATATACAAGACTTTTATAGAAAAAATTCAATGGTATTTTTAAAGAACTTGAAGAAGATATGAATAAATTATTTTCATGAAAGGAAAGAATACCATAAAGATGTCAATTCTTCCCAAAGTAATCTATAATTTCAAATGCAAATTCAGTGAAAACCCAACAGATTTTTTTGTGTGTGTGTGGGTATAACTAGGCTGATCTTAAAATTCTTATGAAGAGTAAAATCCCAAGACTGCCTAAATAATTGCGCAGCACAACAACAAAGTGGGGAGTGGGGTGAGGGTGGGAGTCTTATTCTACCAGAGGTAGTGTTCATGATAAAGCTGTAATAATTAAGGCAGTGTGGGAGTGCAGCAGGAACAGGCAGAGACCAATGAAGCAAAATGGATATGACAAAGGCAGCATGACAAATCAGTGAGTATGAACTGGCTTGTTCAGTAGGGCTGAGACTATCCTTATTCACAGTAATAAAACAAAGCAGAATCCTTGCCTCATACAGAGCAACACTTAAATTCTAAATGGAACAAAGACCTAAATGTGAAAGGAAAACTTTAAAGCTTTTAGAAGTATAGCAAGACAAGGCTTATTATCAAATATATGAATTTAAATATGAATACATTTACATTTAATTATACTAAACTACAACTTCTTTTGACAAAAAGACATCATAAAGTCGACAGACAAGCCAGAGTCTGGAAGCAGATATCTGTAATGCATATAATTAACATAGGATTAATATCTAGAATATATAAAGAATGTTTACAATCTATTAAGAAAAGCATCGCTCTGCAGTTTGTTCCCCATTTCTCCAATCTATTTCGCCAATAGAGAAATAGGCAAAGGATAGAAATTAGCAATTTAGAGAGAAAAGCTGAACTGTCAATAAAAACATGAAAAGACGACCCAAAAAATCAAAATTAAAACAATGAGATATCATTTTATATCCACCAGATTGGAGGAGATTTTTTAATGTGAAATACCTAGTATAAACAAGGATGTGGAAAGCATGAGCAAGGATATATATACATGTCATCGTTTATAAAAGCAAAAGATTGGAAATAACCCAAATGGCCAACAGTAAGAGCTGAAAATAAACTATGGTATATTCATACAAGGGAAACCTATACGACAGCTAGATTAATAAATTAGAATGCATGTGTCATTATGAACAAGGCGTACAGACATAGATGGGGGAACAAACTGCAGAGTGATGCTTTCTTCAAGACACTATTTATATTAAACTTATGTATATGTGACAATACTGTGTATTGTTTATGGATAGATACATAAGCAGTACAAGCATAAAACCAGAACAGGTCCATACTATAATAATAACAAGAATAACCTCTGGTGAGGGAGGGAGGGGAATAGAATAGAGAGAGAAATATAAAAGAAAGTTTTTCAAGTCTACCTATCATATTTTATTTCTAAAAAAAATTCTGAAGCAAATAAAACAAAAGTGTTAAAATTTGTTTAAATCTGGGTGGTGGATATACAGGTGTTTACTATTTTCATTCTTTGTTTTAAATAGTTCATAATGAAAGGCAAACTGCGTTCAGTAGTTGAAGAGCCAGATTCAGATCCCCCCACAACTCTTCTTTAATCTGGTACTTTTCAAGGCCACGGAAGTTACACAGCAAGGAAATACAAATTAGAAGGAAAAGAATGTTATGATTAAATCTTCGATCTATAATTATTAACCCCCAAGTTTACATAGTACAAGGCAACTCTGACCTCTAGGTCCTGATGCCTTTCCAGTTATGATCTGCATAAATCAACATGCAAATGCAGTACAAGTTCTAGGGTAGCTGAGTTTGAAGACTTTGCTGGAGGTGGGAAGGGAGCCACCATCCTCATATCTGACAAGTTATATTAATGCAATCAACCCATTCCAAGAACAGTTCAGAAGCCGCTAAAGAACTGTACCAGCCAACAATTACATAAATCACAAGATCTAATCAGGCTCACACAGATTTCCCAACTGAAAAGGGCAAGAGAGACAGTTTTCTACTCAAGTAGCTCCCTATGATGTTTTGAAGGTAGAAGTCAGAATGGACAAATTAGGTAGAGTGATATCTAAAACAAAATGGAAAATGTAACCTAATGAAATCCAGATCATGTAAAGGAAAGAAGAAAAATGAAAAAAGAGGGACACCACATCCTTACCATGAGTAAATCTATAAAATTTGCAAAGTGACTAATTATAACCACACTTCAATTTGCAATAAGGATAATAATGATTATTATCACTTACATCTGCACAAACTCTTTTCAGTATATAACATCTGAGCCTCAACATGACATACAGAGCAGGCAGGACAGTGATTAGTCTAATTCTTGAGATGATCATTATGAATTAAAAGCAATTTCTTACATTTTCATAGCACTTAGTAATTACCTAACTTGCTACTTAGAACAACTAAGTCACATAGGATAAGGACTACTGTCCCCATTTCACAAATGAAAAAACTGAGGTTTTGAAAGATTAAGTCACAAAGTGGCAGAGCTGGGACTAGAAGTGAGGTCCTTTTGGTTTTTCCCATGGTGGTCTGCCTTCCTGCTTTCCCATTTGTTCCTATGGTGAGTTTTCAATCAGTAGGTTTTCCATCTTCTCTCGCTGAAGCTATTCCTATTTTTCACTAATCAGTTATTGGCACCTCTAATCTCCTAGCTCATTTCGGAAACACGTATCTCTGCAGATCTGGAAAGTTCTCCACATTTCCTCCAGAGTATCACAAGTGAGCCACCAACACTCATTATTCAATCTACTATGATCTGCTTTTCTTATTCAGTGGCACCTCTTCACTGAGTCTCTCACTTAAGTGCCTAACAATGAGCTGGTCACAGAGGATAGAACAGCAAATAGAAACTCTTGTCCTGACAGGAAAGGCTGGCAAAGGCAAACCTATTTAGTTCTAACTACCCACCAATGAAGAAAAAAGAATATCGCATTATAGTGAATAAATATCTAATAGTAATCCAGTAAATTAAGTTTTGTTACATTCATATTAGAGATAGTATATTGTATGCTATTAAGGTTCCACAGAATTAGTGGCAGATTGAAAAATAAATCAAGTGAAAACCGGACTGATATATAACTTTCAAATCAGTGGAAGAAACAAATGAAACAAAAAAAAAACTTGATTAATATAGTAAATTACAACAAAAGAAAAAAAAACTTGGCAAATGAAAAACATAAAATAAGGTAGGAAGAAGTTCAAATGTATCATTAATCTCAGTAAATTTAGGTTAAATATAGAACTCTAAAACAGTGTTAAAAACACCAACAATAAACTATTTACAAGCAACTTTCTTAAAATAAAAGCAGTGAAGACAACATAAAGGAATGGAAAATGTTATTTTAAGTAAATGTCAAACAAGTTAGATAGATGAAATGACATTAATACCAAACAAAACTAAATCCAAAGTGAATAACATTAAAAAGAAAAAAAGAAATATTTAATAATAACAACACATAAAATCCACCAAAAAGATTTAGCAGTCAGAAACTCTTAGGCACCCCTCAGCACAATTTCAAAATATACAAAAAAATGAATAAAAATATATTAAGAAATTAAGAAAATCTCAAGTATCATAAGAGACTTTAACATACCTTTATATGAGTCATCTACAGATCAAGTAAACAAAACCAGAAAACTATAGAAGAAAAAGAAATAAAGATCGGAAAGGAGGAAATAAGCCAATGGTTATTCAGAGATGATATGATAATATACACAGAAAAACACAAATAATCTACAGATAAATTATTAGAAATAAATTAGCTTAGCAAGGTTGCTAGATATAAGAACAATACATAAAACCGATCGTATGTCTATATATCAACATTATGCATCAGAAATTAGATTTTTAAAAAGACATCATTTATAAGAGCACTGAAAATAGCAATATCAAGGAATAAATCTAATGAAAGATGAACAAAACCACACACACAGAAACTATAAATTACTCAGAGTATTTAAAGACAATCCAAAAAAAATGGAGGGATATACCCTGGTTGTGGGTTGGGAAATCAATATTCTAAAGATAGCAATTCCTCACAAAAATTCCAAGTTTGGTTTTCATTGATGTTTTCGGTGGGGTGGGGAGGGAGTAAAAATGGACAAATTCTGATTCTAAAATTTCTATGGAAACACCAAGGGTCAAGATTAGCCAAGGCACTCTGGAAGAACAGGTGGCAAAGCTTTTTAACTGGATATCAAGACTCAGAATAATTAAGATAGTGTACACTAGCGTAAGAACCAACAATTAGATCAATGGAGAAGAACAGGGGGGCCAAGAAAATGACCCACTCATATGTGGACAGTTACTTTATGACAAAAGTGGCACTATATACCACTTCAGCGAAAAATTAATCCTTTCAACAAATAGTACTAGCTCAACTGGATATCCATCTGGAAGAAAATAAAACTTTTTTTTCTAGGAAATAACAGAAATATGTCCTTTTAACTTAGACATAGGGAAAAGCTTCTTAAACAGTATACAAAAAAAAAAAAAACAGGAAAAGTTTGCTACATTGGACTACAGCGAAATTAAGGACTCTGTTCATCAAAAGACAGCACTGTAACATTTAATATCAAGACATCTTATTTCTGAGAAGATATTTATAATACAAAATACCCCTACAAAGGATTCCTACAATCGATAAAAGAGAAAGTGAAAGAGAGATGGAGATCAGGGAGGGAGAAGTGGGCAAGAGACTTGAACTGGCATTTCACAAAACAAGACATGTAAATGGCATGTAAATATATGAAAAAGTACTCACACCATTACTTATCCAGAAAATAGAAATTAAAACCACAATGATAGCTTATACACCAACTGGGTGGCTAAAATTTAAAAACTAATAAGTGCTGGCAAGGACGTATAGCAACTGTTCTCATACACTCTTGGTTGGAATATAAAATGACAAAAGTACTGTGAAAAAAAATCTTTATCTACTACAGTTGAACAGACACATATCACATGACATAACAATTACTCTTTGGAATATACCCAAGAGAAACATATGCACACATGTACCAAGAGACATATATAAGAACAATCACAGTAGTTTTCTTTATAATTGTGCAAACATGGAAAAAACTCAAAATTATGTTGAATAACTATGGTGTAATATGTACATTCGAAACAAATGCAATATTGTATGTTATCTATATTTTAATAAAAATCTTTAAAAAAAAAAAATAAATTGTGGTATATTCACACAAGGAATACAGCAATGAACATAAATCATAGTTACACAAACAGAATCTCACAAAGTGTTGAGTGAAAGAAGCCAATCCAAGAAAATGCCTATTATGTAATTCGATTTTTATAAAAGTTCCAAATAAGGCAAAACCAACATATGGCATTAAAAATCAGAATGATAGTTAATTTGGGAGAGGAGGCAGGCAATAAGAGATTGGAAGAGGAGGGTACATGGGGATTTTGTAGTGCTCGTAATGTTCCATTTCTTGACTTGGGTAGTGATTATACACATGTATGTTTTCTGATAATTAACTGAGCTGTAAATTTATATTCTGTGTACTTTTCTATGTGTATATTTGACTTCTTTTTCAATTAAAAAAGGAAAACTAGTTTACTGGATTTATCCACACTCGGATAGGAAGAGCACGTTAAAAATTCATAAAACACTATCAACATATATATCTCTGTCAGTTTAAGAAGGAGAAAAGAAGAGGAAAAGAAAATCTTTTAGCAAAACAAAAACATAAGAAAATTTCTTTAACCTCATATGGAGAACGGCCAAAAACCAAGTCAGCATCATATATAAAGAAACATTCCCGAAAAAAAAAAAAACATGGCATAGATGACAGAAGCTCTGTTCATCCCTCTAGCGACCAAAAGTTGAGATGGAAACAAGGAGCAGCAGCAAGGAAAAATTGCCAGGGATGAACAAGCCATACAACTAGGAAGAAGTCCAAGAAATCACCCTGCAACAGCAGAAGGTAGATTGGGGCGAGGATGCCGGGCCGCCCGGTCTTGAGCGGCTGAGTGAGACGGAGGTTGAGGCAGCGGCAGAAGTCTCTTAAAGGGGCTGTGTCCGCAAGTGGATTTTCGTGATGACAGACCTGCTTGTTCTGAGCACCAGTGCTGATTCGGCTGTGCGCAGGGGGCACCAGAGACTTACAGGGAGACATTGTCAGAGTGAGTGCGGAGGCAAGAATCACTCGGTACAAAAGTGCCAGCGGTATCCATTGTACCCTGTTGAGCCCTTCCCCCTCAGAGTGCGGGGCACAGCACCTCCATAGCCCTGATGTCATCAAACTGGAAAACAGTGGTCACTCCACCCAGAGGATTCCCTGAAACCCCGCCTCCCCCAACTCACGTCCCCACCCAAGCCACATCCAGGTGTATCTTCAGGGAGTCAGGTGCTCCTTGCTGAGACTCACACCAGAGAAGGCAGCTGGCCTCAGTTTCTGGTGTGGCCTTTTGAGGCAACTATAAACACAGCATCTATGGCTTGCTTGCTGATTCTTAACAGGTAGCCCCAGAGAGGTAGAGGCTTGGGCTAAGTTTGGCCTGCAGCTGAACCGTCTCAGGTCTGTGCCACTGGACACCTACTTCACGAATCCACACTAATAAGACTGGAGACTTAGGAGCTTTGCTTAGTACATAGAAACAGACATGGAAAGGCAGCCAAAATGGGAAGACAAAGAAGCAGAAACCATATGACAGTACAGAACAGAGATTCAGATACAATGTAGTCAAGTAATCTAACAGATGCAGAGTTCAAAACACTGGTTATAAAGATGCTCAATGAACTTTTGGGAAGTGTAGAGAACTCTAACAAAGAGATAAAAATGGAAATGGAAATTATAAAAGGGAACCAGTCTGAAATGGAGAACACATTATCTAAGATGAGAAGTATATTAAATAGAATAAACAGAGGGATAAACAAAGTGAATAAAGAAAAGGATCAAATGCTTTATCTAAGGGATGGGAAAGCCAAGGACACACAATCAGAATGGTAAGAGATAAGATGCCAAGACTATAAAAATAATTTAAGGAGAATACGGGACACTATTAAGGGTCCAAATACCCGTCTGATCAGCATAACAGAAGAAAATCAAGACGTTGAACAGCTGTTTGAAGAAATAATGATGGAAAACTTCTCTAACCTGGTGAAGGAAATGGACATAAACCCCAGGAAGCTCAGAGAATTCCAAAAATCAGGGATCCAAAGAGGCCCACACCAAGACACATCATAATTAAAATGCCAAAGTTTAAATACAAAGAAAGAATGTTAAAAGCAGCAAGAGAAAACCAGATAGCTACTTATAAGGGAACACCCATAAGAAACTATGAAGGACAGAAGGGCTTGGCAAAAAATATTCAACAGAATGAAGACCAAGGACCTACAACCAAGAATAATTTATCCAGCAAAGCTATCATTTGAAATTGAAGGACAAATAAAGACCTTCCCAGACAAAAATAACCTAAAGGAATTTATCACCACCAAGCCACTACTAAAGGAAATGTTGGAGGGACTTCTTTAAGAAGAATAAATATGTATCAAAAACAAGAATAAAGAATGGTAATAACTACATCCCTATCAATAAGTACCTTAAATGGAAAAGAATTAAGTGCTCCAAACAAAAGATAGAATGGCTAAAAGGATTAAAAAACAAGACTTCTACATATGAAAAGGAAGGGGATGGAAAAAGATATTGCTTTGATGGACCCAGAAGGTATTTAAGTCAGAGAAAGATAAATACCATATATTTCACTTATATATAGAAACTAAAGAATAAAAAGAACAAACTAATCAAAAACAGACTCACAAATATAGTGGACAGTTTGGTTACAGAGGGGAAGGGGGTTAAGGGGGCTGGGAGAATGGGGTGAAGGATTAAAGTACAAATTAGTAGTTGAGGGATAGTCATGGAGATGGGGAGCAAGGCACTGGGAATGCAGTTAGCATTAATATGTAGGCTAGGTGGAGGGTCAGGGAAGGGAGGGAGCAAGTGAGGGCATCATTTTACGAACTATATAGACGTCTAACCAACGTAGTGTATACTTGAAACTAATTAAAATAGAAAAAAAAAAGAAATGAATAAAAAAAAAGAAGCATTCCCATTAAATCTAGGGAGGGAATGATGTCCACCATTATAGCTATTATTTAATATTATTCTGAATTAAAACCTATTCCCTATAGCAGAAAGGGAAAAAAGAAAAGGTATAAAAACTGCAAAAAGAAAGGCAAAGCTTTACTTATTTGTATGTGATCTCATCTATCTGGAGAAATACAAAACATATCATTATTTTGTCCATCAGTAACAAATTTTAAAATATTGGCAATTAATTGTAAGATATCATCAATTTAAGAATGTATCCCAATTTCCGAAATGTTCAAACGTGTACCTTGTCACAACAAAGACTTCAGCAAGGTACCAGATATAAGAGCAATGTACATATCCAAAAGCTCTCCCTTAAGTAGCAATGACCAATTTCAAAATGTAATAAAAAAAGATCCCATTCACAATAGCAATAAAAACTATAAAATATAAAAACTGTAAATAAACCTTAACAAGGAATTTAAGAATCTATATCTAGTCTTATGTCAGGAATTCTTATATATAGAAAATTATAAAATTTAACTGAAGGGATGGAAAAAGAACATGAATAAATTGATGGGATGACTTCATACTGTAAAGATGTCTTTTCTCCCCTAATTAATCTATGAACTCAATTTAGCACCAATCAAAATCTGGACAGCATTTTTTACGGAACCTGACAAGCTCATTTTAGATTCCTGTGAAGATAAGCAATCTCCATCAGCAAAATTTCGAAAAAGGAGAACAAAGAGAGAAGAATTGCCTCATGAAGCACTAAAATATGCAAGAAAGGATGATTTTTCCACAAAATTAAAATTTTCTGCACCAGAAGAGACATCAGAAACAAATTTCAAAAATTAAGGGACTAACAGAATATTTAACAATATATGTAAACCAAAAAAAAAAAAAAAAGAAAAGAAAAGATTAAGATCCAGAATGTATAAAGAACTTACATATATCCATAAGCAAAAGACACAAAGCCCAGCAGGGAGATGGCAAAGGATATGGACAAATCACAGGAAAGGAAATAAACATGGCTAAGGAACACAGGAGAGAAACAACGATCTTCCCCATTAGTAATCAGGGAAATGCAATATAGAACAGTGATATCGTTTTCCACTGAGATCTGAAAAATTTTTTAAATTTCCTTATATTGATGCTTGGCAAGGATACGGGGAAACACATACTGATGGTCACTGAAAGTCAAAACATAATTGTATGCCCATTTTTAAGGGCGAGTTGGCAGTATCTGTTTAAATGACATACCGTATAAGCTAGCAATTTCACTTGGAATAACAAGAAGTTATTAGCTATGTAAAAAAAAAATACATATATATCAAATATGTGTATATGCATGTATCTAACATTAAAATGAAAATAAACTTTAAAAAAGGGCTACAGCATTAATTTCCAGCTCTGTAGAATTTATTTTGGGTAGACCAAAAGCTATGATGTAGGAAAAGGAAATTTTACTTTTTCTATTTTCCTCTATGAAAGAATACTCCAGCCTCCAGTCTAATTAAGCATTTTGGTTGCTATTCACTAATCCTAGTTCAAGTACACCTATTGTGGACTCAGTTTTAAATCCTCACTTTCCCCTCAGTGTAACAACTGTTACAGTCCAGACAATTCCAAAGAATAAAATACCTTGCGATAAACACTTTAAGAAACATACCAGCCAGAAGCTTCTTTGCCACCCAAGGATGTTTTGTTTCCTGTGGAAATATCTCCTTTGCTATGAGGGATCTCTTCTCACTCTTTGGCAATGCACTTCGCCATCTCTCCAAGGCCCTCTGACTACCAATGGGAAATCTGCTCCGAATTTCAGTGAAACATTTTTTCACCTTTTTTGATGACAGTTTCTTTTCCAGAAGGAATTCCAAAGCCTGCCATGAAACAGTCAAATTGTTCTCTTGATCTCTTAGTGATTAAAAAGTCTGACTTTTAATCACAAAACTGAAAATGAGGACTCTAGAGAAATGTGTTATTAAATGGCTATCTCTAATGGTTAATGAAATGTTGTTTAATTTTAAAACTTTATTATTTAGGACATCTAATTAATTAATAAAAGGAATTCTGCATGTTCTTTTACATGTTTAGGAAATCAATAGCAAAAAGATAAAGAATATGGCTACTTTTAAAGGTATTTAAATCCTAAATTTAAGAATCACCCTTTTAGAAACCATATAGTTAATGAAATATAATCCTATATTATAGAATAGGATATAATCCTATACGCTTTAAAAGCATTTTAATTCTCAGTGAAAACCATATAAACTCAAATAATACTTTAAGTGGGCAAACAGACTATTTTTAATATATATTTTCATAAACTAAAGGAAATTTTGCATGTCCAGTGGCTTTGGTCACTCATTTACAATAGTAGATCTGTGTCTCCCATTTCTAAAAGAGGAATATTCTCTAATAAGTACCCACTCATTCATTATTACCAGGCAGTAAGGGCCTAGTCTCCATCAGGTCAGTACAAATTAAGAACAAGTGAACATAGCCAGGGAGATGTAGTTCAGATGACAGTAAGGCAATAAGAAAATAATAAGCTGTGGGATGGTGCACTACATCGATAAGAAAGAATAAATTTCTTGCACTAGTGAATATTTTCAAAAGTAAGAGAGATAAAAATGTTTAAGAAACATTATGTTAAAGTACTCTTGCTCAAAATTTGTGAAAGGGACTACATAATCTCTTGAGATCCTTTCTAGGATATGAAGATGTGTCCTCTAAATGAATTCATTTTGGCCAATAAATGTTTCTTAATAAGTTTAAAAAGCATCACATGACATGCTATCTAAAGGTCTGCATTTGACAATAACATTCCTGATAGTGAGTGATACGTACACGAATGTAACCAATGTAAAATACAAACATATTTTCTGGATAATGTAACTGTAAAGGTAGAAGAGGCCTTAAGACCACCAAGGGCTAATTAATGGTAGAACTGGTATATCAATTAGTTCACAATTCTCCCCACTATAGCACCTTTCCTCTATAGCTAACAGCTTACAATACCAAACTAACATAAATGTCTTTTTATTTGTGAATAAAAATGTGTAGTGTAGTGGAAACAGCAGTGGCATAGGAGTCAGAAGATTGGAATTTAATTTCCAGCTCTCAAGAAAAATAATTGTGTTATCTTCTGACCTTTGCTTTTTAAAATTTTATCTGTAAAATAGTAGTAATAAAACCTACTGCAAATCATAGCATTGCAGTAATGATGAAATGACAAAATTACGTAGTAGCACTCTGAACTTCAGAGAACAATAAAGGTTTAAAGGGGCATATTGTTCTTGTCTTTGTCACCAATAAGAACTAAGAACACTCTTGACTAGTACATATCAGTTGTGATTTCCAGAAGTCTCTAGCCATATCATGAGACTTGAGGTTCTGCTTCCATATACCTTTAAGTGTCCCTTCTTTTCAAAAAGAAGTACAAATTAGTAGTTCATAGATGGTCATGGGGATAGGGAGCATGCATAGGGAATGCAGATAGCATTAATGTAATGGCTAGGTGAAGAGCCAGAGGCAATAAAAAAAGGCAATTAAGGGGATTGTTTTATAAACTATATAAATGTTTAACCAATGTACTGTATACTTAAAACTAATAATAATTTTTTAAAAAATCTATCTAGATTATACACTGATATTCTAATCAAAGCACTAATCTAAGAGTGCTTTACTTTTTCCTTTTCTATACTAATAAATTCTTTATTAAATGGCACAAAGAACGGCAAAGTCTTTTTAATTGATGGACCTGGTTAAGAGTTGTTATACATTCTGGACTCAAGCCATCATTCTCAAAGAAGTGAAATACAATATTATACACTACTCTGTAAAACAATAAAATAAAAATGAAGTGCTTCTTCTGCCTTCAGCAAAGCTTTAATTTACTAGGTGTAGAAGATTTGCACTGTATTCTCCATAAATCTCAATGAAACTTGGAGATGATAAACATTACTTCTCTGCTTAGAAACAATGCACTTTTAACAAAAATTAAAGCCAATTTCATACCTCGATTTGTTGCAGGATATCTATAACCACATCAGGGACAGAAGAATCAGCATTCAGCTTGGCAGAACAGAGGGAAAGCTGGCGGATAAGACTGCCCAGTTCCCTACACTGAACAGGAACTGGGTGCTCCCCTCGGTCAGTAAACTGAGTGACAAACATCTGTAAGGCCCGAATGGCTCCTCGATGAGCAGCTGCCAGCCTGGACATTGCCCATGACTGGCAATAAATGAAATGTGATAAGTTATTTCAATATTCAGAACTTCTTGATATTAACCCAACCCTTAAGAATATTTAGTCTATTTTCTTTCTACATTGAACTACATTTTGAAAACTTTTTCACAGTAGAGGGAATTGTAAAGTTTAAAAGTTTTCTAATGACAAAGTCTTTTCTTTCCCATTCTCAGTTTCTCACACCAGCAACAACAAAAATCTATTTTTAGAACCTGTTCCTTGGAAAGAGACCCCAAATTCAGAATATTTAAAGTGCTCACGCCCTCGCTAACAGGTTTCTATAAGCACTGAAGATAACATTAATGCAGAGAACACACACGCAATACTAAGAAAACATTGGAAATCTAATTTATAAATAATAAGTATTAATTATATTTAAATTGCACCATACCTTTTTAGTGTGTTTAATTTTATGTGGACTCAATTTATCCAATTCTTCCTGGATTTCTTTAACCTGTTTTGTAAAAAGGGAAAAATGAAAAACTTCATACCTTTCCATTGATCTTTTTTGTAGGAAAGGATATATCCTGTCTTGTCTAATATAACCATTATTAATTCACGTCACTTGAAAATGAAATAAGGCTTTTCATTCATGCCTCTCCCAAAATAATTACTGGTTTCCAATTCAAAATGGTGAGTAGAGCACAATGTTCACCTTCCATCCTCCCCAATGTAATAGGAATTTAACATGAAGGAGTGAAGGTGGAGGTGACCCCAGGAAGGTAGGAAGGCCAGATCATGAAGTCTTCAGTGCCATGCTAAAGGATTTAGCTTTCATCCTCTATGTTCCAGGGAGCCACTGAAATCTTCTATGCAGAGGTCTGACAGGGTGAGATTCATGTTTTAGAACAATCTCTATGTAATCTCTTAGCAATGTTGAGTAAGGACCGAAACAGAATCCAAAATACAGAACAAAATCTAACTCAGGCATTTTCTTTTAAATGAAAAGGTCCAGTTGTTAGTTCAAGCAATAACGCCAATATGTGACTTAAGTGACCAGAAATGAGTTAAAGATTTATTAATGAGTAAGGCATTAAAGTTAAATATTTTTAAAAATCTACCTGTAACGTAAACAACATAAATCCCTGTTTATCAGCCACTAAATGTGTCTTGAAAGACACTTAGTGGTCTTCATTCTTTACTATTTAATAATCATATTATTTCCTATTCCTAAGCTTCTAGTACATTACAAACATAAGACACATGGAAACTAACAAGGTCCCTTTCTTATAAGACAAAGGCTCATAACTAAGGACCAAGGGTTATAGAGTAACTGATTCCCTGGACTTCACTACAAAAACATGTGCCGTATAAGCATTTTTTTCTGGGGAGAAGACCTAAATCTCTTAGTAGATTCTCAAGAGTCTATGACACCAAAAAGTCAAAAACACTATTTAAGAAGTTTGGCCATGTATACATAATACACAAATGTACATAAAGGCAGATGACAAAAAGAAAAAGAATTATTTGTCCACGTTTTCAGAAAAGTTAGCCTCACAAAAGCATTAGAATTCATGAAGGATACATTGGTGCTATATTTCTGAGATAAAAGGAAAACAAATTCTCTATGAAGGTAATGCAGAAGGCTGAATGTTCCACTCCTCCCTGCTTTTCGTACCTGCTGCTGGAGGACGTAGAGCATTCGAGCACAACGAACAGCTTGCTCCTGCCTCCTGACATGGATTCGCCGTTCTTCATCTGGATCCAAGGCTTCTTCCATTCTGTCTGAAAATATTTTTTACCCAAAAGTGAATTATAAGCCAAATATGAAAACTTATAAAAATTTCAATTACTCAAATGGGTAATAAAGATTTCTATTTTAAATAAGAAAAAAAAAAAATGAGGCTGTCCTAGCAACAAATGTCATTTTTCATTAGCCAAGAAATCAGGAAGAAGTGGACCTGTGTAATGACTCAGAGATAGAAGAGTCAGGAAGATATTAACTAGGTCAAGTTCCCCTCCATGCAGGAATTCCCTGAACCAGAGCTCACTGGACAGCCTAGTTCACTGTGAGGCATCTCTTACTATTTTAAAATTCTTTATATTGAGCCCAAAACTGTAATGCTTTCTATTTTTACAAAAACCCTTTACTGTCCTATTTTTATGTTTAGCAAGATTTCTTTTACACTTTCTTATCTTGAATTCAAAAGACAAATCCTTTCTCCAACATATTAAGATTACATGAATGTCCAAAGCCCTCATAGATTTGTCGGGAAGCATATCCTCGTATACACTAAAGTTCCACATTTTCAAAAGATTAGCTCAAAGAAATTGTTCCTGGAAGATTGCCTGAGGGATATGCAACTCATCCATTCCTTCTAGTCAGTGGTTTTCAAATGTGGTCTAAATAAAACTCCTATATAAGTTGTTATATAAAACAAATTCTTACATAAAGAATTCTTATGTACTACTCCAATGTACTTATATAACAAATTCTTATGTAAAACTCTAATATACAAGTTAGATAAAAGCACTGCTTTATAAGTGTAGTCTATAAATTAAAATCTTTAATATTAATATTTACTTATTAAAAAGTCAACTAATATTTTTGTTTTAAAAAAAACAAAAATTTGAAATCAGGAGTCGTACGCTGTCTCAGAGGAGCCTATAAGCTACATTGTGTCTATCTCTTGTTGGGGCTGCATCCCGTGAAGAAACCTGGGATTCATATACTTATATGAATATCAGTGGTAACAGGCTCAGGTGGGGTTTTAACTGCTCACCTTCCAGATGATTCTGATGCAACCAGTCTGTAAAACAGCATTTGGGAAGCACTATTGGGTATTTCAGGGCTACTAAAAAAGTGGGCTGCAGATAGGTGCCGTCGCAAACTATTACCAGTCCACGACAAGCTAAGTGCAGAAATCAAAAATACGCACTTACAGGTTTTTATAGCAATATGCCATTTTCGTGACATTTTTGTTACAGTTTAGAAAGTACTGATTTGTGACATTTTTAACTTGAAAAAAAAAAAAAAAAAACACCTAACCCCACGGAATTTGAGCAGCTCTGCTCTAAAGGTCCCCCTGTAGCAGGCCACATCATCGGAGCAGTGAGAGTCATGGCTTTGTCCCCCCAGGGAGCATGGCTTCTACCAATGTGTGCCATACACCAGCACAGACGAATGTTACAAGAAAGAAGCCGTAATGCTCCTGTTATCTTGATGTGGGAATGTTTTTGAATTGTTCATATTACACAACATACTCTTTATGAAAACCCACTGACCTCAATACACGGAACAATTGTCTTCTTTACACAATTGTTTTTTTCTAAATGACTCTGAAAATTCTGCAACTGATTATATTTTCCTCTTTAGCTGGCTGCTAGGAAGCTCAGAAACAAATTTGTAACTCATCCCTAATAAATCCTATTTTTCTTTTCCTCTTTTCCTGTGCCACAATATCCTCGTTTACTTACATGTGTGTGTTCTATTTTGTTCAACCACAGATATTTTTGTAAGGCACCGTAAGTTCTTCATGTAACATGCATATGCATATAAACGTATACCTAAATTAAGAGCATTACAGACTATGTATTATTCTAGCAAGGTGGTTCCTTGTGATGCTCAACTCCCTACTCCCTGTAATCCAAGCTGGGCTTGATCCCCCTACTTGTTAGCTTTGGTAACCCTAAATTTTCCACATGGAATCAAGTCTCTACTCCTCAAGGAAACACAAGGGCATAGTAACTTCGAAGAATTGTAGAAAACAGCATATGGTGATTATATACCTTCCCTTCTACCCTGTTGTCAGATATTTTACACATATATCTACCACTTCCCTTGTCACTGCTGTGTGTTCATCTAAACATTGCCTAAGTTAGAAGTGGATTCATCCACAATATACATATACTATGCTCTTTTTGAACAAATTAAAAGTAACATTGTCAGAAGGATTTCTGGATAAAGAAGCCAAACACTACAAGACAATTTGTACTCTGGTGCTAGCAGACCTAAAATTCAGACAGCAGGTTCCCCGTTCCTAGGCTGGGCCCTCAGTTAGTCGATTACCAAGTGCAGCTTATAGGGAAGGAGTTGTATCATATACCTCTGCTGGAAAGATGGGGCAGGGCAGACTCTTCAGAAAAAAAGACATTGGTCATACTCAAAGTCCACTTGTCTGGTTACTCTAGTGACAGAAGAAGGGAGTGAAATTTGATGGGGTGGGGGTCCCAAAGGAATGTATTTGAACTATCCCACTCTCGGGGCATCTCTTCAAAGCGAAGAATCCAAATTTTTCTCACCTTTTTTAGTTACCTCTTCAATTTTATGGATACAACTGCTCAACTCTTTTTGGAGTCGCTGAACTTCTAGCAGGCTTTTGTGTTCAAAAAGGCTTTTGTGGTCACCTATCCTGGCATGTGGCGGAAGTCCTGGATCATGGGTCATTTGCGAAGCTGGCATGGTCAGATCTGACTGTCTCGAATGAGATGTGTACACATATACCTTGGCACCTGAGCTGGAAATTTCTACTTTGGATGGCTGGTAGCCGCCATGACAGACTTCTTGATTCTCCAATTCCTTTCTCTCCGTCCGATGGTCAGATATTTTATGGTTAGTGTGTCCACATTTCTGAGAGATTTGGGGCTGACTTCTGAGATGATGTTCTTTCATGTGTTCTTCAAATTGTCTTCGTTTCACATCTCTTTTGGCTAGGTGGACAGCATAGCTAAGTCTCTCTTCTGATATGACAGAAAATGAAACAGAACTGCTTAGGTCAGGACCATGTCTAAAATCCAAATCTTTACAATGGTATGACTCATTGTACGAGTGCTTCAGTTTTTCAATTCTAATTGCATGTGGGCAAGAATATCGGATTGCCAAGTTGCTTGAATGTGTAGGAACATTCTTATTAAACTGCAGCTGGTTCTTTAAAAGAATAAATAAAAGTAAGCACTCATTAGAAAAATAACATATTGCATGGTTGGTATATGTCTACAATCAAGTTTCTAATACTTCACCCACATGACTATTACTGCTAAGCAATACATTTCTTTTGTACGGGTAGAATCAGCCACTCTTACATGTCCCAAAATTCATCCCATACTCCTGGTTCTATCCTCCAATCACCCAGACCCACAGTATTATCCTTCTGTTTACTAATAGCATCCTGGGTCCTCCTCTACACATCAACCCAAAAAGGCTCAAGCAGAAACCAGTAAGTTCCCCAACTCCCCAATTATGAACTTCTGTCCTGTTCCATCAAGTGACCAATACAATCCATTATGAGCATTCCTAAAAATTGCTCCAGACATGCCACACAGGACCTAGGCCATTTGACAATACCTCTTCAGGTCTTCCTAACATTTTTCATCAGGTGGTTGGAACACATCTTTTATTTCACACCTAAATTCATCTTGCTCTAAACTAGGGGTCCCTAACCCCCAGGCCACGGACCAGTACTGGTCCACGGCTTGTTAGGAACTGGGCCACGCAGCAGAAGGTGAGTGGCAGATGAGCAAGAGAAATCTCAACTTTATTTGCAGCCGCTCCCAGCACTAGCATCACTGCCTCAGCTCCACCTCAGATCATCAGGCATTAGATACTCATAGGAACACTGGTCCCTGGTGCCAAAAAGGCTGGGGACCACTGCTTTAAACAATCCACTTACACCTTCTTATGTAGGCTTAAGTTTTTGTCAGTTTTAATCACAACAGATATGAGTTTTACTTTGTTTTTCACAGAACAAACATAGGCATGTTTCCATATTCCGACAGTTTTCATTATTTTTCATGGTTACATTTCCTAAATCCAATTAATGCCCTTTTCATGTTTAACCTAACTAAAGGTTTCTATTAAACATTTAGATTAAGTTTTTCCACTGACAAAAATATTATTTCAATTAATATCTCCATGCATTTAGTTTTTTTCTCTTTTCAAGTTATTTCCTTAGGATAAATTATCTATTCTGGGATTACTAGGTCAAAGGCAAAACAATTCTATAGCTTTGGACCTGTCAATGACAAACTCAATGAAGCTTGTGCTATGATGTCTTTATCTTGGGTATGGTCTCCCCAACTCTCATAATAAAGTATGTTTATGTAATTGTGTGTGAAGAGCCAATTTAAAATAAACCCATTGTGATAAAACTTCAGGAAAGTATTTTGGGGGAAAAAAGTAGTTAAAATTTCACTAGAGGTTATGAGAGAGACAAAATGGTTCCCATTTGAAGAGGGCTCAAATTGCTGAACAGTACTTGAAACATATAGTTTTAAACAGAGAAATTATTTACCCCCAAAATAAAAACAACCTAAAACACCTGGGGGATTTGATGTAAGCACCCCCCCCAAAAAATTGAGTGAATTCCCCTTAACCTAGGTGTAGGGAAAGGCTTTTTTAAACTATGGCTCAAAATCTATATGTAATAAAAGAAAAGAGTGATAAATTTTGCTATATTAAAATAATTTTAAAAACAACTTCTACTTGTTTTTTATGGGGGGAAAAAAAAACCATAAACCAAGTCAAAGAACTGAAAAACTGGAAGAAAAATATCTGTAAATACAAAGTCTCCTTAAATATAAGGAAATCTTAAAAACTGAGGTGAAAAAAAGATCAAAACTCAGTAGAAAATGGAAAAAACACATGAACTGATAATTTACCAAAAAATATATAAGCATGGCCTTAAAACATAAAATGTTGGTCAATATCATAAAACACAAATTTAAAAAAACACTGAAATAGCAACAGATTAGCAAAAGTTGAAAGGTATGACAATACACGCTCTTTGTAAGGCTATGGGAAAACATACACTCTCATAGAGTACTGGTGGTTATGTAAATTGGTACAATCCTTAGGGAGGGGAACTTGTCAAAGTCTAACAAAATTACATATGTATTTATTTTTTGACCTAGCAGTCTCACTTCTGGGAATTTTTCCTGCAGATATACCCACAACAATGCCTATGCACAGTATAACTCACTGCTGTATTGTTTGCAATTGCAAAGTACTGGAATAGACCTAAATGCCCAAGTAGGAGGATGACTGAATAAACTATGCTATATATCCACACAAAGGAGTACTATGAAGATGGAAAAAAGAATGAGGACAATCTCTGTGAACTATCGTGGAGGGATTTCTCAGACATATTGTGCAGTGAAAAGAGCAAAGTGCAAAAAGAGTTATTTGTAATATATTACCCTTCAGAAAAGGGGAAAAATATTTCATGAGAAACATACATACATCTGATCATTTGTGCAAAAAAAAAAAAAAACACCACAGGAAAGAAAAATCAGAGACTATTAAGATTAGGTTATCTACAGGGTGTAGGTAGAAATTGTGTGGAAACGATAGAGGGAATGGGAGAGGGGATAACACATCTCTGAATATACCTTTTTGTATAGGAATATTCAGAACCATGTTAAGGTTTCACATATACTAGAGAGATAGGAAGGGAGAAAAGAAGAGAAGAGAAAGAAGGAGGGCGGGAACAAATAAAATAAGGATGAAGGAAAGCCCTAAAAATGAATACTAACAGAAACTAATGAACCAAACTGAATTTTGAATGAATAACATAACCACACTAAAAAGTGAGGGTTAAAAAAATTAACCCAATTAACTTCTGAACATAGCATTTGGACTACATGACCTCAGGCTAAAGATAAAAAATATTCTGAACAAGTACTGAATTCTAATTTGTAGGCTTCTCTTTTTGCAGAGGCATGGATAAAAATTCTGAAACATTTCTGTACATTCTAGGATTGAGTAAATAAGGAAATGTATTGTGGATAACTGGTGCAAGGTTTCACACTGTTAAATTAAAAAGTTACAAATATGATAAGTGTTGGACTGGAATTGGAGATACCTGTGTGAACTCACAGTTTTTAATACATATAGACAAATAGGTAGATAGGCAGACAGATACATAGAAAGGGACTAGAAAGGGAAGAATGGAGAAAGGGAAAGGAGAAGGGAAAGAAGAGGGAGAGATATGGATGTGAGTGTGGATATGTATGTATGGGCACACAAGTATATACATCTATTTCCCAGTTATGTCCCCTGAAAAGGCCTAAAAACAATCAACACTCAAGAATCAATGAGCATTTCTAGTACCCATACATTGATTTTTAAATTCCATTTTCCACTAAAGGGAAGAAGGCTCCTTGGATAAATGGCTAATTCCAGGACCAGAACAGGAAAAAAAAAAAAAAAGCTAATCCTGGAATATCTTTTTATATCAAAAAGCAGTCAAAGATTGATGAAAACATGCAAAAGGGAGACAGGAGTCAGCTTGAAGTGGCTCTCACAGGCCACGTCAAAGACCATATGAACATCAAAATAGATATTTGAACATAAAAATGAGGGTAAAGGATTATAAACTATTGCATTAAGACTCCGTCTGTTCTGATATAAATAAATAAGTCACCATTTGCCAACCATCATAATAAAAAATTCATTCAGGCAAATAAATCATCAATGAATGCTAAAACAAGTAGATGAAAGTTTGGGGAGTAAGAAGATATTCACATAGTCTCAAAGACAGGTACTTTCAATTACAAAAGGTAAAAGAGTAACTTCACCATGGAAAACTTGGCAGACATCACCTTAGTCAAATGATTAAAGTTAACACTGACAATAATGGGACTAAATCAACAGCATGCATTTCCTGATATGAGGCACTGAGAAGAACTCAGCATCACTTCAGTGATTTTCCTGCCATAAGTGCATAACCCCAACTTAATCTGGAGAAAACATCAGAAAAACCCAAATTGAGAGAAAATCCTCAAATAACTGCCTGTATTTTTCAAAAAAGTCAAGTCACAAAATACAAAGATAAACTGAGAAATTGTTCAGATTAAAGGAAACTAAAGAAACATGATCTTGGATTTTCTTTTGTTATAAAGGACATTACTGGAATAACTGATAAAATTTCAGTAAAGTCAACAGATTACATGATACCATCATTTTAATGTTAATTTTATGCTTTTGGTCATTGTACTATGGTTATGAAGCCCGTGTTTTTAGTAAATATATATACAAGTACTTATATATATATATATATTTAGTAAATATATATATACAAGATATAAAAAGGGAAGGAGGAAGAATGGGCATGGGGACGGAAACTGTAATAAATGTTAATATCTGGGGAATCTGGGAGGAGTATCCAGAAATTCTGTGTACAATTCTTGCAACTCTTTGTCAGTCTGAAATTATGTCAAATTTTTTAAAAAGATTTCTTTGTAAACCACACTCGCCAGAATGGCTACAATTTAAAAAATAACACCAAATGTTGGCAAAGATGTGGAGCAACTGGAGGAGGTCTCATTTATCATTGTTTGGAACATAAAATGGAAAAACCACTTTGGGAAAAGGTCTGTTGGCTTGTTTAAAAAAATAAACACACACCTACCCTAAGACCCAGAGGTTTTACTCCCAGGTATTTACCCAATAGAATAAAAACATGTTTACAAGAAGATTTATACAAGAATGTTCACAGAACCTTCATTTATAATAAACCAAA
The DNA here is from genome assembly GCA_028627145.1 of Eidolon dupreanum. NCBI lineage: Eukaryota > Metazoa > Chordata > Mammalia > Chiroptera > Pteropodidae > Eidolon > Eidolon dupreanum. The sequence goes on from CM053506.1 coordinate 71,253,951, forward strand.
CTAGAAACAGCCCAGGTATCCATCAATTGCAGAATGGATAAACAAACTATGGTACACTCCTGCTATGAAATACTACTCAGTAATAAAAAGGAACTAACTACTGAGACACACAACGCATGGATGAATCTTAAAAACATTATACTCAGTGAAAGAAGGCTTCCACAAAAGAATACATGGTATATAATTCCATTTATATGATGTTCTAGAATAGGCAAAACCAATCTGTGGTGGGAAAAAATCAGAAAGTTGTTGCCTCTGGATAGTAGGGTAAAGACTGACTAGGAAGGGACATAAGAAACTTTCTAGGGTAATGGAAATTATCTGTATCTTGAAAGAGGTATGGGTTATATGTGTTTACTCTTGTCAAAATTCAGCAAATGTGACAAGTTGTATATATTTCAATGTATTCATTTCAGATGTAAAATTTATATCTAAGAAATGGTAAACAAAGAATGAATTCTAGTATATAATATACATGCTGAAGCAGTTAGGTTACTTGTGTCTGTAATCTACTTTAATGTATGTCAAAAAATAATATGGATTAATGAATGGATTCTAGAGGAACGGACTGAAGAATATGCAATAAAATATAGTGAAATAGTAATGGAATTTAGCTATTCATTGTGAGATTCAACTTTGCTGTGTTTGAAGATCTTCATAATACAATGTTGGAGATAAAGACATTTTTGGGGACAACTGGGTGAAGTTCAATAGGCTAGTTATTAGATAATAACAGGAAATATCTCATCCATTTCTTGGGTGTGATAATGGCATTACAGTTAAGTAGAAGAGTTTATTTTTAGGATTAGTATTCTCAAATATTTGGAAGTGAAGTGTTCAAATATCTGCAACTTACTTGGAAATGGTTCTGCAAGCATTTTAGAGAGATGGGTAGATAGAAAAACAGGACAAATTGTTGCAATTATGGAACCAGAGGTAGGTTTAAAAGTTCATTCTTCTATTCTTTCCACTCTTACAGTTTGAAAGATTCATAATAAAAATATGAAAAAATAACAAAACTACCTGGGTCTGAAGTCTCATGGGGTCACTTCTCCCGTCTAGTTGGACAGTAGATGCTAGATGAACACAGGTTGAAACTGGTCTGCCTGGTCCCATCATGTCAGACAGTGTGGAACAACAGTGAAAGAGTAGTCATTGGCCAACAGTTCTTCCCTAAAACCACTGCCTAAAATGAAAGATAGCTACTTTCAGACCAAGTCTTCAAATGAAGGGAAATAAGTAAAACTCAATGCCATGCTCATATAACAATATTCTATAAGTAGTCCACAGTAATCTCATACTAAAGAACAAATGCTTAAGAACAGTTATGGTAGTCTCTTTCATTTACAAAAGCAACTATGCTTTTGAAATTTCCAAGAGAACAGATTGTTATTATTTAATAGCAATCTCTTGAGCCCTTTTAATTCCAAATTTCAAATCTCAAGGGTCTCCAGTAGGACATTATTCCCCAAACAGAACTGTTATGGTAGACAAGCATTTCCAGCAGGGCAGTTTTATGGACAGTCTACATTAACAAATCCTAACCACTAGTCAAAAGCAAGTACACTTTATTAGGTAGCTCCAAAAGACATAACTGAATGACTCTAAGTAAACCTGCAGAATCAGAATATCTAGATTTATGCCAGGATCTGCCATTAACTAGTTGAATGATCTCTCTAAATCTTCAATTTCTCTCATCTTCCCCCCACCACATATACACACAGTGAGATAAAAGATATGAAAGCATTTTGTAAGCCATTATGGGCTATACCCTTACCATTGCCTCTCCCTATTCTGAATGCCTCCTTATAGACCCTTTATTATCCCTGCACACATGTGCTTATGACATAATTGTCTCAGGTTATTTACCTATTTCACAGGTATATGTCCCATCTTCCCAGCTAGACAAGGTTCCTTGAGGGTAAGGGCCTTGTCTTGCTCTTCTCTGATATTTCCCACAACACAGTGCTTTGAGCATAGAACATTTAACTCAACATTTGTTGAATTAAGCTGATTTTTCCATAAACTGACTAGTGTTAAATGTACTGGGGAATTTGTTCTCTTAAAGAATCCCACAGTAAATCAATTGGGCAATTCGGGTTTTAAAAATCCCTAATTTAAGCTATTGAATAAACCCAACCTTTGTAGACTGGATTTGCTTAAAGATAGATACATCTGAAGGAATACAAAGGCAGCTGTCTAAGACTCATTCGTAAGGCTATAGAGAAATGATCAAAAATGAAGATGGGAGGAGGCACATGAGCGAGGCAATCCCAACTGACGTGGTATCACCACAGTACAGGGGCTGGAGCTGCAGAATGAAGGAGTCTGCAGAATTAGGGCAAGGGCATCTACAACTTTTATGTGCTCAACACTTTCCCCTTGGATGTCAAAGGCCTAATAATCTGTTCACCAAGAAAAAATCTAGGTAATCTCCGCAGTTCCAGGATGCCTCGAATTGACGCTAAACACACACAACACACACACACACACACACACACACACACACACACACACACACACACACACCACACACATAATGTCCAGGGACACCCACCCCCAAACTGTTCCCCTGTACAAAGTCCTGGGACACCTCTCTTTGCAACCTGTCCCTTTCTAATTGCTCCAGGAAATCTTCCAATTTGTTACCCCACAGACTGTGGAACATCTCCACAAAGTATCTCACTCCCCAATCCTGAGACACCCCTATAGCTTATACCTTCATCCACAACCCAGGACAAATCCACCCCCCACCCCAAACTGTTCCCTCCCAGAGTCCCAGGATCCCCCAATTTGTTCCCTACACATACTACTAGAACGCCCCCCCCAACCCATCCTCCCCCACACCATTTTCTCCCAAATCGTTCCCCCTCACTCTGTTTCCAGACACTCCTCCAGTCTGTCTCCTCACACTCTGCTGTGAGTGATCTCTGAAATGGCCAATGCCTGTTTCCTCCCTTGAAACTGGGGACGCTTCCACAGCTTCATTCATCCCCCCAGTCATTCCTGTCCCTGACACTCCTGGCACATTCTCATAGTTTGTTTCTTCCCCCACACAACTTGGGCAGCTCCATAACCTGGTCCCACACCCAGAGGTGTAGGACATCCCTGCGGCCTGGCTCCTTCCTGCCAGCCCCAGGATACTTCCACCTCCTATCTCCTCCCCTGAAGCCCCAGGTCCCTCTGTGGATTGTCTCCTCACCACTGCGAGGCCTGAAACAGCAGCATTCATTTCTTCTCCTGTAGACCCAGTCACCCACACCTCAGCAGGCATACGCCCTGCCATGGGAACTCCTACAGCTGCAAGCACCCCCAAAGACAGAGGTACCCTCACAGCCTCAGAGACTATTCCATTGGGTCTCCTTCTCCACAGGCCTGAGATACCTTCAGAGCCAGTCTCCCTGTCCACAGGTCCTGGAGCCCTGGCAGCAGCAGGCACCTCAGTCATCGGTCTCCTTCCCCATACGCCTGAGACCTCCTCAGAGCTAGTATCACCCACCATTGGCCCAGGGACTCCATCAGCTGTGGGCACTCCCACAGCCATGGCAACTTTAGCAGGCACAGGCATCTCAGCAGTCTGTCTTCTTCCCAATAAGCCCAAGAAACCCCCTGAGAGTGTCTCTTCCCCCACAGGCCCAGGCACCCCAGTAGCTGTGCACAACCCCACACCCACGGATACCCCTGCAGTCTCCCTCCCTCTTGATAAGCCTGAGATGCCTCCAGGGCGCATCTTTCCGTCCATGGGCCCAAGCATCCTGGCAGTGGTGGGCATCACCCTCCCTATGGGGCCCTTGGAATCTGCAGGTCCTGGCACTGTCTGTCTCTCTCCCCACAAGCCTGAGACACCTCTAGAACCAGTCTCCTCCTGCACAGGCCTAGGTACCCTGGGAGCCACAGGCACCCCACAAACTGTGGACACCCCTGCAGTCACAGGTACTCCTGCAGTCTGTCTCTTTCCTGGCAAGTGTGAGAAACTCCCAGAGGCAGTCTCCACCCCCACAGAACCAAGCACCCTAGGAGCTACGGGCATCTCAGCAGCCACAGGAACTCTGGCACTCTGTCTCCTTCCCCAAGATCTTGGGACACCCCCAGGTCCAGTCTCCTCCCCAAACCCAGGTACCTCAGGAGCCACAGAAACCTTGTCAGTCACAGAAACACCAACAGCCTTTCTCTTTCCGCATGATCCTGGAAAAGCCTCAGAACCAGCATCCCTTCTCATAGACGACAACTCCTCTGGAGCCACAGGTATCCCTGAAGCCATGGGTATTCTGGCAGTACAAACTCTTTCCCACAGGTTCGAGACATCGCTAGAGCTGCTTTCTGGACACATAGGGCCAGACACCCACACAGCGGCAGGCACCCTCCCAGACCTGGGCACACCCACAGTCGTGGGTACCCCTTCTAGGGCACACCTGTGCTTGGGCATGCCAGATGCCTCAGACATCCCTACCGTCTCAGGCAAGCCCATAGCCTGTCTCCTCCTGCACAGACATGAAACATCCCCATAGCCATTCTCTTGATCCACAGACCCATGTATCCCTAAAACTGTAGGCACCAGAGCCTCTTCTTCTCCCACAGCCTGCCTCCTTTCCCATAGCCTGAGGACATTCCCACAGCATGTCTCTTCCCCAAAAACCCGTGGCACTGCATCAGCCAAAGGCACCCCCAGAGCCTGCTGCCTGTCCCACAGGCCTGGGATACCAACATACCGTGTCTGTTCACCCACAGCTCCCAGTACCACCCCAGCCTGGGACACCCCGACAGACTGTTCTGTTCCCCATAGACTAGGGACACTCCCACAGCCAGTCTCCTTCCCCAAAGCTCTAGGTACTCCCATAGCCTGTTCTACATCCCACAGGCCTGAAGCAACCCCAAGACCTGCCTCCTGCTCATCAGGACCAGATACTTCTGCAGTCTGTGCAGCTTCCCATGACCCTCGGTCACATCCAGAGCCTGTCTCTACCCACACAGCCTGTCCCCTTTCCCTGAATCCTGGGTCACCACCACATCTAGTTTCCTCTTCAACAGAACAAGGCACCCCTACAAGCTGTCCAGTTCCCCACAGGCCAGGGATACCCCTAGGGCCTATTTCCTCCAAAGCCTGTCTCCTCCGACACACGCTTGAAGCACCCACAGAGGTAGTTTCCTCCTCCACAGCTCTGGGTACCCTTACAGTATCAGGTATCCCTGCAGCCTGTCCCCTCCCCCATAAGCCTGGGGTATCCCCACAGACTGCCTCTTGTGCAAGAGCCCCAGGCACCTGCACTGACTGCCCTCTCTCCCATAGACCTGGAGCACCCCCACATCCTATCTCTCCCTCCACAGCTCTGGGTACTTCCACAGCTTCAGGCCACCTCATGGCCCCAGGAATCCCCATAGTCAGTCCTTTCCCCCAAGGGCCTGGGGCAACACCACAGCCTATCTCCTCCACAGCCTCAGGCACCCCCGCAGCTTGTCCTCTCCCCAGCAGGTGTGGGGCAATCCCAGAACTTGTCTCCAGAGGCCCAGGCACACCCACAGAAGGCAACCTCACAGCCTGTCCCTGCCCACATGAGCTTGAGGGCCTCACACAACCTGCCCCTAGGCCACCAGCTGTAGAAATTCCTGAGGCCTGGGGGTCTGGTCGAGCCTGTCCTTTCACCCACGGTCCTGTGAGACCACCACGGCTGGTCTCTACCCATGAAGCTCGACCAGGTACGCCCCTTTCAACTGGCCCTTCTCCTGCAGGAACAGGATGGAGCTCGACTCTGCTTCCTTCCCCGCATCCTGAAGCTGCCCTCATAGCCTGCACCTTCAACCACAGCTCCAGAATGCTCTCGTGCCCCATAGATCCCGGACGACCTTTTCTCTCACCGCCTCTGGGACTCCTGTAAACTGTCTCCTCCTCCTCCCCAGTGCCAGTCACCCACACAGACCCAGCAGGCCCTACCACCTGGGGTTCCCCCACAGCCCCGTTCACCCACACAACCCCCGGGTCTCTTGCAGCCTCAATCGAGCCTGCAGTGCCAGGTGTCCTTGAAGTCCCGTTCTCCCCAGCGGCCTTGGATGTCTCCGCTACTTGTCTTCTACCCCATGGCTGCGGACAGTCCTGCAGCTTTTCTGCACTCACACAGCGCGTCTCCCACACCGAGGACCTCGCTCGGCGCCTTGCTCCACGGCCTCGGGACGTCCCTGCACTCCATCTCTTCCCCCATGGCCGACGAACTCCGCGCCCGGACCTGCTGGGCCCTACACAGCGACCCGGCCTCTCTGCCGCTCGCCCGCCCATGCGCAGCCTAGGCAAGGCCTCATGGCCAGCCGCCCTGCTCATAGCTCGAGGACAATTCTCGTATTTCCCAACGCAACCCCTAGGACACTCTGTGTTATTACCACACTCCCAAGCCTGCTCCACACACGCACTCACACACTCAGCTCCAACCTCAAAGCCTTACTCCCTCCCAATCCCCACCCCACCCCCGCCCCCCAATATCGTCCCCCCGCCAAACCAAGGCAGAACAATAGATAATTGGGGGCGATAAGCGGCGGAATCTGCCCCGGATCAAGATCTCCTCTCCCCCAGGTCCATGACTCCTAACGCGGCTTCCCAGAATCCCCCCAGCTCCGGTCCGAGCCCACCTGGCCTAAGGCGAGGCGCGGCTACAGGGAAGCGGGCGGGGCGAGGGGGGCTGCCAATTAGGCCTCGCTTCCGGCCGCTGGCCCAGTCGTCATAGCAACAGGCGCAGGGCGGCTTGGGAGCCGTTAGGACTCCTGAGCCACGTAAGGGTCCAGGACCTGCACGGCGGCAGGTTGTGCAGCCACTGTACACGGGGCTGGGGCCGAGACTAGATTAGGGCAGAAGCCTTGGTTTCAGAATGGAGCCAGCACAAAAAGATCGGAGAAGCGAGAAGAGAAAGACGTTACGACGAGTTATGGCCCTCAGAGGCTCCCGTAACACCTCTAAGCCTTGTGGGCTCACTTAGGCACCGCCCTGCTCCTAGCCCACCCGGAACCAGCTTCGCCCCGCCCCACGTGGGTCGCCACCTCGCGGCGGCACAACCCCAAAACTCCTCCCGCGGTACGCTGCGCTTTCACGATGGCCCACTACGAGGAGGTGAGTGTGTCTGGCTTCGAGGACTTCAGCCGGGCTGTGGAGCAGCACAAAGGCAAGACCATTTTCGCCTACTTTACTGGTTCCAAGGACGCCGAAGGGAAAAGCTGGTGCCCCGACTGCGTGCAGGGTGAGGCCCGGATTCGAAGACTGTTGTCCAGAAGTGGCAGGAAGGCCAAGGCTATGGCCAGAGAGCTGAGTTGAAAAGAGGCAGAGGAGGGGGTCTTGCTCCCAGAGATCCGCAGGGCGATCTGAGCTGTTACCTTACTTCCTTTTCCAACCCTGTTTTTCCCTCTTCTTGTCTTTCCCCGCCCCACCAAGAGTGCTCTACCATTCGACTTTTATAATCTTGGAATCTAATCCTTTAAAACTTTTCACTTCCCCAATGTGATTCGTGTCTTACAGGAGAGGTGGGTTGGTCTCCTTTGGATGTCAGCAAGTATTTATGCCTTTCATTGTTCTGGGCGCTGTGGCGGGGAAACAAATCAGGGCTGAGATATATTCCTTACCGTTAAAGTGGCCCTCAAATCAGAGAACACATGATTTCTGTTAACCTCTTAAGTTAACTGCAGGTTAAAGTCTGAGTTCTAGCAACACTGAGGGGAGGGGAGGAGGACACTGTGTATCAGTGTCTGGTTGTAGAGTTAATGTGTCATTATTTTATATCAACTTTTTTTTAAAGCTGAACCAGTCGTCCGAGAGGGGTTGAAGCATGTTTGTGAAGGATGTGTGTTCATCTACTGCCAAGTAGGAGAAAAACCTTAGTAAGTGACAGAGTATTGTTTATTTCTGACATGCACTACTAGACTCTTGAAATCAAAAGTGGAAAGGGCCTCGGGTCGCTGGTTCTCCATTCTAAAGTACAATTGGATGAGTCAAGAAGACGTTAAATACAAATTAAAATTTTGAATGTTCAGCCATTTGTATTAGGTAGGGATAATAAGGTAAATTTGGCCTGGTGTGAGTTCAGAACTTGTCTTTAACATTTATTTTATATCTTAGTCACACTTTAAATGAAAACTTTTACACAGGGGAATAGATAAGTCACAGTCCTCAAGGTTTCTTAAACGTTTACAACAAAAACAATGATTACTTAAAAGACTAAATGTAGGAATATGTCAAATATTAAAATGTAAGAAACCAATAAATATTTTTCATGATCACTTTTTCTTTTTTAAAATAGTTGGAAAGATCCAAATAATGACTTCAGAAAAAACTTGAAAGTAACTGCAGTGCCTACACTACTTAAATATGGAACAGTGAGTATCTTTCTTTAATGTGTTAGGGCTACAATTCACCAACAAAACTTTTTAAACTTGTTGTAGATTCAAATTTAAAAGGTCTTGATATTTCATCCCAAACATCACATTGCTGTTCAGAGTACATTTGTCCATCCCCTATGGCCAATCCCAGTTAACTATTAATAATGAAAATATCTATAAATATTATCTTCTTCATGCTTTTTAAAAGCTATTCTTAGTTTAAAATTCTATAAGTACTGCTAAAGAAAGTTGGTTTACACATAATTTCTTAAAACACTGGCATCACTGTTTCCCATTTAATTCATAATTCTGGTTGAAAAGAAGGGGTACCTACCTCCTCTAGTTTAGTCATGGCCCTGCGATTCTAAATTAAAGAGTTATGGGGAAGGAGGATAGTATTAGGCTTGCTGCCTCTTTAGTGTAAGTTTAGAGCCAAGTGAGTCATCTTAAAGCAAATATCTTAACTATTTCACAAAACTTGTTACAACTGGTTGATAGTTTCTGAATGGTATTCCTCTAAAATGGTGTCATTCAAACAGAACTGTCCTCTCCTAATAACATTTTTGTAGTTGTGGGTTAAAATGTTTTTCTCTTACAGCCTCAAAAACTAGTAGAATCTGAGTGTCTTCAGGCCAACCTCGTGGAGATGATGTTCTCTGAAGATTAAGATCTGATGATGGCAATTGTGTACTGATTTCCTGATTTGCTCTAGTATAAAGGGAACTGCATACTTGCTTTGAATTCGTGTTAGCAATAAATGACATTTAAAAAATTGGTATATGTCTAAATAAAATTCTGTTAAAATGCTCATGAACCCTCAGTTTGTAATATCTGGATATCTTTAAAATATAGGTAAAATAAGTCTTCAAGAGTGGCGGTAATAGCACAAAGCAATGTATTATTGGAGGTAACAAATATCTGAAAGCCTCTAATAGTGAATAGCTTCCAAATCTCCTTAAAGGAGTAAGGATCTTTTACTTTAAATTCCATGAAAGAAAGAACTATTATTCCTAAAACACCTTCTTTGGCTTTAGAATTTAGAACTTAACCACTGAAGGAAAGCACAGCACATCTAATCCAGCCTCTGCTTCATACAGTTTTGTTTTACAACTGTTTGAATGTGCTTCACTTCTTTGGATGAGGCAGTGGCAGAGGTATCAGAGATTATATAACCTAGTGGTGGGAAGGAGTCCAGCCCGTGAGTCACAGATTACCAGTTACTAGTTGTGTAACTGTAGGCAAGTTAAACCTCAGTTTCTTCCTTTAAGAACAATTATTCCAAGAATAAAATGGAAATGCAGCTAAGCACTTAACACAGTGCCTAGTTTGTGGTACCTGCCAAATGTTAGCTTTCCCAACCAAAAGAGCACAAGTATTTGAGGCTCCTCATCTTTGTTTTCATCTAAGGTCAAGAGTCCAGTTAGTAGTTAACCACCAATCTTCCTACCATCACTAGGTCAGCGACATACCAATGATTCTTCCATAAAGCTCTTGCACAGCAAGTAGTGATACAGGTATGTCATAGTCTCCTGCATAATTTAAGAAACTTTATGCAGTTCCTGCTCTCTGATTTAAAGAGGTCATTGACTCCATTCCTTATTCTATAGATAAGAGAGGTAGAAGGGCTGATCTGAGGGACAGTAGGTTCCAGGAGATGGACTGCCTCAGGCCCCACTGTACATTAAGAACATCACTAGGCTGAATTGGGGATATTTAGTGACCCTCCCGTTGCTCCATCCCCACTGCCTCCTTAAGTAGGTCTAAAGCACGTTTCTGTTCTTATTCAGTTGACTTAAAATACTAATAAAAACTTACAAATCCACAGGGAACTCAATGGTTTTAGTTAAACAAATAATCTATTAACAATAAAAAGTTAGTTGGATAAAAAGCACACTAAAGGTTCTAGGTGCTACCACAATAAAGGCAGGTAGGAAGTATTTTGTCTTCACTGTACAAAAGCAATATATACATGTCTTAAGAGCCTGGTCTGGATCCAGCTCTTCATTTTCCTGATGTGTTATTTTGCTGCTGCTGCTCTGCCAGGGCTTGTTGAAGACGCATCCGCTTCCGGGAATAGTGCTGCCAGTGCAGAATTTGCTGCTCATCAATAAATTTCGCACATTGAGCATTCACCAGCTCCTTGCGGAAGTGTTCGTATTGGAGTAGTTCTAACATGTGTAAACATTGAGGGTACCTGGGTTTAAGTTTATAAGATAATAATCGACATAATTTAAGTCAATGATGCCAAGTTCTAATTCATTTACTCAAAAATGATCTTATAGCCTACCACTTCTATAACATTATCTTAGTACACTTTTTTTTTCCTGTTTAGGCAACAAACTAGTGATCAAAAGTCAGCATTAAGCAAAATTTTAAAAGTGAAAAGCTTAAGTTCAGAAAGGTTAAGTAACTTGCCCAAGACCACACAATAACTGGTCAGCAGAATCAACATTTAGGGACAAATAATGCTATTCTGGTAGTTTCCAAGGTGAGGAACATGAATTTTTAATTTTAGTAATTATGTGTTTAATTGATAACTTGGTTTTCCATCAATAATGAACTTTTAAAAGTGAGTCAATTTCAGAAGGAACTATGCACAAATATTGCACTTTAGCTTTCCCTGGGGATACACCAATTCTGAAATTTACGTGTATGCTAAGACAGCAAATATGTAAGTAAATATACTGTGGATAGCCAAATTTCTGGCTATGAGAAAAAGATAAAGGAGGAAAGCAAGAATAAACTGTGTTCTTGGGCTGAAACTGAAAACATCAGTATGAACTTACTACTTTTAATACATATAGAAAGAGCTTTGTGTGCTGAGGGCCTAGAAACAATGACACTGTGGTACCAATGAACACTTAATGCCCATATGGTGGGTTTTAAATAGCATTTTCCAGGGTCCTTTTGAAAAATGGCTGATTTCAGGGCTAAGGCAGAGAAAGCACAAGATGAGCCTGGAATATTACGTAGTGGCAAAGAAAAGTGCTCAAAAAACTAGAGGGATATGGTCTAAGGCAGGGGTCCCCACACCCAGGCCATGGATGGGTACAGGTCTATAGACTGTTAGGTAGGAACCAGGCCACACAATAGGAAGTGAGCAGTGGGCTAGGAAGCAAAGCTTCATCTGTATTTGAAGCCGCTCCCCAGTGCTAGCATGCCACCTCAGCTCCACCTCAGCTCCACCTCAGATCATGAGGCATTACATTCTCATAGGAGCATGGGTCCTTGATGCCAAAAAGGTTGGGGACTGCTGGGTCTAAAATACCCAAAAGTAAATTTGAAGGGGCCCCCAACGGCCATATCTGGAATCACTAGAGCAAGAAAATACATAATTATAAAAACGTAAAAAGAATCCAAGAGTCTATATTGATAAAACTTTTTAAATGAAGAGGAAAATCGGGAACAAGTGAATGTTCCCTACAACTGAATTCCAACTAATGTAGAAAGAATGACAGAATTAGAAAATCACCATAGTAAAAATTCTTTGAAGTATCTTCGATAGATGCTAAAATTAGTGGGTAAAAGTATGATATGAAACATTATATAGTCTCAAAGTATTTCCTCATAAGATACTTATTAAATACAAAAAATAGTAACTTCATATGGAGAAAACTGGCAGCCACCACCTCAACCATGATCAAAATAAACATCACCAGTGGTGGGTAAACCGACTTCCTGTGAACCCTGATATACCTACAAGCATACAACATCACATTTGTATCACCATCATAGAAAAAAAGACTGATGAATTTAGATTAGACATAGGACATTAGTAAAACAGCTGGCACAATTTGAAGTCTGTAGATTACATAAGGTTAGATAATATATTAATTTTCTGATTTTGATCAGTGTACTGTGGTTATATAAGATGTCAGGGTAAAGAATATAAAGGAATTCTCATTTTCCCAATCTGTTTTGTAAGTGAAATTATTTCAAATAGAAAAGACAAAATTTAAATGAATCAATTAAAAAACATTAAATCATATAGGAAGTACACAAGAGTCAAAACTGTACAAGTGGGATATAAATGACTAAAGTTTGGAAAAGTTACTACAGTAGTGCTTCTCAAATTTAAATGTGCACATGACTAACTTCTTAAAATGCAGATTCTGATTTAGTAGGTCTGGGGTAGGGCCTGAGTTCTGCATTTCTAACAAGCTCCCCAGTGATATCAACACTAATGGTCTGAGGACAGCATTGTGTAACAGAGCCCAATACCACACTGTCCTTCCAAGATATTACAAGTTCTATCTACACTCCAAAGATACATAGTTGCTTCTAATTGTTAGTAGCTAAGCCTGCAATGCCCTAATCACACCTATCCTGGCTATTTCTTTTTCATAAGGGAATTGGTAATTTAAAAGATCTAGGTCTGAATACCAGCTCTTCCATTCACCAGCTGGGAGGCTTTCAACAAGGTATTTAACCTCTCCAAAGGTTTAGTTCATTTGTAAAATAAGTTAATGTGAAAACTAAGAGAATGGTCTCAAGTAGCATTTAGTCAATAACAAATTTAGACTCAGTGATCATTTATCAAATTTGTAGAAGACAATGTTCAGAATACATTAAAGGACACAATAAGGAATTATAAATATTCTGATAGGCTACAATTATAGTATTAATCAACAAGATGAGATATAAAAGGAAAGTTCTGCATTTAGATTTTTAAGAAGTAAACAAGATATAAATGGAGAATTCAATAGTACTAATAAAAATAAGAATAGAAGGATTTTATTTGGCATAAACCTCCTAGGAAGTCAACAATGTGAATCCTTCCCTTCCCAGCCCTAACCCCCCAAAAAGGTAATGTAAACAAGTTGAACTAATAGAAATATAATGTCTATATGAAGAAAAAAGTGCTCTTTGGTCCACTGTACCCTTACATCTGAAGGCCTGTTTTTTTTTTTTTTTAAAGGCTTATTTATTTTTTTATCTCCTATAGCACCTGGTATTCCTAGGTGGTCTCCCATGCAAGTACTAACCAGGGCCGACCCTGCTTAGCTTCCCAGATCAGACGAGATCGGGTGTGTTCAGGGTGGCATGGCTCTGGACCTGTGTTTAGTTCTCAGCTAAACAATATAAGGCACAATTACAAAATATCCAAAGGAGGGCATATGAGAAATAGCTGACGGTAGCTGAGAAAAATAAATGTAAAAAAGAGATTGTAGTGTAGATGCTGGCTGTTAGTAAAGCAAGTTAAATGGCAGAAAGTGTCTAGAAGAAGTAGCTACTCCTCAGCTCTAGCCCATCACTGATTTATGAAAATGAAGACTTGGGGTCACCAGATCTTCCAGATTTCAAAGAGTAGCTAAAAATCTGATTATGTGAAAGTTTCCAATCTTTAAATGTTGGTAACTATTGAAATAACAAAAACCTTGTGCAGACTGATTGATATGCTCACAGGGGTTAATTCGCAACCTAATTTAAATTTCTGAAGGGCCCTTGCCTCAATAGGGCATAGACTGGTTCTAGATTAATTCAGTGATAAAACTGGGACATGGATTAAAGCTATATGGAGGTGTATTATATCACAATATATGGAAGAACTTTGTAGCATCTAGCTAACAATCAAACTGGCTGTCCCTGAATGGAGCAACATGTGCACGCTGGAAACCTCTAGCCATAGATTCCTATATCAGCAACGTTGTATGTGAATGTGATAGTGTGTAAGACTCAAGACTCAATCAATATCCAACACTGAGTCTCTAAGTCTACATACATACATGTTGCAATCTAATAAAAAAAAGTCTTTTCTATGGATTATTAAATGAATAAGTGGTTGTTTGTAAAGGGCCAGTTAGAGTGCAAAGAATCCTACAGACAGAATGATGTGGGCTTCAAGTATCACCTATTAGACACAGAAAAGCATACTGGATAAAGTACAAGTTTGAAACATTTTCCTCTCAAACTTGTATTTGTTTAGAAAAGAAAAAGACAAAAAGTTTCACTAATGCTTTTTGACTACCTAAGACAAAGTTGAAGTGTGAATTCAAAGGCGTTTCACCATTAAAAAAAGAATAGGTTTGTGATAATGCAATTTGTGATTCTTGCAATTTAGTACCTCTTAAAATGACAGCATCTGTTGCACTACTTCAATTATTATATAATTATATATTTTTCTAAATGAGCACAGTACTTGGCACACAGGAGGCCCTTAAAAAAAAAAAAAAAAGACAGTAGCTATTAAGACTCAGATAAGGTTTCCTCCTCCAGAAAACCTTCCTTACAAGTAGCCCTTCCTGCATTCTTTAATTTTCAGTCTATGGCTGTCTCTTTGCATTTATTGATAGTGGGTTCCTTGAAGTCAATAAACTAGTGAGATGTATTGAGTTATATAAGATCAGATAAAGATAGAGCCAAATCATATATAACTTTAGCTCAAGAAAAGAAACTGTTATTTTATTCTGCATGCAATGGGAAGCCATTGAAAAGGTCTAAGAAAGTAACATGTTGTGATTTTACATTTTTAAGAAATCAATTTGGCTTCTGTGTAGAAAATTGCTTTGTTTGGCTGATAAGGGTGGAAGCAGACATAACCCATGAGTAGATTACTGCAATAATCCAAGTTAGAGATGACTGTGTCTTATACGGTGGTAGCAAATAAAAGAAATGAAGAGATTCAAAATATATTTTTTCAATGTGAAACTAAGAAGTCCATCAAATATCAGTGTTTTGGAGTATAATAAGATATATACTTATTTAGGACTATAAAAATTAACTTACTTTAGATACTTGGCATATTCTGGTTCTTTCCAGTAAAGCAAGTACTTAAGATAATTAACAAAAGCTTTGTCTTTGAAGTAACCTCTTTGGGCAAGAACTGAAAGGCATAAAAAAAAAAAATCTGTAGAGCAAACCAATCTTTGTACTGATTTGTGACTCCCAACATAAATAATTTACTTACATAACATCCCCACCACCAACACACATTGAATTAAAAAAACAAGTCCCAGTTTGCACAATTATATAAGTGTAGAAGTAATTCCATTCAACTGAGAATGTATGAAAGTAGACACTTATGAATTGCAACTCTTCCGTCAAAAATTAACAGCTACTCAATTCAATGAGGTGCTAAAAGACTTACAATTAAGGTAATTTGGGTTAGCTAAACACTGCACAAATTCCAATTCCAACTGAAACCGAAGTCGATTTCCAGCATCATCTAGAAGACAGCAAAAATCATCCAAAATAAAGTTCAGTATATAATATTGATTTGTAGAAAGAAAACAGCAGTAAAGACACCTAATGCTGATTGATATGCTTCCACATGAAGGGCAGGTGATGGTTTGCCTAAATTGAGTGTGGGAGGAGGTAAACCTTCCTTAGAAGGCTAAGAAAAGCAAAGTTCTGATTAAAAGAATTGTTAGAAGTTTCTCCAAAGTTAAAGAGAAGTCATCAAATTGAAACACACGGGGGGGAGGGGCAGGATATTTACCCCTCGTGACACTATGTAGGAATTTTAAGTGATCACTGGAGTAAATGGTACTAACTGTGCCATCCCCTATTTTAATTACGCGTTACAACTGTTCCATGATTAAGTTAAACAAAAGCTACGTGAATGCTAAATCAATAAGGAAAGGTTTAAAATTCAAGCTGAAAAAGAGGCGGTGTGCAAGATCAGGGAGTGTGTGCATATGTGAGAAGCGTCAGTGGCAGAAAAATGTACAGGTGTGTCGACGACACTTCAAACTTATGCAAGTTCATTTGAGGCGCAAAAAACACATCAAGAAGACCGATTTGAACTCTCGGTTTCGCTCGCGCCAGAAAGGCCGTGGGGTTGGTGTTTACCTAGAAGTGAGGAAAAATGGCCCGCAAACATATCAGACTCTGAAAAGGCCAAACTATCTTCGCCTTTCCAGACGCTACGAGAGCCCTCGCGCCTCCCGATCTTAACTCTAACCTGCCGGGAATTAAACCTGCAAGTAGTCCCGGGGGAGGCGGGAGGAGGTGTATGGGCTCGGACAATTCTGTTTGCGAAGACTCGCAGCTCCCAGCGCCACTGACCTGTCTCCATAGCGACAGCCGCGGCCATCACCAGCAAAGACGTTAAGCCACCACCAGCCGAACACAGCAACTGCCGGGAGTGGCGGAGGAGGTTCCGGAAGTCACGGCTCCGCCTTCCTGTCGCGAGGCAGTGTGGGATACAGGGGATGGCACAGCTGGGCGCGAGGGCGGGAGTTTCCGCCCATCCCCAGCGGGTACCGGCTCATTCCCGGCTTCGCCTGCCCAGGCTCGGAAAGACGAGGGCGTGGTGCTGAGGACCAAAAGCGCCTGGGGGCAGGGCCCAGTATTTGAAAGGAAGAATGTAACCCCCACGCCACCCCTGTGCTTTCACGTCATCGTGTCTACCCTTTTGTCTGCGGCGACAAAACGCGCCACTGTAACATCATCCCTTACCCAGTGACGTAACCCAGAAGCAAGACTGTCGGGGAAGGTTGGGCTGTGGGGTCACCTGAGACTTCTTTGGCCCCCGTACATCCGTAGAATGGCCTCACCCCTTCGAGGAAAGCCTGCTTCGCCCCAGGTGGAGACTGCTCGCCACAAGAAGTCGTCGATCCGCGTGGAGACCGCCTTCCACCGCGTGGAGACCTCCTCCCACCGTGTGGAGACCTCCTCCCGGCAAGTGCGCACATCTTCTCGGCAGGTGGAGACCTCGCAGCGCCGCAGTGAGGGGCCCTCGCTCTCCCCCTCTGGGAAGCGGCTTCCTCACGTCCTCGAGGTGTCTTCCGAGCACGTGGAAATCTCGCAGCGCACAGAATCGTCCTCCCGCCACGTTAGGGCCTCATCCCTGCGGATGGAGACGTCTCTACACCACGTGGAGAGCCCGCTCCGGCAAGACAAGCCGGCATCCCGCCAGAATGTAAAAATGGCCAGATGAAATGCTTCCCAAAGGCCACAAAAGCGTCATGGCCCTCAGCCAGGACTGAATTGCGTCCCTTTTGCAGCCGTCCAGCTTCCAGGTGGACCAATCATCTTTGATTTCGTGGAAACAGCCCATAAATCAATATAAGAAACAGCCAAGCTATGGCTTTGGAACTCAGTCAGCATTTATTGACCATGCCACACCTTAGATCTATCCTGCCTTTGACCTAGGCAACTCTTTTGACTTGAAGCAAAAAAAAAGATTTCAGGCCCATGGTACTGTACAAATTGAGTTGATGGACAAAGAGATCTTTTTGATCCTCTGAGCCAGGTGAGTTTGAGATTCATAGTCCTGAACAACCTTCACTGCTTCAAACCTAGGAACAGGGAGCAAACTGAAATGATGACCAGTAGAATAATTATATGCCTGCCAAAAACCCGAGGAACAAGGAACAGAGTTTAATTAATTAATTAACCTTTGTTTATGTTTCAAAATAGTTATTTTCTTTATACTAAGCCCTGTACGTGGTATCCCCAGCCACACACTTTTTAACATAGGTCAAATATAGTTAAAAATGAAGGTCAATAACATCAACAAGAATGTTCTTAGAGGGGAAACCTGACCTGATATTTGAAGAGATAGAGGGGAGGAATATTTATGGAGTTCTTACTCTATCTCAGATGATATTCTGGCACTTGGACTATAGCAGTGAACACGGGAGACAGGGTCCCAGCTCTCGAAGAGCTCACACTCTGGTGAAGAGACAGACAATAAATGACAAGACAGTTTTCTATTGTGATTAGCATTATGAAGGAAATAAGTAACATAATAGAGAATGTACGTAAGGGGTTATTTAGATAGAATAGTCAGGGATGGCTTTGCTGACTAAGCATTATTTGAGCTGATATTTGTGTGAGTGAACAGTGGGCCATGCAAAGATCTGGGAAGAGTGCATGGCAGAGGGAATAGCGAGTGCTAAGATTGTATGGGAGCAAGCTTGGAATGTTCAGGGAACAGAAATAAGACCAGTGGGGCTGGAGCTTAGTGAAGGAGAACATGGTATGGAAGAGAGGATGTTAGAGAATAGGCAGGAGCCAGTTCACGGAAGTCTTGGAAGCCACAGTAAGGAGCTTTGGTTTTATTCTAAGGTCAATGGGAAGACATTAGAGGGTTTTCAGCAAGGGAGTAACATAATGCAATTTATGTTTTTAAAATATCCTGGCTTTTGTGTGTAGGATGTAGGACAGTGGTTCTCAACTGGGGCTGGTTTTATCCCCTTGAAATGTCTAGGAACAGTTTTATTTGTCACATTTGAAGGGTGGGGGAAGATTTAGTACTGGTTTCTGGTAGTTGGAGACCAGGGATACTGCCAAACATCTTACAGCTTACAAGACAGCCCCCCCCCCCAACACACACACTAAAAGATTTAGTTAGCCCAAAATGTCAATAGTGTGAGAATGAGAAATCTTGGTGTAGAGGACAAGAGAGGAAACAAGAATTAGTTAGGAAGCTAATGCAGTGGTCCAGTAAGAAAGGATAGTGGCTCATACTAGGGTGGCAACTGTAAAAAGTGGAGCTATAGAAAAGAAGGCAGATTAGGGATAGTTTTGGAGAATAGAAGAATCAAGGATGACTTACAAGTTTTGGTTTGAGCAATTTGGTGTATGGTAGTATGGCTCAAATACTAGGGGAAGATCAGGTTTAGGAGGGAAAAATCAGTTCCATTTTGGCTGTGTTGAGTTTGAGATGCCCGTATAATTGGAGACATTGGGTGGCAGTTGAATGCAAAAAGCTGGCTACCATAAGAGAAGTAAAGATTAGAAATATAAAATGTGGAGTAATCAGTACATAGATGGTATTTAAAGCCATAGGACTAAGTGACTATCGTCTGCCAGTCTGTTTCACTCATTTTGTGCTGCATGAATGAATTTGAAATCTTGTTCTTCAGAGAGCTTCAGCTGGCTGAACACCTCTTCCTTCCCTTTCATCCCCACAGAGCCTGGCTTAACATACCTAATTTTTCTTTGCCTGTAGTCCTTTGGTAGCCACCAATAAGTGAGAAAGTTTCCACTAAAATGTTAGAAATGTTTCAGAAAACTTGACTTTCACAGATAACATGACACCGCTCCTGGGAAGGTCTTAAAACAAAGGTTCAAAAGTTCAAGGGTTTTGAACTTTTGGGGGGGGGAGAGGGGTGGAGAGAGGGCTGCATGGATATTAATGTTTATTAATGGATATTAATGTCCTAGCCTCAGTTTCTTATGGGATGGCTGAAGAACAACTGAATTGATCTATAACAGTGGTTCTCGAGGAACACTTGGCAATGTCTGGAGATACTTTTGTAACTGGAGGGGGTTGGATGCTACTGGCATCTAGTGGGTAGAGCCCAGTGATACTACAAAACATCCAACAATGCACAGGTTATCCCCAACCCAGCCCCTGACAACAAAGAATCACTGGGTTCAAAATGTCCGTAGTACCAAGGTTGAAAACCCTGAAGGTTCTAGCAACTTAGAAAGTGAAAGCATGGTCCATTTAAGGAAGCACCCTACTAATCAGAGCAGGATTATGCTATGGGAGAGGTTTAGCACTAGTGACCTGTGTCAAATATCAGGGCAGGAGCTCTCAGAAGAGAAGAATATGTGGATTTTTGAGGAGACCCTACATCTCTGTTTTCAATAATTTATGTGATATTTACCATAGAAAGAAATCAGTCCCATCTAGCAGGATATAAATGACCTTGATTCTGTAGGACCTTATTGTGAAGTAGAGTATTTGCTGTTTTTAGGCACTGTGCTAAGTCAATACCCACATTTCTACAGTCAATTACAGGAGAGTGCACTGGATTGCCCAGTAGAATAGGGTCTCAGGCCAGGGGAATATTATGAAATCCCAGAGGCTACGCTCATGCTTCTGCCTCATACAACTGCTGCTATAAACTAATAATTAGACTGGAATTTTAGGCTTTGGTGAGCTTACTAATTCTTTTTAACATGACAGGCCATGTGCATTACATAAAACTCCCTTAATCAGTGTTTTTTTCAATGAACAGAGTAGTCGCTTTCTTTAACAGTGTTCCTTATTGTCATTATTACAAAAGTGATATGTGTTTAATGTAACAAATGCAATAATTCAAAGATGTGTAAAGAACAATTTAATAATTTGTCATCATTCCTTTATATTTCTAACCTTTGGAAATAATGTTAGCAACTTGGAATATATCCTTCCAGACTTTTCTGCATTAATTACTTCTATCCCCCTTCTTAGTAGTACTTGTAAGACTGGTACTGTGAAAAAGTCAAACACTTGGTTTCTAGATGATATATTCTCTTGGAAGGATACAAGATTCTGGTAGCTTCTTTCTTTTTGTTATCCTTGTTTCATAAGAAGGGTGTTACCAATATTTCTTCCTCCTAATTTCAATTATCCATGTTTCAAAGTTGAAATCCACACAGAGCAAGAAAGGGTCAAAAAAGACAAGTGACATGAAGAAAAGTATGTGACAAGATAGTTGCTATACATACAGTTTTATACGTCAGATTCCACAGCTTTAAAATGATCCTGTATATTAAAGAAGCTTGTATCTGTCATAATTTTTAACGTATTTGCTGCATATTATAAGTGTCTGCTACCCATACTATGTGTCAGCATCTTCCCCACATTGTCCACTCTTGGAAGCTCCAAAGGAGCACGGGTGTTGTTGTATCTGTGACATGTATATAATGCTAAGTACATGTGTACAGTAAAGAGTAAAGAGCAGTGCTGTCCCTCCATTACCAACCAAGAAAGCCTTTAATGGCTCAATCTACTTATCTCTTGGATTTTTTAAGTTACGAAATAGCTGTGACTTGCCTTCAGTTGTTGCCAACCAGGTTAGTTTAAGAAATTAAATAAGTACAAGTCAGCACCTGCCGTTTTCCTCTAGTCCATTCATTTATATATAAGCTGAGGCCAGTTTACAAAATTCAGCATATTTATTTGCTGCCTGTTGTATTAAAAATACTTGAAATAAAAGAATGCAATTAATAGAATACCCAGATCATACAAGCCACAGGAAGAATTAATAGTTCAACCAATGAGATATTTGGCACAAGTTCTTGTCTAGATCTCCCAGGACTCCTAGTTCTCCATCCTTGCTGTTGCCCCAATCCCGGTATAGCTAGTGCAAGCCCTGGTACTTGACCCAGCCTCTATGGGCTTCCACATCCTTATATGAGTTCCACGTACTATTAGGCTGGAGAAAGAATTTACCATTTAAAAACTTCTTTTTTTCAAAACAGTTGATCTTCATGGTACAGATGGAAAAAACTGAAGTCCATGGAAGCCAAAAGTAACTTGCCAAGAGCAGTGATTCTTGCAGCCACTATTTACTGCCCCCTAGAATGGTTTCTTTTGATAGCCAGATAAAGGTAAGTATAGTGTCCTTAAGTTTAATTTATAGTAAGCACAGTAGATAATACTAAAAATAGAAAAGGAAGAAAGTAACATTTATATGCAGTTCTACAGAGCACTCTCATTCCTGTAAAGCTCCAAAAACATCTCATTACAGTTTTGAAGCTCTGTTATTAGGTGCATAAACATTTAGCATCATCGTGTCTGCTTGATAAATTGGCCCCTTTATTATTATGAAATTACTTCCTGTAGCCCCACTAATATTCTTTGCTCTGAAATCTATTTTATTTGATATTAATATAGCTGCTCCAGCTTTCTTTTGATTATGGTTAGGATGGTATGCCTTTTTCCACCCTTTTACTATCAACCTATTGGTGTCTTTATACTTAAATGGATTTGTTTTATTATATAGTTGGACCTTGGTGTTTTTTTAATCCTAATAATTTCTGCTTAACATGAGAATGTTTTGACCATTTATATTTCCTGTAATTATTGTTATGGTTGGATTTAAATCTACCATCTAGCTGTTTTCTATTTGTTCTCTCCGGTTATTATTTCTCTTTTTTTCTTTTTTCTTTTGTATTTAATATTTTTAATTACTCCATTTCATCTCCTTTGTTAGCTTATTTACTCTTTCTGTTTTATTTTAGTTTCATTCACGTTTACAGAATCCATTTTTAACTTATCATGTTCTACCTTTGCATGATGATGTGCTACTTGATACGTAGTGTAAGAACCTTACAAGAGTATACTACTTTCATTTTTCCTGGCCTTTTTGCTATCATTGTTATATGTTTTACTTGTACGTATGTTAGAAACCCCACAGTACACTGTTAGCATATTTGTTTTAAACAGTTAATTAGTTTTTTAAGAAATATAAATAATTATTTATTCACATAGTTAGCATTTTGGTGTTCTTCATTTCTTTGTGTATATCCAACTTTCCATCTGATAGCATTTTCCTTCTACTTAAAAGACTTTTTTAATCATTTCTTCTAGCAGATGTTTGCTGATGATGAAGTCTTTCAATTTTTATATGTCCAGTAAAGTCTTGATTTTGCCCTCATTTTTGATATATATCTTTTTTTCTGGGTAAAGAATTCTTTTCTTTTTCTTCCAGTACTTTAAAAGTGTTATTTCATTGCCTTCTGACTTGCATTATTTCCAACGAGAAATCTTACTCTATCCTAATTTTTGTTCCTCTGTACAAAGGCTTCTCTATGACCTCTTTCAGTATGTCTCTTTATCATTAGTTTTAGCAATTGGATTATGATGTGCTTTTATGTGGCATAAAAGCATATGTTTCTTGAGGTTCATTGTGTTTTTTTTTTTTTTGTATCTGTAATTTTATAGTTTTCATCAAGTTTGGAAATTGTTTCTTATTTCATGAAATAATTTGTCTGCCACACTATCCTCATGGATTGCAGTTAAAAGTATATTAGGCCACTTGATGCTGCCTCTCAGCTTATTGATCCTGTTCTTTTTCTTTCTTTTCTTTCTTTTTGTTTTACTAATCTTTTTTTCCCTCTGTATTTCACTGCCACCCAATGTCTCTATTGCTATGTCTTCAAATACACTAATCTTTCATCTGTAGTATTTAATCTGTCATGAATATCATCCAGTGTTTTTGTTTTTGTTTTGGTTTGGTTTGGTTTTTATCTCGGTCATCTCTCATGTGGGTCAATTTGGGTCTTTTTTGATATCTTCATATATATAGAAATTATTCCATATATTTTTAATATCTTTCTGACATGTTCAACTTTTCCTCTAGTTTCTTGAATATATGCAATGTAGTTATGATTACTATTTTAATTTTTTATATACTAATTCTGTCATCTGTGTTATTTCTGGGTTCGTTTCCATTAATTGATGTTTTTCCTCATTATGGGCTATATTTTCCTGCTGCTTTGCATGCCTGGTAATTTTTGTTGGCATGCCAGACATTGTGATTTCATCTTTTTGTGTGTTGGCTATTTTTGTATTCTTATAAACATTCTTGAGCTTTGTTCTAGGACACATTTAAATTATTTGGAAACAATTTTATCCTTCCAGGACTTGCTTTTAAACTTTGTTCAGTGAGTCCGGAGTAGTGTTAAATCGAAGGTTAATTTTTTCCCACTACTGAGGCAAAACCCTCCTGAGTACTCTGATACTCCCTGAATTATGAGGTTTTCCATCCCACCTGGTGGGAACATGCATGATTCTCAGCATTATGTGAGCTTTAGGAGGGTTCCCTCTCCTTTCAGGTGTTTCTTTTCCTGCTCTCACATGCACATGATAATCAGTACTCAGCTGAATACTCAAGGGGAACTTTGCTCATCTCTAGTTCTCTCTCTGTGCAGGTTTCTCATTTTCAATACACTACCCTGCAAATTCTAGCTGCCTTGAACTATCTGGACTCCTAGCTCTGTTTTCTCAGCTCAGGGAAACTGCCAGAGTTCTGGCAGGGTTCCTCCTTCCTACACTGCAGACTCAAAGCTTCCTTCAGGCATTAAGCTAGGGCAATTGTAGGGTTCACCTTTGTCTTTTTTTTTTTTTTTTAAGTTATCTCAGGCAGGATGGTAAATTTTATTCCTGTTACTTCACCTTGGCAGGAAGCTGCCTCATTAATTAATGTTTCACTGGACATTAATTTTATAATATAGTCTTTAGATAACTGAATATTCAGATGGGTGTGTGTCTGAATGTGTAGAATTACCATAGCCAAGAGATGGATAGTGTAATAACTGTCTCCCAGAGAGGGATACTTGTGTCCCTGTTTTTGAAGAGATTTTATAGCGTCTTTGTGTGAAGAATAGTTGTGTTATGTTAGAAACAACTTTTTTTTCTTTTGGTATGGAAGTTTGTTAGCCAATATTATGGGCTGTGGCAGTTATGTTTTTGTCCCTTGACTCTAAATTCTTCTACATTCCACTTTGTAGCTGGGGCTGTGACTTCACAAACCACATTTCCACTTTGCTATCTGGCCCCATGCTACACTCTGCCAATAAGGGGTATTAGAGGGAGCTTTCTGGGCTGGAAGAGGAGGGGATACTTCTTCATGTTCACTTTCTGTAGGCTTCCTGCCTCATGGTTCATGTGAACATCCCACCAGCACACTTCACCCTGGTTGCAGTAGGGCCTTCTCTTAGCAGGAGCTACATCCACTTGGCAATTTTCTGATATTTGAAGAACCAGCTTTATTGTACCCCACTTCAGAAAACCAGTGCCAGCTCACCAATACCCCTTCTCAGAGATATGAGTTTTAGCTCTAAGGGGTTCTTCCTCCAAGTTTCTCAGTTTTAATAATTCCATTCTATTTTTTTTTTTTTACTGTCTATAAGTGAGGCAGAACATCTTTCTATTTGCTTATTACCTTCCTTTTCTGAGATTGCCTGTTTATATCCTTTGCTCATTTTTCTTTGTCATCTTCTTCTTGATGTTTATGAGTCCTTTAAACTTTCTAAATACAGATTCTCATTTGCATTGCAAATGTATTCTCAAAGTTTGTGACTTGCTCCCTTTTTTAAATTTTATTTATTTTTTAAGTTTCAAAAGACAGTTCCTCAACTCCTGCCATGTTCCAGATACTCAGGGAAAGTAAGCACTCTTTGACTTGACTTTTTTCACTGATTTTATTTTATGATGGTAGTAGTGTGTTTCCATCTTAATAGACTAATATGCTAAGAGTGCTATTTTGATGGTTTTTAAGCTTCCAGTCAAAACCATTAAAGACAAATAAATTTACTGGGTCTCAATCAACATTTTTAAAATGAAATAGAATGGAACAGAAAATATCAGAGTGCATCACACCATCAAGGAATGAATGGAGAAAAGGACAGAAAACGCTTCAGGCAATTTAGGTATAACTCAGTGTTAAAGTTTATATTACAATCTCATGGCAAGGGAATGGGCTTCTACCTGGACAATTCAACAAGTATCTGTTGGTAAGGACAATGAAGAGGAAAAGAGAATGGTTAGATAACCATTGTTAGACTGGATATGAGGGGGAAAAGTTCAGGTTAAGAATTATTAGATTTATTGAAAGATAGCTAAAGGCCGTTGGGCCCCTCCCAAAGTTGATTAGCTGAGTTCATAGATAACTGGTTTCACAGAGGTCTTATCTCATCAAAATTTATCAGAAAATTGCTTAAGCATTTTATCAGAAATATAATTAATTCTCAAGAACAGGTTTGTGGATTATATTCCCTAAATGTCCCTGACCCAGACCAAGTATGGGACAATATTTTCTTCTACAGTATATAAGTATGTTTTAGGAACATACTTTTGTTTCAACACATACATACTCTAGCTTGATGTAAACTTTATTTTCAGTACATACATACTTCTAGCTTGATGTAAACTTTATTTGTTTATTGTGAACCATTGTCAAAGAGTTTTGAAAAATGTTGTACTGTATTTTAGAGCTGAGATCTGATCAAGGGTTGGGGAATTTCAGAGGTCTTGAAACTTCCCGTTGTTTGCATGAAACCTCTCTTATCTTTGCAAACACCTAGGGTAGATTCTCCTGGATGTCTTTACATCATAACCTTCATATCTATTAGATTCAGAGGGCTGATCATAGCTTTGTCCATCTTAGAGCAAGGTCTTCTTTTTGTCTGATAATGATATTTCATTTGGAAAAAGGACTCAATGCTAAAATAAAATCTTTGAAATTCATCAATCTAGTCTAATCCCTTTGTTTTATTTAATGAGGAAACTGAGGCTCAGACTGTTAACAGTTTGTCAGTCACATGGCTTTTAGCCCACCTGAAATGGCGCTGCTCTCACCAGTCTACCAAAATAACAAAGATTTCACCACTGGAAACTCATGCATTTAATTGTCAATGGCCTGAAAACATTCCCCCAGGAGAGAGGGTTTACATAACAAAATTGCACTTTAGTGTGTCTTCATTGATCAAATTCCTTTACCACATCCAGAGCCACTTCAGCCATTAGGGACAACAGGCTATAAATGTAGGGCCTGTGAGCTTTTTTTAAGGGCCTGTAAAGATGGTTGAAGCTTATAAAATTCATTGGCTTCAAAACGCAAAAAAAAAACGAAATTGAAATTAGTCGGTGCCAACACGGACAAATCGTGATATGCATGATATGATATGGATCAGGATCTCCAAAAATAAGGCTGTCTAAAGCCTATGAAAGTCTTAAAATGGCTCTGCCAAAATAACTATAAACTGATCTCTAGGCCCTGGCAAGATTTTGGGGTTGGGCTTCCCTCCAAAAGTGGTAAGACTGATAGATTTAGCACAACATTTGGCCAGGGGCAGCCTAGATGTAAATCTCCTTTGTTTCCCTTTTTTCCCTTTTTTGACTGATAAATTAGACCTCAGATAAGTTAATTCAGGTCTC
Source organism: Eidolon dupreanum (assembly GCA_028627145.1). NCBI lineage: Eukaryota > Metazoa > Chordata > Mammalia > Chiroptera > Pteropodidae > Eidolon > Eidolon dupreanum. The sequence goes on from CM053506.1 coordinate 71,280,907, forward strand.
TAGACTTCACTGCCCCTACTGTAAAATGAAATGATTGAACTAATCTCTAGATCTGTGATTCCCAAAGTGAGGAATGCAGACACTGCTGGTGTGCAAGATGATTTTAGGAGGTATGGAAATATTTTTTATTTTGATAGTTAAATATTTATTCAGCATGTATTGGGAAAATATACAGCTAGTCCTCAAATTTATAATTTCACCAATATTTTACTTAGGCTATAGTGGGCATTTAAAGTGTTTTAGTGAATTGATTTAAATAAAAATTAAAAATTGGCCTTTAATGTGGCCAAATGTTTGAAAGTGATATGATATACACTGAATGAAGTTCGGGAAACTAGAGTACTAACTTAGTAAATTAATGTTTTGTGAACTCCAGAAGAAAACTTAGGGCTGTGACATCAATTCAGTGGATTGCAATCAGAATTTTTTATTAACAAAATAAAGTAGAAAAATATAGAATTTATTAGAGTACACACACATAGTAAAGGTTGGAGTTGCTTTGTGAAACCTTTGTGTGTAGTCACAGTGTAAAATATATTAACCCTGGGAGTCACTGTCAAAAAAGTATATGTCTGAAGTTTCCCATTTACAGGGCCCCCTGAGTCAGTGACCATCTTTAAATTTGTGCCATGACAGACAGTGGACAGCAGGGGTCAGAAAATCCCTACACAACAGAAAAGACTGATCCTATGGGAGTGACAGCTTTTAAGAGAGAGGCACTTTCCAGATGGTTTTGCTGTAGCCACTTTCCATTCTCTGTCCCCAGATTGGATTCTTATCTCTGGACTTTCAAATCACCCTTGGGATGCTTCAGGTGTCTTATTTTTCTCAGACCAAGGTCCTATGATTCAGGATTGGGCCCTAACCATGTTCATCTTGGGAAATCAATGCATCTTCATACGACATGCCCACATTGATTTAGGGAGGACTCTTGTGTTTCACAGTCCCTTCCAAAAGGAGCTTTGATACCTGAGAGCAGTGAACCTGCATTGAGCACCCACTCTCCCCTGAACACTGTTCAAAGCACTCCACATGTTCTAACTCATGCTCTCCTCACAGCTAGATGAGGTAGGTCAGGACTCTACTTCAGAGTGGAGGTAAGTGACTTACCCAAGGATGCCATCTAAGAAGAAGTGGAGCTAGGATACAAACCCAGGCTGGCTCTCAACCACTAGCTTCTGCTAGTATGAGAGTAATAGATAACTATTCTTCTAGTAGTGTATCTATTTCAAAGAATAGCAAGGGTGCATTGTGTTCAGGGGAAATCTTGGAGGACCATCAGAAGAGCAGGGGACTGTTCAAGCCCATGATAGGACAACAAGGTGGGCACCACTTCCTTCTGCCATCTGAAGGACTATTTTTATCAGAGGAAGCCTCAAGAGTAGAACTCGAGTCAGGGGGTAAAAAGCTACATGGGGGTGCATTTGGGCCCAATAGCAGGAAGAATTTTTTAAATTTATTATAAAATCTACACACATAGAATGCCCAGTCCCATTGAAATCCCAACTCTATGCCACATCTGTGTCAGATCTCCAAAGAAAGCTTTCTAACAGTTGAGCCAGTCCCATGATGGGACTGCCTGGCACACTGTGGTGAACACTGCCTTCCTGAGCAAGAACAGATGGAAGCTGGACAACCACTTGGGAAGAGATGCCTGCAAGGTCCCAGGAAGCCTGAGGTTTGAGCAGGGGGAGAAGAAAGAAGTGAGAGGTCCATGAGATACCTCTCCCACTCTTGCTCCCTTGCCTAAGTCAACAAAATGTTTCATCTTCCCTGTTCCCAAACCAAAGTCCCTTTTCCTCACCCCACCCCGCCCTACTCCTAAGCTATATTTCATCTTATTTTATTCTCTCCCAGACTTCCTCAAAGGGCTGTTGGTACGCACTGCTTAAACTTCCCCATCCTGGTAGTCTTTTCCTACCCTTGCAGCCTAGCTGCACCAAATCTGTCCTTCCCAGTATCTCTTCCTGCTATTCCCAGTGTCAAATCCAGTGGCTTCTCTTCAGTCTCCATCCTCCCTGACCCTTCTGTAGCATTTGACACTGAGAACCATCCCTCCTTGAAATTTCCTCCTCCATTGGATGTCTATGAGCCTGCATGCTCTGGCCCAGTCTCCTTTCCCTATGTCCTCTCCTCCTCCCAAATCCTGCAAATGTCAGTGGTCCCCAGAATTATTTCCCCACCTCCTTTTCTTATTTCGTATACTGTACCCCAGCGCTCACAGTGCCAACTGCCTAAATGCTAATGTCCCTCCCACCTAGACCTTTCTCCTGAGCACCAGACTTTCCTGGCCTGGACATCTTTTCTTTCATGGCCTAGATTCATCTTCTGTTCAAAGCATCCAAAACTGGCCCACGTGCCTCCTGTCCCCTACTCCCCACCATAACTTTGGCCATATTCCCTCACACTTCCGCCTGCTGTTCCTCAGTGAATAATGCTGTCTGCTCACTTGCCTGGTAGGAATAGCCATTATCTTTTACTTCTTTCTCACAATTACTACCCCCTATAGAAGTTAGTCCAGTGAGTTTATCTGCTTTGTCTCTTGAAACTAGCCTATGCCTTTTGTCCTAGCTGAGGGTCTTATTATCTCTCTGCCTGGTCTCCTTTCCTGTCTTCTGATCCATGTCCAAAATGCTACTAAAATTAAGTTCCTAAAACGTTTCACTATTTCCTTCTCCCTTCCTCAAGCATTTTAGTGCTTCTGCACCTCCTACGCTACTCCTAGCCTGACTTTCAATTCTCTGGCATCATTTTCCACAAGGCCCCTCCAGGCACTGCTCCAGCCCACATCCTGCTTGTGCTCACTCCTGAATAGCACACTTTCTGTGACCTGATTTCACGTTATGCTGGGACTCTAACTCTACTCCCTGGAGGAGCAGGTGGAGGAGAGCATAGAAATGGATGAAACCAAAGAAGCTGGAGGATCTAGTCTTCTGTGAGAATGGCACACCAGGTGTGACTTGTCCATTGTCCTCATCTGATCCAGCGGGCACTTCTGGTTGAGGGTGTGGCCCAGCCCAGTCAAGCATATTAGTGTGCAGGACCTGGATCTTGTTCTGAGACCTTTAACTCAAGCCAAGAACCTGGCTGTGATGTAAGACATGCTGTAATTTCCTGGAACCCAGGAGCCAGAGTCATGACCAGGCCTGGCTTTCTGCCACCTCTCTGCTCTCATCCCCTACCACTGCCCCACCACCGACTCCTTTTCCACCTTGCTGGCCTTCATGCTAATCCTTAAATATGCCAAGTTAATTCCTGCCTCAGGGCCTTTGCACTTTCCATGTATGCTGCCTAGAATGTTCTTCTCCAGATTTTAATGGTTTGCCTCTACATCATTTAGGTGTTAAATCAGATACTGATTTTACTGATTAAATACCCCTTTACCTCTCCCACCTTCATCACCCTTATCCCCTAACCCTTATTTTCTCTTTCTTTAGTGTGAATTTATTTTATTTATCACTTGTTTATTGTCCATTTTCCCCACTGGAAGGACTATGACTTGTTTGTCATTATATCCTTCAAAACCTGTAATAATACCTAGCACAGAGCAGGTGTGCAATAAGTGTTTGTGAGGTAAGCAAATGAAGAAATGACTAAATGGCCAAGGTGAATTTTTAGAACCCTCAGCAGTTTGGACTCAGACTCAGACTGGCACTGTACTCTCTACATCAGTCCAGGCAGGACTGGCTGGCACAGAGCCCAGGTCATTGGCAGGCCCATGGGTGAAAAGCTGGGGGAAGCCGAGGTGGACTCCAGTGCTTGCCCCTGGCCCTCTGATGTTTCTTCTGTCAGGTAGAATCCTTCTCCATTTCTCTCTCCCCAAGGAGCCTTGCCTGGTCCTCCACCCCAACCTGAGCCCACTTCTGGATTTTCTCACTCTGCAGCCTCTTTTCACAGCACTAGTGATCGCTTCTTGAATTATTCTTCCTTGTTTACTCCTGTCTCTCCCATGAAATTGAAAGCACATCAAGGGGAGGAACTATGATAAAGCCTCTTTGTGTCCAGTAACTATGCATGGACCAAATGAACAAGATTAAGTTTGTCTGGACACAGGCATGGTCACTGAATGTTCTCGATCCCTGTAAGGCAGGGCATCCTCTGGCAGTAAGCAGGGCAGGCACAAGGAATGTAGCTTCTCTGGAGCACCATCAAGGGCACTTTGGAAAGCCAGACAGGCTTTGAATAAAGACAGAATTGTTTGGTGACACATGTTCATTCATATACTACGTGATCTTTTTCCTTTATCCTTTTCATTCACCCACAATTTACTGAGTTCTCACTCACTGCCAGCTTCTGTGATGGCCACTAGGAATGAGGGGAAGACATAGAACTGGATGATTCGAGTTCAGAATCAGATCTGTGCCTCCCATTGAGGCAGGCCAGCAGGGGTGACCCCACAATTCTTCCTCCCTTTGCCTTCAGTCTGTTCTAAATTGTCTTTACCCTGTGATGCTCCAGATGGGAGTCCAGACTTCAGCTGGCTTAAACAGATTGCTGTGCTTGCAAATAGCAAGACACTTCACAGCCTGTAAAAACCACGTTACCCCTTTTCTTAAATGAGGACCTAATTCTACCATATCTATTCAGTTTGGCTCCTTGAGGTATGACATTGGAGTGATTCAGTGGACATCATCCAGACTCTCTGGGGCTGCCATCATGAGCTGACCAGGTGGGCAGGCTCAGCTGAGCCTGTCTCTCCTCTAGTCTGAGGTCTGCGGATTAGGCTTCTTGGTTAGAGTTCCAGACAGGGAGTGGCAGGGCACATCCCTTGGGAAGACAGGAGAGTCTGTATGGCTACAGGAGTCAAGGACCACCGTTCACCCATGAGGGTGGGGCTGCCTAGGCATCCAGACAGCTACTTTATGTAATTATTTTCATAAATAGTTTTGTGCTCATTTACACATATCATAAAGATCTTTAAATGTTATTTAGTCTTCATATTCCCTATTTTAAAAATATTCATGGTGCCATACTGTAGGATGTAGGACATAACATAGCACTACACTCATCATTTTTTATGTACAATCCTGTCATTTATCTGTTAAGTTATTTCTTTGCAGTACGTTCCTAGGAATGGAATTACCATGTAAAAAGAGATGAACATTTTAATAGCACTGGAGCTGTATTGCCCAATTTCTTCCCTAAAAAGTTGTGCTAATTTACAGGGCTACTGACAGTGTGTTTAAGCTGGTTTTACCACAACCTCAGCAACATGAGATGTTATCATTTTGTTAATGCATGCTAATTTAGTAGGTGTAAAATTTCACATCAGGGAAGAAGGTGGTGGTGCAGGGTGGCGGCAACGACCTACGAGCAGCTGAAGCTTGTGAATTGAGGATTCTGGGAAACATGGCTGAGTGAGAGACGTCCTCAGATCTCTCCCCTTGAAACAACAATAAGCCAAACATCTAAAACTGAACAAAAAACACACAAACTGCACACCAGCACGTCTAAGCGTGGGATCTGTGCATAAGTATTACCACAGATCAGAACCCCGGGTGTTGAACGGTGGACTGGGAAAAATAAGGAAGCTGCCTCTTGCAGCCACCGGAGCTCCTTTCGGAGGAGGGGTAGGGGTGAAGGGGCTGTGACTTCCCTGAACAACCCTGTCTGGAAGAGCTGAGACTTCTACGCAGCCAGTAGCAAGGCCCAGCCATCAGGGCAGAAAGCAGAGAAGCAGGATAGGACCACAGAGGAACAACAGTTGTTTTTTACCAGCCCAGGCTGCAAAACCGAGGCTGAGCTGCAGCGTCCAACCCCTGACCCAGAGGACCCCTCCCCCATACCCTCCGAGACCAAACACCGCGGATCCCCAGGGAATCTGAGCAAACACTATCGAAACTGTTTGCTAACACTGACAGAGACTGAATCTGAGAGTAGTAAGTGTGATTAAATTTCTACGAGAAAATTAAAAAAACATTATTTAGGCTGTATATAAAGCAGGGATCCAAGAGGCTTAGGCATCACCTACTTGAAACCAAAAGAAAAGTGACTTCTTTGTAGTAGGCTAAAGAGAGACCTCTAAATAATAAATCTTCTTCGGGGCGGGGGGGCGGGAAGCAGAGCACACTTCCATTAATGCCCAGGTGGAGAAATATCCATTAAACACCATAAACAACCAAGGTGACAAGGCATCTCAGAAAGAAAGAGAAAAATATCCAGAAAATAAGCTTACAGACTTAGAAATATGTGACTTAAATGACAGAGAATTCAGTATGGAACTTCTGAAAAAACTCAATGAGTTCTAAAATAAGTGATATCAACAATTTCAGGAACTGAAAAAACAACTAGATGAGCAGAGCAAGGAGATTGAAACCCTCAAGAAGAACAGAATAGATCTTCTGGAGATTAAAAAAACACCCACTGCAAGAGCTGAAAAATGAAATAGCAAGCTTGGGAAATAGAATCAACCAAATGGAGGAAAAGATCAGTGATATCGAAAACAGACATCTAGAAATAAATCAGAAGGAAGAAGAGAGAAACCGAAGAATGAAAAAGAATGAAAGAGAAATACAAGATCCAGCTGATACTATCAGGAGAGGAAACATAAGAATAATGGGCATCATTGAAAGCGAGGAAAAGGAGCAGGGACTAGAAAGCATTTTCAGACAAATAGTGGACGAGAATTTCCCAAATCTAAGGAATGAGCTGGAGCTTGGAATTCAAGAAGTTAAAAGAACACCTAATTATCTCAACCCCAAAAAGGCCTTCACCAGGATGCATTGTATTAAAGTTATCAAAAATCAATGACAAAGATAGAATTCTCAGGGCAGCCAGGGAGAAGAAAATGGTTACTTATAAAGGAAAACCCATTAGATTATCCTCAGAGTTCTCAGCGTAGACCTTACAAGCCAGAAAGGAATGGAATCAAATATTTAAACTATTAAGTGAAAGGAGCTACCCGCCAAGAATAATGTATCTAAGCTCTCCTTTAGATATGGAGGAGAAATTAAGACTTTTCCAGACATACAAAAATTGAGGGAATTCTCCACTATGAGGCCTGCACTACAGGAAATACTGAAAGGGGTCAGGTCACCTAAAACAGAGTAACAACAACAACAACAACAACAACAACAACAAAAATACGTAATTAGGAACAAAGTGATTATCAGGCAAATAGAAGCAGAGGAGTGCAATCCTTACTAAGAATAGAACATTATAAGGTTAAATAAGAGAATTGCTATAGCAAGATAGTAATGAACATTCAGTATACATAGGGACAAATTGAGATAACAATGACTGAAAAGGGGAGGATTCAAACATCCAAATTCGCAAAGGGGAATGGAGATAAAGCACATGCAGAAGAAAACGGATGACTGTATATATAAAACATAGTTAAAATGACCATATTACCTAAAGCATTATACAGATTTAATGCAATCCCCATCAAAATCCCATTGGCTTTTTTAAAAAAAAAGAAATAGAACAAAAAATCATCAGATTTGTATGGAAGCACAAAAGACCCCGAATTGCCAAAGCTATCCTGAGAAAAAAGAATGAGGCTGGAGGCATCACTCTGCCCAACTTCAAATTATACTACAAAGCAACAGTAATCAAAACTGCATGGTATTGGCAGCAAAACAGACACACGGACCGGTGGAACAGAATCGAGAGTCCAGAAGTAAACCTACATTTATATGGGCAAATAATTTTCACCAAAAAAGTCAAAAGCATACAGTGGAGAAAGGAAAGCCTCTTCAATAAATGGTGCTGGGGAAATTGGAAGGCCACTTGCAAAAGAATGAAAATAAACTTTGTCTATCTCCACTCACCAAAATTAACTCAAAATGGATTAAGGACCTGAATATAAGACTGGAATCAATAAAGTGCATAGAAGAAAACATAGGAACGAATCTCATGGACTTTAGACTTAAAGAGGATTTTATGAATTTGACCTCAAAGGTAAGGGAAGTAAAAGCAAAAATAAATGAATGGGACTACAACAAACTAAAAAGCTTCTGCTCAGCAAAAGAAATTGTCAACAAAGTAAAGAGGCGGCCATCCAAATGGGAAAATATATTTGCAAGCAACAACTCTGATAAGGGCCTAATATACAAATATGCAAAGAACTCATAAGACTCAATAACAACAACAACAGAAACAAATGATCCAATCAAAAAATGGGTAAAGGACCTGAACAAACACGTCTCCCTAGAGGACATACAAGTGACCAACAAATATATGAAAAGATGCTCAACATCGCTAGCTATTAGGGAAATGCAAATCAAAACCACGATGAGATACCTATCATCGTGGTATTATAGAATGACTATAATCAACAGAGCAAGTAATAACAAATGTTGGAGAGGATGCAGAGAAAAAGGAACCCTCATACACTACTGGTGGAACTGCAAATTGGTACAGCCACTATGGAAAACAGTATGGAGGTTCCTCAAAAAACTAAGAATTGACTTACCATATGATCCAGCAATCCCTCTGCTGGGTATTTACCCCAAAGACTTGAAAACCCATATCCAAAAAGATATTTGGACACTGATGTTCATAGCAGCATTAGTCATAGTGGCCAGGGCATGGAAGCAACCGAAGTGTCCTACGATAGATGATTGGCTAAAGAAGTTGTGGTACATATATACAATGGAATATTACTCAGCCATAAGAAGAGATGAAATAGCGCTATTTGTGACAACATGGATGGACCTCAAGATAATCATGCTAAGTGGAATAAGCCAGACAGAAGAAGTTGAAAATCATATGATATCACTTATATGTGGGAGATAAGCCTAAAAGCAAAAAATGAACAGGACAAACAAACAGAGACTCAGGAATGTGGACAATGGACTAGTGGTTAGCAGAGGGTAGGGGGCCCAGGAGGAGGGGAGAGGTAGACAGGATAAAGGGAGACAAATATAGGAGGGTAGGGGTAGAGTGAAGTGGGTAAAGGGAATCAAATATATGGTAGCTGAAGGAAACGACTTTGGGTGGTAATCACACAATAGAATATACAGATGTCAAATTATAATTTACACCTGAAAATTATATTAACCAATGTTACCCCAATAAACTTAATTTTTAAAAAAGTGGCACATCAGGCTACTCTAATGTGCATTTCCCTCATTGCGGCCAGGATGAGCATGTTCTAGGTGTTGATCTACTCCTTGGGGTTCATTCTTGGTGATGGTCTCCCTTCCATGCAACACTGGGTCTCATTCTGTCTCTCTCCATTTCACTGCCTCTTGCTATGTGTTGTCCATGCTCGCTCTCTAAGCCTGTCTGTCTGTCTGTCTTGGTCTTTCAGCTTCTGATTCCTGTCTTTCTCTGGTTTCTAACTGGGCAGGTATGTGGCTGGCTCATGAAGATCTTGGACAAGCTGCCGGCTAGACCCAGACACTATGGCCACTGGCCTCTAAGGCCTCCCTCCCCTGCTGAACTCAGGGCCCTAACTTGCACCAGGGGCTCATCAAAAGACCCTCTCATCTCTCCAGGTGGCCTCATCTGGGCTGACCTCCCAAGAAATGGCTGGAAATGACCAGGCTGTCCCTCACTGACACCCCTCTAATGAAGTGTTACAGGCTTTCTATCCTCAGGACAAACAGATTTGCCAGAGGGACCTGCATGTCCTGGTAGTTGAAGATGTATGATCTAGCAGAGCCAGTGAGTAGGGTCCCCAAAGTCCAGATGTGTAGACAGCAAAGGGGCCCACAGCGATGACAGCAGCTCAGCTTGTCTTCCTGCTCCAACGAGCCCCTTGCCCAAAGTGGCAGAAAACGCTCATCTCTCAGGTGGAAAACCCACTTGACCCAGGTGGATAGGGGCACACCAACAATCCATGGTGTGGCAGGGACAAAGCACACTGCCTCACATCCAGTGGTATTGAAGGTTCCTGAGCCCTTGGAGGAATTTCAGAAAGACAGCTGATGTCAAAGGAAGTGCATGTTGATGCTCTTGGGGTGCCCTGTGCTTGGCGAGTTGCTGACTCTGGACACTGGACTTACTGCTGCTCGTCACTGAGACTGACAGGCCTTAAGAGTTTGGGTCTCTGCTGCCACCTCTCAGACCCTATGGACAGTTCCAGCACATTACAGTCAGAGATTATTAAAAGCTGGATGGGAGCTCCGACATCAGTTTCTACTCTCTCATTTTATTTACCATTTTTAATACTCAGCTCTTTAAAAAATCATTGTTATACAAGTAGTGCATGCCCATTCCAAAATATTTGGAAAATACAGAAAACAATAAAGAAAAATATATAATCTTATAAATTCACCAAAGATAACTGCTGTTATATTTCCATCTCAACTCCCTGTGGTCGTATATATTTTTATTATCACTGAGATCATATAGTATATGTAATTTTTATCTGTTTTATTAACTTTAGATTATAAGTGTTTTTAACCTATTGAAATTTCTTCATAAACTTTTCATGACTGCATAAGAGTATTTCAAGTGGACACACTAATACTGTTACTCAAATGTTGGACATTTATGTTTTCAGTTTTTCAAGAGCATAAAAACACACTAAGTATCTTTTAAATATAAATCTTTGTCCACAATTTGATTTTTCCCTTAGGTTAGATTCCTACTCATAGGGTATAAGCATGTTTTAAGACTTCTCATATGTGTTTCTATTTTGCTTTTCAGAAGGTTGAACTAATGCATGCCCATGTTACCACACACTACTGTACCAAGAATATAGCATTCTAAAACACAATTGCTGATTCAAAAGGCAGGAAGTCTATTGCTTTTTTTTTAATAGGCAACCTGAGACTTAGTGAAAAAAGGGACATGCCTGGGGTCACTCTAGGAGTATGTCACCTCATTTTGTCCTCAAAATAAACTACAACACTGGTGGAGGAGCTAAAGCACACAGAGGAAGTGACCTACCTCAACTCATACTCAACTCTGAAGACAGGGAGCCTGAGTTTGATCACAAGCTGTCGGACCCCAGGGCCCTGTACTTCACCTCTGTTCTGTAGCTGCTATTTCCAGATAAGATGCTGAAAGGTGGTTTGGGGCCACAACATAAAGGATCTCGAAGATTGGATTTACCCATAGAGTGGCACCATTAATGGGTTCTTAAGTGTATCAAGACTGTGTTTTACAAAGTTGTTTTTGGAGGACTGGTGGAGGGGAGATTGGAGACAGGGAGACCAGTTGGGGAGATGTGACGTGCAGATAATAACAAAGAGGACTGCACAGACGCATGCATGTGTGTGGTTGTGGGCTGTGGGCCAAGGGCAGTCGGGAACATTAGGGGCCTGGGGAGGCCTCCCACTGTGTCCTTTTCACTGGGCAAGGGTCATTTTTATCTGCTACACGTCAGGCAAAACCTGTGCCAACTGCCAAAAACTTCACCTCAAATCTAGCAAATAAGAGAGAGGACGGTATGGATTACGTTATATTTAAAACAAGCCCACACAATGCCTGTAATTTTTTATTCTGACTCCATAATTACAGCTCAAGACCAGTCAGATCATAGTTATCCCCACACCGACCTGCTGTTGGGACACATTGAATTAAAGGCCTTGTTGCTCTCAAGATTCTATTTTGGATGCTGAACACTGGCAGGTAACAGGCCTTTCACAAGGCTTGTCTTGTTGGCGCCCCTCCCAGAGCAGCATGAAGACCGAGTCAGCTCTGGGCTTTTGAGAAGACTATCGATGCTTATGAGCGATTGGGATGCTCCACCTTTGCCCTCCTGAGCCAGGGGCCTGAGCAGAGGCCTGGAAAGCTGAGGGGAGCAGGCCAGCCTCCCTTGGTCAGGCCAGTCTCAGACCTCTGCAAACTAGAAGATGCATGAATGGGGTCAGATGGGCCAAGTCCTGGCTGTTGGGCATAGTTGTCACAGATAGGCTGGCATCACCCAAAAGGGCCTAGTCCAGGAAAGAGGAGAAGAAGACAGAGGAGCATGAAGGAACCAGGCTTACACAGACAGCCCCCATGACTAACCAGGCCTGGGCCAATTCAGGCCTCCCTCACAGTGGGCTGCACCCCTCCCTGTCCTGGGATCCACCAGAGAACATTATCTCTCTGCCCATGAAGGTGCCCCTGACAAAGCAAGGGTGGGATTGGATCCCTGCTCACAGATCTGGAGCACCACTTCTCCTTCCTCAGTGTGGGCCTTCCACGCCCAGTCCTGCCTCCTGGTAGCCCACAGGAGAGAGAGAACAGCTCCCATTTATCAATAAATTGCAGGAGACCCGTCACATGCATCATCTCATTTATGTCACCACTGTCAAGTACATGTGACTAGTGTTACAATGTATACTCAGAGGCATGAACACATGTAGCTCAGAAAGGTGAAGTATGGGGCTCAAGGCCACCCAGCGCATACATGAAGGACTGGGAGCTGGAACCAGTTGTCCAAAGGTCCCTAGAGCACACAGCTCATCCACAAGCCGAATCTCAGTATCTATCTCTTAGCACAGCTCTACTGCTGCAACTCCCTGGGACAAGCCAGGGCAGAGTCCGTGTCCTGTGTGAACTAGTTTGACACCTGGCACTTGGGTACTTATTGTTGCAAGAAAAAGGGAGAAGTTTGAAAAATTCATATTCATCCTTCAAAAGTGCTTAGAATAGGTCCTGGGAAGCCTTTCCTGCTTGACACAGACTGAGTTAACCCTGTCCCCTCCTATATAATCTATAGGAGGATTGTTTACACCCTGGAGGTCAGGGACAGGACCTGATTCCTCCCTGTGTCCCCATCTCAGCACAGACCAGGAATCTAGCAGCATCAATAAACATAGAATTGAATTGCTCTTGGCTTTGGAGACTCAGATCAAGGGTAACCATGACCAGAACCAGCCAGCTGCCCTTGTCACCAGGCTGAATCCACCATAGCCTGGCATGCCGAGAGTTTGCTGAGCAAGGGAACACTGAAATAAATCCTAACTGTAAAAAAACACACCCAATAGGTGTTCTATTTATATGAAAATCAGCTCCATTTTTAGGTAGCTGCCTTCCTGCCTCACCTCCTTAATGTTGGCCATGCCCTCGTATGGGTCCCCTCCAAATTCCACCCAATAATCATGACCCTACCTGCTCCCAACCCCTCCCCTGTTTGCTCTCTGGGGTTTCCCTCGATTGCAGGGTATGAGCTTCCAGGCGCCCCTGAGGTCTGGCCCCAGACTCCCTTCCTCTCTCCCTGACTTGCCCTTCTAATCCTAGAGTTCTCAAAGAACAGGCCAGAGTCAAGGCTTACAGGCCCAGGTTGGGGAGGGCAGGGCAAGAAGCCAGTCAGTGACTGAGCAGCCCCTTAACTGAGCAGAGCACAGTAGATTCACTGTGGGTGCACAGGAGCCAGTCCTTGTACATCCCAGGTTTCCTAGGACCCCACTCCCTAGTTTAGACAAAACTTGGAGTCCACATGGTTCAGTGAAAAGAACAGGGCTTTGGAGTTAGGCTCGTGATCCTGGTCTTGGCTCCACCACAGCTGCCAGCATTTAGGCAACTCATTTGCTTCCCTAACCTATCCCAGCTGCAGAACCCATCCTGGCTAAATAGAGGCATGCCTGCTGCGCTGTCCACTGAGAGTCACACCATGAGGCAGGGAAAGCACAGGGCCAGCCTCTGTGGCAGTGGGACTGTGTGTGAAACCCTGCAGGGTAAGGAATTCGTATTGGAGAGCAGCAGCTCCATGCTGTGTGCTCATCCAGTATCAAGCTCCAGGCAACACAGCCCTGGTTAGTGAGCCCCTTCTCTCGTCTCACTACTCACTCTCACCTCCTGCATCAGCTCCCTTGTCCCAGAGTTCACTGGGGCCCAAAGGAGCACCCCACTCTCTGGCAAGGCCAATTGGAGGAGGGGTCCCCAGAGACCCTCCATATTCCAGTAGCTCCCTCCAGTCTAGAACCAGGTTCTAGGAAGAGACCAGGGCAAGCACGAGGTGAGGACTGGGCCTCAGTGTCCTGGGAAACTTCTGAGCCTCTCTCACAGCTCAGCACTCAGGCAGGCACCCAACTAACCACAGCTGTGGTTTCTAGAGAGCCAGACCTCCCTCCACAGGGACAGTAAACTGAGAAGCACTGTAGCTATAAATGTAAAGTGGCAAACCACGGGACACTGCCGCAGCCCCACAGCCTCCCAGCCTCCCTGCAAGCTGCAGAGCCCCCACAGCCAAGCCTCTGAAACAGCCCAGACCTGCCTGCTGGGTCTTCCATCTCTGGGCTCTAAGCAAGGCTGTTGGGAACCCCCTGACAGAGCACCCAGGCCCTATACAGCACCACACACCAATAGTCAGTGCCTCTGGTCTTACCTCACAGGCATATCTTGTTTTATGTTGACTTATCCAAGAAGAGGGGGCCCATTTGGAAATTTTAAACTCCAAAACTAAACTTTTTGGAGTTTAGTTTTTCTATAGGTCTTATTCCTGCCCTGAGTGGCACTAGATCACAGTTTTAGGCCCATCTGGTGGCTGCCTCAGGTGCAATTAGGGTGGACCTTGGGCTCCTGTGGTCTTGATGGCCCTCCTCATAGGCACTGCTGAAAAGGAGGCCCCAGAGTATGACACCCATGGCTAATGAGATAAGAACCACCTCCTTCCTAAAGTGCCCAAAATGTGCCCAGCCCAGAGTTTTCAGAACCTCGAAAAGTTATTGTGCCCATTTCTCAGGCGAGGGGCCACACTTAAGAAGGAGGGTCCAGAGCTAGGCTGTGCCTTGGGTCTCCCCATCCACAGTTCAGGCCTGGGCAGGAGTACAGTGCAAGGTGGGGAGCAGGGGCCCACCTGAATAGGTCTGTGGAAACGGAGGAAAGGAAGGCCCCTCATTCTCTGTCTTCTCAGAGCCTGCCAAGGAAAGGTCTCTCCTTCAGTACACTACTCTACTGAACAAACTGTCCCCTGGCACGGGTCCCTCCCTTCTGGCTGGGGAATAGGCCAGGAAAGGTTAGATCCTCCTCAGTTTTGTGTCACCTTTTCCACAGGAGAGCTCATAGATGAACCCTTGGTCCTCTGCAGAGACCCCACACAGTGGGACTGTCCTGAGCAATGTCTCTTCAATGTCTCTTGGTTAGAGCCCCCTCAGAGAGGAGGATGGGGACGCATGCCTAGGAAGCACTGTCAGCCACGGCAGGGACCCTCCCAGGAAACTGTAAGGAAAAGCTCTGGGCTGGGTGATGGGTAACAAGGAGCTCCAGAAATCACTGCAGGCCCCAGGGTCACCCTGCCAGAGAAGTCACTGGGGACTCTCGCCCTGCTGGCAGCCCATTCCCCATTCCTGTGAGTCAGGCAGTTCCAATTCCCAAGGTCCACTAATAGAAAAAATAAAAAAACAAGCTAGACAAATGTTTACTATAAAAAAAAATTAGAATTTCTCCTTTATAAGAAATTTTAAAACTTTACAGGAAGACATAAAACTTTAATATATGGAGATATTCCTTTTTATTATGTAGGATGCATCAATATTGTAAAGATGTCATCTCTCACCTACCACAATCTACAAATCTCACTCATTCATTCATTCAATATTTATTGAGCATTTACTATGTGCCAGATGTGTCCTAGACATAGGGGATACAGGAGTGAACAAAACAGATAAAAGTCCCTGCCCTCATGGGACTTACACTCTTAAATATGGGGGACAGACAAACAAAATAAAATAACCGAAGGAGTAAATTGTTTCATATATTAGAAGATGAAAGTTGCAATAGGAAAAATCAGGGACAGTATAGAGAGTGGGGGGCAGGTAGGGAAGTTACAATTTAAAACAGGCTGAGAAATAATATTCGAGTAGAGATTGAAAAGAGGTAAGGGAGCAGGAATGTCCTTTGCATGTTCTAGGAACATTAAAGAGAGCCATGTAGCCAGATCAGAGTGAATCAGTGGTTTCTCAGACATTTAGCGATGCCTGGAGACAGCTGGGGTGGAGGGTGCAGGGTTGCTATTAACATCTGGTGACTAGAAACCAAGATGTTGCTGACTATCCCACAGTGCACAGAACAGCTCCCTACAACAAAGAATTATTTGGTACAATTGCCAACAGTGCTGAAATCAAGAAACCCTGGAGAGAGAGAGAAACAGTAGTAGGAGAGTTAGCCAGAGAAGTAAATGCCAATCAGGTTTTTTGGGGAACTAGAGAAGCTGATTTAGAAATTCTTATGGAAAAGTATGTGAGAATAGCTAGGGAGAAATATTAAAAAGAATAAATAGTAACTAGCTTCACCAGATCTTAACAAGTACTATAAATATTCTTATGACAAATGACTAATTTCCTTAATATATAAAGAGTTCTTACAAATGAATAGGAAAAGACCTTTTAAAAAACTTTAAAAAATGAGAAAAAGATTGGGAATTTACAAAAAGATACACAAATGGATTATAAATATGTGAAAAAATGGTCAATGTTACTTGCAATTTAAAGTAATGAAAATGAAAATCATTAGTGTTTTTTAACTATTCGATTAGCAAAAATTGAGAGGTTTGATTATGCACAGAGTTGCTAAGGGTGTGTGAGAGTAAGGTCTCATGTACAGTTCTTGAGAATATATATCGGCACTGCCTCTTTGGAAAGCAATTTGGCAATATCTGTCCCATATTTAAACACACATATCCCTTGATCTAGCATGCCATTCTAGGAAAGTTCTTACATAGGTGCCCAAAGATGTAAGTACAGATGTGTTTATTACAGTATTAGCAAAAGACTGGAAACAACCCAAATGCCCACCAATAGGGGACTTCTTTATTATATGGTATATACTTACAATGGAATGTTATGCAGCTCTTAAAAAGACTGAGGCTTACTCCTAGGCATACATCCAAAAGTGAAAACATATGCTCACAAAAAGATTTGCACAGAGAATTTTAAAACAGCCTTATTTGTAATAGCCCCAAACCGAAACAACCCAAATGTCCATCAAAGGTGAATAAACAAATTGTGGCACGTTCATACAATGGAACACTCCTTAGCAACACTAACAAAAGGAATGAATGGATATACACAACAATAGGGATGAATTTCAAAAGTATTTTGTTAAGTAAAATAAATCAGACACAAAAGAGTATGTACTGTAGGACTCTATTTATGTGAAGTTTAACAGACAAAACTAACCCATGGTGACAGAAATCAGAACAGTGATTGCCTAGAGAAGGGCAGATTACTGGAAGGGGCAGGAGAATGTTCAAGGAGGAAATGGAAATGGGATGTTGCTGACACAGTTTATACAGTTGTCTAAATCATTGAATTGTACACTTAAGATCCGTGCTATTCACTGAATTTAATTTTACCATAATTTAAAAACAAAATTAACTATTGAATTTTAAAAAACACCCTGGTCAAACTTAGTATGTCCTGAAATGGAATGATCTCCAAATAAATTTAGCAAGGGTAGAGAGTGGGGTGGGTGGTGGAAACAAGGACAGAATATATATATAGCATGCTTCCATATGTAATAAAGAGAATATATATATATATATTGCATAAGCTCATAATATCTCTGGAAAGACATGTAAGGAACTGTTGACGGTGGTCTTTCTGGAGGGGGATGGAGGTTTCAGGTCTTAAGTGAGAGGGACACATCTCAATACTTTTTTGTACTGTTGGAATTTCTTTTACTGTATTCATATTATTTTTTTAATGTAAAAATTAGTTAAAATTTCTTGATTAGATAACAGGGTGCTCTGAGATTGAATTTTAGTGTTTCTCTACCCTTGATAGCTGGAAGCAGGTACATAAATGCTGTTCTAAAATTGCCAACAGTGGGCGGCCTGTGTCTCTGAGGGTGGAAGTGGTGTTTGGACAAGCAGATCGATCACAGAAGTGCCTGGAAGACATTCCTGGGGCAGGGAAGTGAGAACCTGAGCTCAGGCTCAGGACACCAGGGGAAATAAACTAAATATCTGATTGCAAGGATTTCAGTCTGAAATGATAAGCTGTCTGTTAAGGAATGTACAAACCTCTCCTATGGTGTGGAAGATTTATCTTGATGGAAAAAAAAAAAATTTTTTAATGTGAAAACAAGCTTCCCCGGTGGGTTGGGAGACCAAGCTTTTCAGTGGCTGAGGAACTAGGGGGATAGAGTCCCTGGAAGGAGTTCTGAGCTAAGAGTGGGACTTCCAGGTACAGTTTTTAACTGGACAATCCAACATATGGTCTTTATTTCCACAAATGAGGACATGTCATCAATACTTGAGAATGTCTGTATTCATTTTGAGAATTGGACTCTGTGCTACTGACATGATTCCCTGCTTGGGGTCTAAAGCAAAAGCTTCACTACTCATTATTTTTGTTAGTATTAGGGAGATGATGGAGAGGAGAGAGGACTTCCTGCATCCCAGGAGATGCTCTGCTCACTGGTCCTGCTGGAGGAGGCAGCCCAGGCCTTTCCCTAAGGAAGTTCTCAGCTCTGAGAGACAGGGAAGTGTCCCAATTCTGGGATCAGAGAGTAAAAAACCCCAGCGGCCAGACCTTTGGAATGCATAGGATCCTTGTGCAGTCATAAGTCCCTGGCAAAACAGTTGAGAGAGCAGTCCTGGTTAGGATTATGTGTTCATCTAAACTCAGACCTAAATGTCTTATCCAGATGCTAAGAGGAAAAAACTCAAGAGTCTTGGTTAGAACCTCTTTATAGAATGTAAGAGGCAAAAATATGGATAGGGAAAAGGTCATCGAATGGCTAAGACCCAGATAGAGACAGGGCGTGGGCTGTGTAATAGACTCCAAGATAAGACAGAGTGGAGACTGGGGATGGGGACTGCGTCTGGCCCAAGTCGATGAAGGATCCGGTGGGGTAATGGAATTCATGACTCTCGGGACAGACCCTGAGAGATCTTCTAGTCCAGCCCCCACCTAATGGAAACTGAGGCCCAGAGAGTAGACTGGTTTTTTAAGTGTCAGATGTCAGGACTGAGCTTAGTTCATGACTCAGACTCTGGCCTCCCAATCCAGCGGGTCTCCTGGAAGAGGCCTGGACTTTAGGAAGTGGAAGCTGAAGCCTTTGACCAGACAATGATATACTCTCGGCCTACCTCAGAACATGTTTCTACTGAATATGGAATGGGAGCCACTCAAGTAGCCTGGAATGAGGGCAGCTCTCTGAAAAG
Source organism: Eidolon dupreanum (assembly GCA_028627145.1). Lineage (NCBI taxonomy): Eukaryota > Metazoa > Chordata > Mammalia > Chiroptera > Pteropodidae > Eidolon > Eidolon dupreanum. Next base: position 71,299,901 of record CM053506.1, read on the forward strand.
TGTCACAACACCAGACCCTGTTTATCACCCACTCAACAGCTCCCCACTCTTTTGTCCTACCAGAAATTGGATTTGGTTGTGGGTAGATATCTCTTCATTTCAGGAAACATAGGCCAATTCCCCAAGCTCAAGAGATGATTGGTCTCAGTAGTATTCCAAAAGTATTTCAATTACTCTTTGTCAATGATTGGCCTAAGAGTAGGCATATAACCTAGTTCTGGCCAATAAGACATAAAGGGAAGTCTGAGGGGCTTCTGAAAAAGTTTTTGCTTTCCTAATAAAAGAGAAAGATGAAGCAGGCTTTGTCATGCCCCTGCCCCACACACCTTTCTTCCTGTCTTCAGTGCAGATGTGTATGTAGCATAAGGGCCAAGCATGAGAGTAAAGAAATGCAAGCTACCCTTAGGATGGAAGAGTGGATGGTAGAGCCCAAGTCCTTCATGGCCTGAGTAAGCTGCTGGACCAATGCCAGCAGCTATCTACCTCCACACTTCTTTTTAATTAGACATTAAATGCCCTTATGGTTTAAGCTACTGTTAGCTGGGTTTTCTCTTACTTGCAGTTAAAAACAATCCTGGCCATAAATGTTAGTGCAACTCCAGCCAACTTCAAGAGAAATTATATACAAACAGCCTTTGGTCAGCCTCCTCACTGTGGAATCTACTCTCCTGAAGCCTCCACCTAGCTTCTTGTTAGCCCTCAACCAGATGGAGTCTGGTAGAGTCCTCTATCCACCACACCACATCCTTTCTCATCAGCCTGGCCAGTCCTGCTCATCTTTCAATGCCCACTTTGGATGACCTTCACTGACCTTTAGGTGTCTGTATCTAATTCAGTGGTCCCCAACCTTTTTGGTACCAGGGACTGGTGTTCTTATGAGAATCTAATGCCTGATGATCTGAGATAGAGCTGAGGTGGTGATGCTAGGACTGGGGAGTAGCTGCAAATCACATGAAACTTTACTCGCTTACCTCCTGCTGTGCGGCCCGGTTCCTAGCAGGCTACAGACCAGTACTGGCCTGCAGCCTGGGGTTGGGGACCCCTGATCTAATTGACCACACTGATCACTTGTTTATTTACTAGTCACTCTTGTGTCCTGCTCTATGTCATAGTGCTGGCATGCAACCCAACAGGCAGTGCAAGTCCTTGAGGAGCCCTCAGACTGGTGTGGCAGACACATTCATAGCAGTGGTATGGAGAGCAGTAATAGAAGAGTGGATCAGTTTTATCTTGGCTGGGGGAGCATGTAGCCATTTTTATACTTCTCCCTCCAACCAAATGCTTTGCTTCTTCAGACAAAGATCAGCTCCAACACTGTCCTGAGCTCATCTCAGAGGAGGCAGCCAAAAGGGGCTCTTGTTTGATGATCTTTCCTAAGCAAGCAGGGCCTTGGAGAGGACTTGCTCTTGGCCACACACTTTTCCCTATAGATCCCATAAGGCCAAGGCCCTTAAGGAGGAAGGAGCAGTGGACATGGAGGTGGAAGATCTGGATCAGAACCCTAAATGCTACTAACTCAATATGTGACTTTGGACACATGACTTGGCCTCTCTGAGACTCAGTATTCTTGAAAGGCAAACAAGGATTATAATACCTGTCTATCTCACAGGGGTGCTACAAAGATCAAATGAGATAAGTAATGGATGTACCAGGTACAGGGAGGCCTGGCACACAGGAGGTGGGCAGTAAGTGTTCATTCACCCACCTGCCTCTGCCCCCCACACATGGCAGAAAGCCAGAGACAGTCAACACAGTGCAACTTTCCATGGGAGAGAGACAGGGTGGTCAAAAATTCTCTCTCCTAAGGAACCAGGTACTTGCTCTGTTTTTGAGGGGGTTTCCTTGGGTTCCCATACTTTCTCCTGCCTTGCAAAATGCCATCAATGGACTTCTTATATCTGCTACTGCCTCGTCCAGAGCAGCATAAGAGGGAGAGAAAATGGGGTTGGTGGACAAAAGGGTAGATGTCTCTCATGTCTCTCTCACAGGGATTCTGAGGGTTCCCACAGCCACCCTGAGGTCTTTAATCCATCTGCTTCAGGTAGATTCATTCATGGGCAGGGGCTTTCTACTCAGGGACCAGCAAGTACTGCTCATTCTCAGCAATGCTCTGTCACCACCAGGCATGGCTGCAAAGGCCAGTCAGTGAAGGGAAGGCTTTTCCCAAGGGAGCTTGAACTCTGGCAGGACAGAATAATTCTGAAGGGACCCTGCTCTTGGCAATTAGTGGCTCTGTCCACTCTGGGCCTACAGGTAAGGGAGGACCTAGATACCCACCTGTGTGGCCCCAGAGAATCTATCACTTCCCTTACTTGGAGTGTGATCGCAGCTGTGTGGGGTGGCAGGAAAAGCATTTCCCAGAAGAGCCAAACTGACCTGCCTGGGAGAAAAGAGGGTACAAGGGGGCCCCAGCCAGGGGATCACAGAAAACATCGGCCCAGAAAAAGCAATGGGGCCCTAGGAGTTTAAGAAGGTGTACTGGGGAGCTGGGAAAGGGGTCCAAATTGTCAGTTAAAATGGAGCAAGGTAAGGAGGGGAGCAGGTTTGCCCACGGTGTGCTGTAGGTGGTATCGTCCAGAAGTTATTAATTCATATTCTTCATTCTTTGGTGGTAACACTATACTGCTAGTGGTTCCAGGAGGCTCTGATTTCCACTCTTACTCCAGCAGTGGGAAGCTGCCCAGGACCAGACATTCTGTCCCTGGCCTGGGTTGTCCCTTCCAAGTGCCAGGAGTGATCTGAGACAGCCCAAGTTCACCTGCAAGAGGTACTGGCTCTGGAGGGTAGTTTTCTCACCTCCTAAGCTGGGATTTGAATCCCATTTAGATGACCTTAGGACTCAGTAAGTAGATGCCAGAGCCCAGCGTGGGGCCAACTGGAGGCCGAATGGGGGTAGGAGCATGCATCCTGGTCCCTCAGCAACCTGCCTATCTCAGAGATGATAACAGGGCTCTGGGAAAGATGGATGCCAGCAGCCTCTTGAGAGGCTCCCTTAACTTCTGTGTCTGCCCTCTCGCTTTCCATCCTCAGCTATGACCCGGGCCTGGGTCTCCGTGGGGTATGGGCATCAGTGGGTCACTCTGAGGGTATAAACCCCAAAGCTCTGCTGTAACGTGTGCCAGAAGGTTCAGGAGTCCTCAGGAAGGCAAAGGCTGTGTCATGGTCTTGTAGCTTTTCCTAAGTCTCGATGTGCGTCACATTGGCCCAGTCAGGGAAACGATCCAAGTCAAATATGACCCGTCCCCAGGTGTTGACTGCCAGAAATACACAGAACAGTCCAATTATGTTCATCACTAGTCCTGTTTTCACCTGGAAAAAAAGGGCCAGAATCAGTATCCTTGGGTCAGCAGGGCTGTCAAAACAAAAGTGAATGGGACACTAGGAACTAGTGCGCTCAGAGAAGGGGACAATGACTGGTTTGCTGGGCCTCCCAGTGCTGAGCCATGCTCTGTGCACACCCCACCCCCACACAAAGCAACTTCCTGTCCAGTAAGTATCATCAGTGTTCAAATCATCCCTAGAAAACAGGCAGGACAGTGGGTTCTTTGTGCTCACTTGAGCATTTGGAAAATGACCTCAGGGAGGCAACCTGAGGCAATCCCCCAAGCCACTTGGGGAGTTATTAAGGGAGCTCGGGCCTGATTCTAGGCCCTCTGCTCATCCAGCACCTTTACTGTCCCATAAGCACCTGCTGGCTTCCCAAGGACCTCTCCTGGCTTTTTCTGATGCCTAATCTGCATTCTTTCCTCATGCTCATCAACCACTGCTTTCAAGCCCTGTTGTAGATTTTTCACCATGGATTGGAATTGAGTTTGCAATCCATGGTTTCTAGAATCTACCCTCTTTGTGATAATGCTCCATGGAGTCTCAAAGATACCGAGAGGAGGATCTGAGATACTTAACACCTTATTGGACTGAGATAGGGACCTTCATTTCTAGCCTCTCCCCTCACACATTTGCTTCTCCCCTTCCAAGAGCAGCAAAGCTGCCCTCCTTCTCTTTTTAGAGGTGGTAAAGCCAGAGAAGAACTAAAGAGAGCTTTGGGAGTATGAAATTTGAGATTGTTTCCAAAAAGAAGAAAAGCTGCATATAAATGCAAGTAATGAGGCTAGGTCTGGATATTCAGTGGTATTCCAAAATCATATGACAATCACATGTCATTAATAAACAGGACATCCATTACAACAAAAGCATCAAAGCTGATAGGAATAAAGAAAAATGGCTGCATTACCATGTCAGAAACCTTGAGGTGTCCATAGGCAAACACGATGGCGTTAGGTGGGGTGGCCACGGGCAACATGAAGGCAAAGGATGCACTCAGGGTACAGGGGAGCATGACGTACAGCGGATTGAGGCCAATGGAACGTGACTGGGGGAAAACACAGCACTGCAGCATCACAGATACGGAAAACAAAATCTTCTGGGACCATCATTCCAAAAAACATTCCCCTAACAAGCTGTGCATGTTCCCACCTCTGTGCCTTTGTCCTTCTGGGTCCTCTACCCTTTGCTATGTCTCAGGTGATAACTCTGCTGGACACCAAGAGGTGAGCTCAGAGCCGTCTCCCTGAGAGGCCTTTCTGAATCCCCCCAATTCATTCAACACATATTTTTTGGGCACCAACTATGTGCCAGAGACCATGCTGGCTACTGAGACTGCAATGAATCTTTCAGTGTTCCTGCAGTCCATGTGTACACATTATCTGTTCATCCTGCCACTGAGAGAGCCTAGAGGGTAGGAACCATGTCCTCTCACCGATGGATATATCTATATATGTATGTGTTTTTGTACACATTTGAGATCGTTTTAAATATAGAATTTGGTATCCATCTTTTTTATTCTACAGCTTAAAATTCAGCCACACTTAACAGCACCTAGCACAAAGTAGACAGACACTCATTAAATATTTGCTGAATGAATAAATATCATGATATAATTCATAATGCCTGTCAATATCTATCAAAATTAATAATCTAGCATGCATATTTACATGCACATGAGGGCAGACACATTTGCAAAGATGTTCATTACAACGTTATAACAGCAAAACACACAGGAAACAGACCCAAAAGCCATCAATAGCAGGATGGTTAAATAAAATACATACATACAAGCTATGAAATAGTTTGCAGATGTAAAGAAGAATTGAATAGGTTTTATGTGCTAACATAGAAAAATCTCTAAGATCTATTGTTAGATTTAAAAAATTAAGGGCAGAAGCATAGAATAATACAATAATACCTTTTGTTTAAAAAGAGTCTGTGTTTGTATATGTGTGTGCATGTGTGCGTGTGATACATCCAGAAAGATACTTAAGAAATTTACATAAGTTGTCTCTAGGGAGGATGCTAGAGGGTTAGGGCCTATACTCTTTGGTATTATTAGATATTTTAGCCCACGTGTATATATTACATTTTCAACTTCAAAAAATCATACATGTTTCCTTTATTAAGTGCCTTTCAAAACTCTGATTTTTAAAAAATGGTTTGATAGTAATATATTGTATGAATATATGATAACTTATTTCATCAATCCTCTACTATTATGGAAATATGTTATAATAAATAATTCTGTGATGTGAGTCTTTATAATACAGTTGGCCATTGAACAACATGGATTCAAACTGTTCAGGTTCAATTATACAGACATTTTTTTCAATAAATGTACTGTCAGCCCTCCGTGTCCCCAGGTTTCCCATCTGCAAATTCAACCAACTACAGATTGAAAACATTATTTTTCCATTTGCAGTTGGGAATCTGTGGATGGACAAGGCCAACTGTATGCATTATTCTATGCCATTTTATATAAAGGCCTTGAGCATCTGCAGATTTGGGTATCTGAGAAGGGTCCTGGAACCAATCACTCACAGATACTGAAAGACTATAGTTAAGTTCTGAGGGAGTCAAAAGTTATACATGGATTTTTGACTGTGCAGGGGGTCGGTGCCCCTTACCCCCACTTTGTTAAAGGGTGAACTGTATATACTTGTAGGCATCTCTGATGATTTCCTGAGACATATTCCCAGACATGAAATTGCTGAGTCAAAGGGTATGAGCAGGTTTAAGGTTAAGCTTCCTGTGGGTAAACAGGTCTCTGAAAAGGCTGAACCAAGTTACACTCCCTCTGGGGATACCTGAGAGGACCCAGGCAGGAGCACAGTCTGTTTCCTGGTTCTTTCATTTGCCCTGGTCTTGGGTATGCATGATATGTGCACCCTATGTGGCTTTGTGACCCAGCTAAGGGATCACTACCTTTCCCTTTGCCACAGGTGGGCGCTGAGGCAGGAATGTGAGTGGGCTTGGAGGTAGCATAGGAAATCCTACTTGGAGTCTTCTTGTTGTAGAAAAGCTGGTTTTCGAAGGGCCTGGCCACCCTGTTGGGTTAAGACCTCCATTTGCCTGGCTTGGGGCCCTCGGGTCTCACTGATGGGGCTGGAGGTGACAAAACCAGCCCTTTGCTGGGGGTCGAGAGAGGCCTCACTACATGTCCATCACCAGAAGATGTCCTCTGCATCTGAGCGGGTAGTCTGCTTAGGGGAGGAGGAGGTGCAACCAGCTTGCTATTGCTCACACTTTCAACTTCGCTTGGACTGGAAAGAGAAAACCTCTTGAGTTTGCTTTTTATACACATGGGCACCTCAGCAGCCAAGTGGAAATTTACCAACTGCAATCTTGTGTTCAGGTTTTTATGAGTCTGTCTCCCAATTCTAGAATGATAACCACAGCCTCTCTCTGGCTAGTTTTGCGGTTTCTTGGCCCTCAACATAAGTGTGGGAGGAAAGAATTTAAGTGATATGCTCAAAGATCCCAAGACTGGGTCTCAGGCTTTCTGACTCCAAGCCTAGGGCTTTTCCTGTGCCACCTTGAGGTCACTACCGCCATGTGATGAGTGACAGAAAGAAATGCAAGAAAAGATCACAGCTGATTTCCCCCATAAGCTCTGCCTTCTTCTAAGTCTCAACTCCAAAACATGCTTGCCCATAAAATAAAGCTCCCCAACTCAGCATCCCCCTACACCACTACCCACTACTGATCCTTGATCCCTGCACTTACCTCACAAGGCTTCTGGGAGTCTTCTGACATGCACCCCATTTCTTTTACTTGGGCTCTTCATCTTCCCAGAACATCCTCTCCCCGCAACCATTCCCTAAGCCCTACCTTCCCCAAGACCTCTTCCTTGTGGGTCCTAGCCAGCAGTATCTCTCTACTTTGCAATCTTCCTACATACTCATGCTACATACTCAGAGACCCTCTATCATTTCCCCATGTCTTTTGTTTGCTCCTCCTTGGTGCAAGTCCTATCTTCTCATCTGGAGAAGTAGTCAGTTACATTTATAAATTTTGAGCACCTGGTTCATGCTTAGGACTTTGGCCAGCACAGAGATCACAAAGAAGAACTAACAAAGCATTGAGGGCAGGCCCAGGGTCATCAAGGGCACACAAGACCCATCAATGCCAGAGCCAGACCCAGATCTCCAAAGCCTGGTTAGGCTCAGGCCCCTGATCTGATAGCTTCCTATGAAATGATGGATAAGGGCCCGCCCCCTGCAGAGTTACTTACCATGGAAGCAAAAATGGGCAGGAACAGAGTGGTGGTGGCCACATTGCTTGTGCACTCAGTGAATACAGCAACAAGCAAGGACAAGATCAAGGTGATGGCTGTCGGAGGCACAGTATGCAAGGGCTCCATCTGCTTTCCCATCCATTCGGACAGCCCTGAGACCTGGAAAGTACCAGAAAGGCAGCCACTGCAGGGCTACAGTTCCTCCAGGGACAGTAGAGACTCTCATCTTTCTCCAGGGAGCTCAACCCATCCCGCACTTCTGATTCTGTCTGTTTACATTCCATAGGTGATCTCATCCATGCCCAAAATTTCAATCATTGTCCACATTCTGCTGTCTCCTAAGTCTGTGTGTCCAACCCAACTGGTCTACTATTCAGATTTAAACATCCATACTCCTAGAAATTCCTAGCCAGATGTCCCATGAGCATGTCAGACTCAACATAGCCCAACCTGCATTCATCCTCTTAAGCTCAGAGTCTACTGCTCCCCCTGGGCTCCCCGGCTTGGTGAATGGACTCACCATCTACCTGCTGTCCAATCTAGAAGACTGAGAGTCATCCTAGGGGTCTCTGCCCCCTCCCCTCATTTCTTCCATTCAATCAGTCACCAAGTCACCCAAAACATCTCATGTCCATTGTCTCCTCTCAGTCTCCCACAGTTCTTGAAGTTCAGAATAATGATTTGAGCTAGAAATTGGGGATTTAGATTTGGTGCTTTGGGCTAAGAAGAGATTGTCCAGGGAGCGAAAGAAAAGTGAACAAAGAAGAGGCCAAGGACAGAGTCTTGAGGAAAAATCATACTTAAAAGAGAACAGAGGAAAAGTCAGCAAAGGAAGCTGAGCAAGAATAATCAGAGTTGGAAGGAAACAAAGATAAAATGGTGTCTTGAGGGCCAAAGAGGGACTTTTCAGAAGATAATGGTCCATAGAGTCCAGTGTTCTGAGACTCAGATGGATGAAGGCTATAGAGTGTCTCTTGGGTCTTCCTCAGCCCTTACCCTGCCCAGGCCTCCACTTCAGACATCAGAGTGATTTTTCCCCAAGTGCAGGTCTGACCAAGTCACCCTCTGCCTCTATCCTTCAGTGGCTGACCACTGTCTTCAAAATAAAGTCCACACTCCCTATCTTGAATTCAAGACCCTCCATTAAGTCATTTCTGTAAGCCTCGCCAGCTTCATCTTCCGTTCCTCAGCTAGATACCACACACTTATTCCTTTACTCATGTATCACTTCTTCATGAAATGTTCTTCCAAATATGTCCCCCTCTCTAGGCTGAGAAGTCCTCAAGAACAGGGAATAATGTCAGTCTCTTCTGTAATTCCCATGCCTGGACTAATATGAACATAATAGAAATGTTTGATGAATGAATGAACGATAGATGAATGGATGACTGGATGGAGAAGTGACTAGAAGGATGAATTCGTTCATCTAAAAAATATTTATGCATCCACTATGCACTAGGCTCTGCCTTAGATGCCAAGGAAACAGCGATAATAAGATAAATCAAGTCTTTCTATTTATTACATTCTATTCCTGGATGGATGGGCAGATGGATGAATACACGAATAGGTAAATGGATGGATGGAGGAAAGCAGCACCATGCTGGCTCATCCCTTCCTCTGGCTCATTTCTTCCTTGTCAGAGGTAAGAAAGTTACATATTGGGGTGTTTTCCCCCAAAAGGTGTTCCTCTCCTACGCTGCTATATACTTAGCTAGAGAAGAATTTTTAAATGGCAGCCATATCAACAAAGAGTTCAGCAAGTAAAAAATCAGAGGTAATGGTGAAAATATTCACAAGGACTTGAAAGAAAGATTTCCCAAGGATAAATCAGAGCAAAGATCCTTATGACAAAATCTTAAAGGAGACCTCACAGCATCCTCTGCCTCTCTTGGCTAACCAGGATCTCTTAAATTCACTCCTTTCTGCAATCATGCAGAGTACGTTCTCTATTCCAGACACTATTCCTGGTGTGGGGTTCCTGGATGACAAGACAGAGTCCCTGTCCTCAAGAAATGTGCAGTTAGTGACGGGGAAGGGCAGAAAACCAGCCCAAGGGTACAGAGGTGGAGGGACATAGTACTTTTTTGGCTGCACTCTTGGTGAAAGAAGTGGGTCCCAGGCAGCCCACAGCTGGAGAAGTTACCTCGCATCCTTTAGCCAGAGCAAATCCACCGCCCAGTAGCAGCACAATGCCCCAGGGAACTTTCTCTTGGGTCACCTTCCAATTCAGCAGTGCAGGAGGATAAAATGGAATTTTCCTGTCTGAGAAGAAACAATAAAGCACACATATACACAACCCAGAACAGCATTTGAAAGCAAAAGAGGTCTAATGAAGGGGAATAAAAATCTGTAAGAACAGTGAATACTATCTCATATCTGTAAATTAGCTAAAATTTACAGTAATTACTACACCCATTGCTGGTAAAGATATGGTAAAACAATTATACACTCCTGGTGGCATTATAAATTGGTACAATCTTTTTGAAAAGTAATTTGGCATTACATTTAAGAGCCATTAAGACATACATACGTTTTTATCCCAGCAGCATCAGTCCTAGAAATTTATCCTAAAGAAGAAACACCCTCCAAGAAAAAGCTACATGTGTGAATACATTTATTTATAATAACGAAAAATTCAAAAACAGATTGTTCCGTAACAGAAGGTTACAGTCCCTTAATGCAGTATAATGCTGGTATTAGAGAAGATAAATTTGAAGACTGTAGCAGTAACAGGAAATACTTATGTAACCTCAAGTAAAAATATGAAAACAAATACAACAAAGTAACAATATTCAAATTGTGTGTTTTAATTATACCCATATATGTGTACGTTAATAAAGACTAGGAGGAAGAGAGAAACTCAAAAGTACTGCTGGCATTATGAAAAATGTGAAACATTTTTCTGTTTCTATTATAATATTAGTAAGATTTCAAATGTTTAAAAAGCAAAGAAGAGATTTTGAACTAAACAGTACCCAAAGAAGGCTTGAAAAACTCTCTCTGTCCATACTTTGTAATCTCTTCTGTAGGGTGCGATTTTCTCCTTCCTGATCCCAGGGACTCCCACAGAGAAACTTTGCTGGCCAGGGCCCCAACCCTGACGAATGAAAGGCCAAGACAGGAGTCTTACCTTCCTTAGTTTGGCTGCGGAAGTTGAACTTGGGCTTCTGAGAAGGCACAACGAATAGCAATATGGCCACAAAGATAGCCACGGTGGCATCGGAGGCATATCTAGGTAGGGGAGAGTGTAGGATGAGCCAGCTCAGCTGCAATGACAGTCATGCAACAAACCTGTACCATGCCTAAATGCTCCTACATGAAGAAACAGGCTCAGCTGGATACAAAACCTGGAATCCCATAGATGAAGATCAGGAGTGGTGTGGTAGACTGAATTCTGGCTGGAAACCAAGACACCCCATTCTTGGCCTGGCTCTGAAGAAAGAAGAGATGGCAGAGCAGAACTCTGGGGGTCCCACTCTAGCCCAACGAATCTTTCTTGATCACAGCCCTGGTCACCCTTCCTGGCCAAGTATTTTCTGCTCAGCCTGATGAGGCAGGAGGGTCACAGGAACATGTCCATGGGCTTGTCATGAAGATTGGTGAGAAAAAATGAGTCATGAAACCAACAGAGTGATCCAGAACTCAACTACAGAACACAGGAATGCCATGGAGGGTGCTGCAGAAGAAATGACTTACTTTGTCTCACCCTCCGCCCAGGCAACCGACAGCCAGCCGGGCATAAAGCCAGGGTCCCGGGAGAACCAGAGGCTGACCAGCAGGAGGAAGCAGAGCAGGACATTGACCTCGGCGAAGGATAAAGGCCCCAGCTTCCTGTACTCTTCCTGCAGCACCTTGTAAGCAGCCTTCTCGTTATTCTTCCTCTCCAACCCACAGCCCCAGGACTTTTTAAAACTAGAGGATGTGAAAACAAGAGAACAACAGTGCAGGTTGGTTAGCTCAGGGGCTGGTCAGATGGAAGCCTAAATATTGGTCAGTAGAACTTGGCATAAAGGCCTATAGTGCTGCCTGTCACCTGCGGGGGCCTTGAACAAGTCCCTTTCCTGCTCCTCGTTTCTGTCTTCTGCCTCCCCTATCTCATAGGACATAGTGGGGAAAGTCTCTGTTATGCGTGCCCAGCACATGCCCCAAGGTGCCCCCAGAACTGAAGGGTACTCCCAGAGATGGCCGGAAATGGCACCAGTGAGGCGGCCAGTTCTGGACTAAGTCTCAGGGACAATGAAGGCAGGAAAGGAGTGGGCATCTGGGAAGGTGGGAAGCTGAGAAGAATGGGGGAGGATGGAGGGGTTGGGCAGGAGCATCAGAGGCAGAAATAAGCAGGTGGCAAATGTGACCAAGCAGGTGCTCATTTGCCTGGAAACCAGCTACTCCCATCATCTGGGGGAAGGCCATGAGTTCTGGAGCTGGCTCAAAGTAGGGGCAGGGCTCTGTCACATGCTCCCTGAGTCTTCCTCCTCCCACCACTGCCTAGAGCTGCCTTCTATGATCCTGGGATGCCAGCCTCATCATCAGGGTGGCTCAAGAGGACACAAGGAACAAGCAAATTGGGCTAAGCAGGAGCAGGGTAGGTGCCTACATTCTGAGGAGCTGGAGGTGTAGGATTCAGGATCCAGGAGACTCTGGAGCTAGCAGCAGGCATGGCTATGACAGCAAGGAAGCCAGCCTTGGCCCTGCTCTTGGATGGGCTCCCTACGGACTGGTGCCTATTGGCCAACAAAGCCTGCCCAGGGTTCCCTGCAAGACCTCCCCAAGGGGGTACTGGCATGAGAGGGCAGAAAGGAGGGATTCTTGGAGGAGGTGCAAAGGGGACCTCAGTGGTGGGGAGGGGCTAACTGAGGCCACTGGAGCCCAGGACACAGGCTTTGAGGAACTCTTTGAGGATTCCATGTACACGTTCCAGCTATCGTCAGCCTGAAAGCGGTGGGCCAGGCCACGAGGATTTTTCCTAGAGAGCCTGCCCTATGGACGTCCTTCCTGGGGCCCTAAGGCAGACTTCCTAGGAGGGCAGGGGGTGTTGGAATGGGTGCCAATGTGCCGATTCCTGAAGTCAGGGCTGGATGTGAACCACCCATGAGAGGGTGAAGGCCATGCTGGTGATGGGGCAGGGCCTGGACTGTGGGACACAGGATGTTAGAACGTAGTCTCTCAAGGTGCTCAGGGGTTGGGAAAGGAAGCAACAGTGATGGGGCCTCAGCCTGCCGGGATCTCATGCTGAACAAAGAGCAAGGCCACGAATCCCAAGGATTGCAAGCTGAAGACCTCCTCCAGATTGCCCAACTTAAGGACGACTCTGCTGGCATAGCAGGTGGACTTGCCCTCTTGGTGTGAGAGTCAGTGTTCTATCAGGCACCCATCTGCTGCACCTGTTGTTCTCTAGACTCTAAGGCTGGGCCAGAGGCTTCAGGTTTCCAGGGTAAGGGCTGACTCCCAGCTACAGAGCCTGTGTCTGATGCTGCTGACAAGTCTTGACACCACAGTGGTTACGGACTCTGGGGGCTGCTATGCACATGTAGTTATCCAGAGCTGGCCCCCACAGTGGTGCTGCCAAGACTTCAAGACTCTCTTACACTAAGCAGTTTCACTGTCATCTCTGGGTCAATCCCGTCTAGTGACCGCTGGCCTAGCACGAGATGCAGGCAAACTGATACTGTTTGCCTGTGGGAGTCTGGGGGTGAGGTGGGTGCCAGTTGTCTTTCTATAGTAGAATGGCCTTAAGGATGATGCGGATCAACTGGGTGAATATGCTGAAGAGCCAAAGAGGCAAAAGGACCCCTGAGTCCCTGAGGACTGCCTCTGCTATGGCAGTTGTCCAGAAGAGCCCTCACCCAGGGGTCAGCCTGGTTAGGAAAGTTGGGCATAAGCCATCAGTGATACCCCATTAGTCCTGGGGAGTCCTGGGGTGTCTGTGGTCCCCTTGGCTGGAGGTGGCTGAGAGGTCACCCATAAATTTAGGAAGATACAGTTTATGTGGACTAAGCCAAAGGCAATGGCCCTGACATTGCTCTCCATGACCCTCCAGATGAGAGAGTCAAGTGAGGGCACAGTGAAGATGCTTCCCACAGCTGAGACAGGTGTTGCCTTGCCTCAGGTGATGTGGTCCAGGAGGTACGGGGAAGGAATCCTGAAACAGGTCCTGGTATATGTCAGGACATAACCTGGGCCAGAGAACATCTCCTATTGTCCTGTCTTTCAAGCTGATTGTAAAAAGCTGTCCAAACAAGGCTACCTGTGAGCCACCCCCCTGCCCACTACACTCCACGTCCGGTTGGCAAAGGCTCCTGAGATGGAGCAGCCCTGACCCAACCATAGGCAGACTCCAGAAGTCTCTAGGCTCCCTGCCAGTCAAGAAGAGATGACAGGCCATATCAGGCCAGGTGAACCACAGCTCCAGTCCTTGGCTATGAGTTTCCAGGGATATGGTGTCCACTTCTGGAGGCTGGTGGTTCCTTGTGGTCTTGAGGCCAAGCTGGCTCTCCTGTGCTTGTTCTGCCAGGGAACTCCATAGGCCACAGGACTTCAGGGCTCCCAATCCCAGCCTGAGGGGCGGCCACAACTGGTGTCTCTGACACTCAGCTGTACCTAGGCCTCAAGGCAGTCAAGGGCAATGACCTTCAGCCTCCCCAAGTAGGGACTGTTATGAACTGAATTGTGCCCCCGGAAATTCATATATTGAAGCCCTAACCCCCAGTGAGATAGTATTAGGAGGCAGGCCTTTGGAGGTAACTAGGTTTATATATCGTCATGAGAGTAGAGCCCAATGACTAGGACCTGTGCCTTTATTAGAAGAGGAAGACAGCCAAGCTCTCTGTCTCTGTCTCTGTCTCTGTCTCTCTGTCTCTCTCTCTCTCCCACCATGTAAGGACACAGTGAGAAGGTGACCTTTGGCAAGCCAGAAGAAAGATCTTACCAGGAACCAAATTGGCTGGCATCTTGATCTTGAACTTCCAGCCTCCAAAACTGCGAGAAATAAATGTCTGTGGTTTAAGCCACCCAGTCTGGCATTTTGTTATGGCAGCCTGAGCTGGCTGAGACAGGGATATAGAGTAGTGGGAACAGGCTCTAGAGCCAAACTGCCTGGGTTCAAATTTCGGTCCCAGGACTTCCAAGTTATATAACTGTGCATAGGCCATTTACCCTCTCCATGCCTCAGTTGCCTTATCTGTAAGTTGGGACTAATAAGAGTACCTACCTCACAGATTGATGTGAAGATTAATTAATATACGTAGTGCTTAAAATCTTGTCTGGCACTTAATAAGCACTCAATAGATGTGGGCCGTTATTATTACTGTTGCCCCTTGAAGAGACACAGACACTCACCTGCAGCCTGCCACAGGTTTGGGGCAGGTCTCCTGAGGCCCACTGGATGGACATGAGGACTTTCGTCCTGAAGCAGGTGTGAGAAGCAGAGCAAAGATCTTCAATCAAAACCAAGCTGTACCTAAGCACCTGTGGGAGCAGCTTCCCTCTCACGTGAGGTCTGCACATGAGTGTGGCATGTGAGGGATGCTACTACTGTTACGCAGTTGCTATGACTGCTCTGATTATGGATAGGGATTTTTTTACTGGTAGTTTTCAAAATAGCTCCTTCTTCAGAAGAAAATTTATAAAACTGCCCCATTTCCCCTATTGACTCACAGGTTTTTGTGGGCACTTTTGCCTCTTAGCTCTGAGATCTCCTCCCTCTGGCCACAAAGGCCCCTGTCTTTCATTTGGCTCCAGCTGCCTGTGAATTAAGGCACAGCTAAGTACTTTCCATCCCAGCGTAAGAAGGCCACTTTTGCACCATAGATAAATTTGTGTGTTTTAAAATCACAACAGCTTTTTTAGATGTTTCACAGCCACACATCGTGGTTTCTGTCCAAAGTCTGGCTGCTGTCAAGGTCGACTCTTGGTGAACTTGCCAGTGTGCTGGGAAGAGGAAGGTAAACTTTCCAGAACACACACGCTGCTAGGAACATTGTGGGCATTAAGTAAAGGGCTGGGTTTGGATTGTTTGGACATTATCAGGTGGTCTACTGTGACCTGACCTAATGGACACATACGGCCAAGTGGAAGTTTGTTCACCAGTATTGATTTGCACACGGGGACAAGATTCCCTTTAATTGTTTTGATTTACATTGATGACACACTCTTTCTCCCTGGGCCAGGAGCCGGAATAGGTACAAGGGATAGCGAGGACTTACCATAGGCCACAGAGGAGCTCAGGTCAGGGGGTAGAGGTGGCACTGGAATATGACTACAGGTACCAAGGGACAGGGCACCTCATAGCCCAGAGGAGCCAAAAGAGCAAGCAAGAAATTCTTCCATGATGGAATGAGGGTGGAGAAAAGTCAGGAATGGTGTCCCTGAGGAAGCAGCATTTGAACTGGCCTTGAAGGCTGAGGAGATTAGAAGGTAGGAAGATAGGGAAGGGCATTCCAGGAAAAGGGAACAGCATGTGCAAAGACACAGTGAGCAGGCTGGGATGGACAAAATTGGAGGGCAGACTAGCAGGCGATGGGGCTGGAGAAGTAGTTGGGGCTGGATAGGAAAAACTTTTTGGACTTGCCTACTAAGTCTGAGCGTTCTTCCACAGGTGCATTGCAGATTAGACTCTTTATTCAGGAAATAGCTCAAACTTACTTGAATCTCATATAAATACACTGGAGCCACAACCAGGCGAACAGCAGCATCATCACCATGTTGGGAAAGGCAAATCCAAACCAAGAGGCGAAGTTCACGGTATCTTTACTTTCGGGAAACAATCTGAAGGGAGAAACACCGGTCCACATCTCTACGAGACACTGAGCCATAGACCCAAGAGATGGTCTGGAGCAGGGGCCTCATCTTCCTGAGGTCCAGCCACCCAAGCCTGCCATCCGGTATTACCCCAGTCAAGTGGGGGCCTCAGAACATGGCCACACACAAGACAAGTCTGAGCAGTGACCAACCAACCCTGATGAAAATAGCATAAAAGTCATGGTCCCTCCAGAAAAATACACTTTTCTACACACATAATTTGGCAGCTTCAGGGGGTCCATGGATGCCTGAGAACCCTCGTTCTGTGGGCTTCTGCAAAAGAAGAGCCCGTTTAGGAAAGCAAATCTCAAAGTTCGCTAGGGTGGGACTTCACTCCAGGCCCCGCCTTCTGCCCCCAGGCATGGCTCTCTGTGGCCCAAGGGTGTCAAAGTGAACACAGAGCTTTCTGCACTCAGCTGGACAGCTGCCTTTCTCAAAAGAACTCCAGGGAGAACCGTAAGGCTATCATTACACAAAACATTTACAGGATCAGAATAGTCTGCCTGTTGGATCTCAACCGTGCCAGCCAGGTTCCAGGCCTGTCTTTCCTACGTCCTAACTGCCCTCCCCACCTGTCCAGGACTCTTGTATGCGTAGAACAAGAGACATCATATTTAAATTTCTTCCCTCTGTGCCCATTGCAGTTTGTACTTACCTTCATTAATGCATTTACATGACCCACCTAGAACTCTCCAGGCATCCACTGCCCTCAGCCAGCTAAGACTATCCCTCTGACAAGGCCCAGGTTTCCCTCATTTCTGTGGTCCCAGCCCCACTGGGCACAATGCCAGGCACAGAACTGGGTCCTCAAGGCCTATGTCCCTTCATGGCCAAGGAAAGTTCCAGACCACCCCTGTGGTCCACCTGGGGCCTCACAAGGGCACAGGCCACCTCAAGGGCAATTAGAGGAACTATAGTGAATAAGCTGGTGAGGCAATGAATGATCTAGCCTCTTTATGCCATCTCTAGATCCCTGATATCATAAGACCATCACCATTCCCAACCAAGGTCAGTGAGCCAGGTTTAAGGGGAGCATCTGTAGGGGTGTCTATTTTCTGCAAGTTTTAACCAAGGACCTGACATCTGAAACTATATCGTCGTTTCCCATGACTTTAGTGCAGACAGGTCAATCACATGACCTGTCTGAGCAAGAATCCTAAGCCCAGAGATAAAAGGTAAGACTCACCCCAGGACAGAAAGAAACCAGGTCTGAGGACTGTCATCAGCTCCCACCCCCAATGGGTCCTGAGCAAGTGCAGCAATGCTGGGCCCCAGAGAGGCTGATGGGGGCATATCTTCCCACCCCCACAAGGTCTTAGCTTCAGGACCCAGCTAAGGAAGAGGGAGTGCTGGGTGGGTCCCTCCAACCCCAGGGCCCACGTTGTTGTCCCCACAAGGCATGGCCAGTGACTCACTCATGCATCTGGCCTAGGAGCACCACGTTGGGTCCTGTCCCGGTCAGGGTGGCAGTGCCTCCGATGCTGGCCGCGTAGCACACACACAGGGTCATGGCCTTGCACATGCTCTTCCTGTCACAATTCTCTTGCTGCCCCATAGCAGGGCCTTCAAAAATCACTTGGCTCCCTGTAGTGACACACCTCCATGAGCTGAGCCAGTCCTGGGGGCCTCCTGCTCAGCTCCAGCTTTTAACTCTGCTGCTGCTCTGAGGACAGGGACATGCCAACTATGCCAGTTCCCTTCTCAAGTGTTCCTCAGCCTCTAGCCCAAAGCTGTGGTCTGGTCCTATCTGCCTTCCCAAAGTCATTTCCCATGGCTTCCTCAAGGCTCCTTGATGCCCTGTACAAATTGAGCAACTTCAGACACACACCCTTTTCTGCCTTCTTGCTGTTACCCAAGCTGTCCCTCCATCTAGGGGGGTGTCCAAATCCATCTCAGATGTCTTCTCCTAGCAAGGCCTCTCCCTTGTCTGGGCTCCCTCAGTATCTAGCTTGTGGCATCCTGTAGTTTCCCCCAAGTCAGAGGAACTTTACAAGGGGCCTTATTTCCCCACCCCTCGGGCTCCACGAGTCCAGTATGGGTGTGTCTGCTTCGTCTCGGCAACTCAAGGTCCTGACCCAGGGTCTGGCAATCAGGTCATCAGCATGGGTCAAGTTCCCTGTGCCACACCCTGGCAATGGGGTAGCAAACAACACAGAAACTAAAACAGGCACCATCTGACTTCCTTGAGCTCGGCGCATAGTGGGAAAGCAACATAGGACAACCACCCCAATACCTGTGAGAGCAGAGAGCAGAGGGAGTTTGACCTGTTCAATGGAGGCCTCCCTGAGGATGAGTAGGAGAAGAAAGGGGTGAAGGACACCCAATAGGTGCTCAAAATATGCCCAAATGAATAATCAAATGAACACATATTGATTTCTGTGATTGGCAGGAACTGAAAGTGGGAGCTTGCTATAGGATCTAACTTTTATGCAATAATTGTATTCCTAAAACTTAGGAAAACAGAATTTTCTAAGTATTTGTATGCTTGTTTAAAAGTGGATTTCAGGAGTCGGGGAGGTGGCCAAAACCTTTGGCAACATTGAGGAAGGCTGCCACTGGGAACCCTGGCAGCACCCTGGTTGGGGGCTTACCTGGCAGCTCACTGGCCTTGTCTTTGTCTGCCAGCTCCAGGGCCCCCAAACTGGCCTCAGTGGCTGTGCTTGCAGCCTCCATCTGCTGCAGCACGGCCTCCACAATGGGTACCATCATGGCAGTGGTGGCTGTGTTGCTGATCCACATGGAGAGAAAGGCTGTGACACCCATGAAGCCCAGCATCAGCCTGCAGAGGAGGAGCAGGAAGGAGAGCAGGAGAATCCCACCCTGCCCACCCTTGAGCCTTTAGAAAGTAACAGGGAGGCTAGGTCCCCTTGCAAGGATGCAGAGTAGTCCAGGAGAGGACTGCAATTTTAGTGCCTCCCTCCCTCTCTACCACCCTCTTTTCCTTCCTCCTTCCCTTCTTTCTTTCTTTCCTCCCTCCTATCTCTCTCTGCAAACATTACTGATGTCTACTCTGCTGGCTACCAGGGTCATCAGGAGGTCACCAAGCATCTTTGTAGATCCAGTAATGGTTCTAAGAAGCTTCCATCTAGCAGGGGCAGCATAGGCGTCTGGATGTGGATAGTTGGCCCTAGTACGACCTAAGAGTGTGCTGGAGCAGCCCTATGTGTAAGTAGCCTCAACATCTCACTTCTGACTAGAAGATTCCCACTCTCCCCAGACCCTGCTCCACCTCTCGTGAATTCAGAAGAGCTGTGCAGAGTCAGCCTGAAGGAGTAGGGTGAGCCTGGGAGGAGTCCAGGGAAGCAGGAGCTCCCTCGTGGCTGACCACCCCCACCCCACTGCCCCTCTCTGCATACACACTTTGTGCCCTCTCCACTCTGCAATGTACTAGATCAAACTAACAGTATTCAGAAAACATATTCCCTTAATTTATAACACCTGTCTTCCACCTCTGTTTCATCTTTATCATCTGCCTAGAACACACCTCATGGTCCTTCAAAACCTGTCCCTCCTCTGTAGCCTTTCTCCCAGCACACACCAGAAAGGTCTGAACCCACCTCCTCCATCCTCCCTACAACACTAAGCACTGGCTGAATTCGGAGGACCTGTTCGCATGTCTGCTGCTTCTTTGGATGGTGAACAGGGGAAGGGTCTGATTTTTCTCCATGGCTTCCATGCACCCTGGCACAAAGCCAGGAATGGAAGGAGCTCAGGGAGGGCTGGCTGAATGGAGCACATCTGCTCTTGGTCTCCACGTCCCTCTGAAGTCAGGCTTCTCCCCAAGGCCACTAATTTGCCTGAAGAATGGGTCTAGGGGCTGTACTGCACCAAGGTCCAAGCTGGTGCCCATGCAGGTTGGCCTCATGGACCCACAAGAACAAAGGCTGGGAGCCAGGTTGGGATGAAGGTCAGAAATTGTGTGAATGAGACTTTGACATGATGCTTCAAGGCACCAAGGGGGCCTCAACATACAGATCCACCCCCAGGGCAGGCAGTGTCTTGGACAGCTGGAAGCCAAGCTCAGAGGAAAAGCCTGGTGGCAGGAAGGAGAAGAGAAGTATCTGTCAACTTCCTGGATTTGAGAGCAATCTCAGAATGAGGCCCACCTGCTAATGGAGAAAAGCTGGCCACTCAAAAGGATCCAGAGCTCTCACATTTCTAGAAAATGAAATGGCTTTTGATTTGACCTTGTAAATCAATCACTGGTGGGTTTCGACACCATGAAGGGTAACAGAGATCAGAGAGTCACAAAAGCTTTCTGCTCAGGAGAGCCCGAGGCACCAAGGGAACCAGGCATCATCTCCTAGAGGGCAGACCAGAGTCTGTGTGCTCAGGGCCCAGCAAAGTCTGTGACACATAAACATCTCAGGAAGAATTCACGGTGAACTAAACAACTGCTACCTTCCCAGGGCTATCTGGGGCATGCCATCATTTAGGGAGCACGTTGCCTCAAAAGAAAGGTACACCCTGAGTTCTTGACTGGAGGGGGCAAGGTCTCATCAGACAGGCCAGGTCCAATCCCCATGTGACTCTTCTCTTTCTCAAATTTCTTGTCTACAGAATTTGGTGGCAGGAATAATGCCCAACTCTTAGAGTTGTAGTGAGAGTTAAATGGGGAAATAAATAAGCTCCCAGCGTCATGCCTGGTGCATTGCAGATGCTCGATATGTGCAGATAATTCCGACTGCATCAACTCCATGGGTTGGTTGGAAATGGCTTGTTATTGGTGAGGGAAGATCTCACAGAAGAGGGAGAAGCTGAGGTTCTAAGTGATGTGGAGGGAAATGAGATAAGAAACTTCTTTACAGAAGGAACAGATGTGCCAGCTTTGGAAGGATGACTTTTCTGCCTTCCCCTGAGCTGGGTGGTTGAGCCACCTCTGGCCTGCTTCTCCCATAAATGCCCTGTCCGGCATGGCTTAATCTAGCCTCCCCCTACTTCGTTCCTTGTGGAACCCCACAGCCCCCTCTCCAGGAAGTCCTCTAAACATACAGGGACACTTGCTGACCAGTCTCTTCTGGATTCAGAGAACTTTTACCAACTGCTGCTCACCACTGGCCCCCACCACTGCCCATGCATCTAGTGTCCCCAGCTAAGATTGTCATATGTCCCACCCAGGGATCCACCTTCCTGCCAAGCCCAGGTAATCCCATGGCCCCTCGCCGGTGAGTGATCTGGTTTGTGCTACCACTCTTCTCCAGCCCTGGGGCCCACAGGAAGCCCCGTGGCAAGAAAGAGAAGGTATAATTACTGTGCAGGCTTGGCCCCCACACAGAGAAGCGTGCGCAGGGCGATCCTCTTATGCAGGTTCCAGTGCTCCACAGCCACAGCCACGATGAGGCCACCCAGGAACAGCATGTTAGTGTCCTTCATGTACTGGACACACACCTGGAAGGTGGTATGAAGGCCCCATCAGGGTTGCATACTTCTTGTGCCCACAACCACCCAAGTCCCCAGAGACAAATGAGAAGTCCAGATGCTGACTTCAGGGACAGCTTGACATGGGGATGGAGGGTCAAGTGGTATGTCTTCATGGCAAAGAGTATCCATAATGGGCTCATCTGGTCCCCCGGGGTCCTAGGCATCTCAGAGAGGGGCTAGGAGAATAAGCCAATGAGAGAAGCAGGAAGCTACCAGGATCCCCTGGGTCTGCTCACCTGCTCGGAGTCCATAATCTTCAACAGTGGGAAAAGCAAGGCAGGCATGAGTGAGGTAACAGCCAGAGGGATGACTTCTGTGCACCAGTAAATGGCCATGAGGATGATGACATAAGCACACCTGACAAACTGAAGAGACAGTCCTGAGGCCTCAGATGGTTGCTGCTGCCCTCAGTCTCATCATCTATTAAAATGTGGGTAGTAATACCCATTTCCCTAAGTTGTTTAATGTCTTATCAGCATTTTTATAACTATTTTTAACCATCCAGATTCTACCCTCTCCCTCATTCCAACCCAGCCAATTAAATCAGCCACCAAGATTGTAGCTTCTAGCCCTTTATTCTCTGGCCTCTTCTCACTCCCACCTTCACTCCATGGCCACTCCCTTTGCTCAGATCACATCTCTCATGGCCTGGATGGCTGCAACTATCTTCTAATTTGATCATTCCACTTGTATCATTCCACGCTGCTGCTCCCTCTTTATCTTTTGCAAATCCGATCATGTCACTCCCTGTTTAAAAGCTTTCTCTTGTCTTCAAGACAAAACCCAAATGTCTTAGCATGACTTAGGAGATGCTCTGCAACAGAACAGGCCCTAAAGACCCCTCCAGCCCCATCTCCTTGCATACTCACACCCCAAGTTCCAGCTACCGCAGAGCACTGGCAGTAACTGAGGCTCCTACTCTTACACATGCCGCCCCTTGTGGCTCAGCTCAGCATTTCTCCTTTGACACCTTCCCCCAGCTCCCCCATGGTTTTGGTCTGTGCCTGCCTCTGTGTCTTTCCCCACAACCCCCAGCAATTCACACACTGAGTTGTCATTGTTTGTTTTCTCAACTGTCTCCACCACCACCAAACAGTGAGCACCTTGAGGGCAGAGCCAGTGTTTGTGGATTCACTCTGTCCTCAGTACCCAGCACGGGCCTGACACTCAGAAGACCCTCAAAAAGTGTTTATTAGAGCAGCAGAGCGGGAGCTATAACAACATTTCTGTAAAGATATACCTGTACACTATCACTGCTTAAGTACATGGGCACGTATTAAGTACATGAAGAACTGCAGGAAGACTTAGAAATTCTTTGCCGGAATTGTTTTATCAGTCATAAAAAATAAATCTTCCTTCAGCATCCCATGAGCACCCCAGACATCCTGTCTAATGCAGGGCTTCTCAGCCTCGGCACTACATTTTTAGCTGGATGATTCTTCGTTTGGGAAGGGGGCTGTCCTGTGCATCATAGGATGTTTAGCAGCATCCTCGGCCTCCACCTCACTAGATGCCAGTAGTACTTTCTCCAGCTGTGACAACAAAAAATGTCTCCAAGCTTTGCCAGATGTCCCCTGCTTGAGGGGTTGCAGGTATCAATGCTGCTTCAAGCCACCAGACTCAACGCAGCAGTGTAATTAGAAGCCCAGGTGCTGACACCAGGCAGACCTGATCAGTATCCACTGTCTGCCATTGTCTAGTCTTCAGCAGTCACTCAACAATGTCATTGATAAAATATTCTCACTCCCCACTGTTTCATGACATCACCTATAAACTGAGGATTTAATACATATTTTTAATGTATGGCATACAGAAAGTGCTCGGTGAAATTTTGTTATCCAGACTTAGAAGCAGTAGGTGGCACATGTAACCAATTTTCACAGCCCAGTTCCTGGAGGCACCAATCATAACTAATATAAAAGACTCAAGGCTGACGACTCCCTCACATCCATGCCACTCTCAGGAGGCCTAGAAGGTGCCCCAGCCTGAAGTAAATTTGACCCTCATTGTCTAGAATGCTCCCACAGCATCAGTGGAGAGAGCAGAATAGGATGGGCAATGTTAGACAAATCTGAGGAGGGGTAGGTAACCGTGCAGAATGAGATGGATTCTACCTGCAGGAGGAGCCTGGCTCCCTGTGGGTGAGGTCATAGTGCTTTCCTGCAGATGGGATGTGGCTGGAAAAGCTCTTAAAGCTGAGTTAAAAGCAAACAGTGGGATTTAAAAGTCAGCACCCAGCACTTGCCTAGCACATAGTGGGGCTCAATAAATACATGTTAGATGCACAACTGAATAAAAGCATGTCTAATTGTTAACATGTTGCTTAATGAAAAAAATGTAATTAAGAGAACATGCTGTGTGTGTGTGTGTGTGTGTGTGTGTGTGCACGTGTGTGCATGTGTGTGTGTGGAGAGAGAGAAGAGATTAATTGATTGGTTTCTGGAAAGAAGGTCACCAAAATATTAATAAGTTATGGGAATTGAGGGTATTTTCATTTTCACTTTATATGTTAAGACTTTAAAGATAAGATTTTTAAAATAATTTTAATAAAATAAATGATGCAATCAACATATCATTTATTAAAAAGCCATTTTTTTAAAAAAAGGACCCAGAGAAAAGGCAGAAAAAGTGGAGAGAGATGAAGCCAGAAAGAAAACAAGGTGAAGGAAAGGAAGAAAAGAAGGAAGCCTGCAGGAGAGGGGCCAGGGCATCGGCTAAGGGTGGCATGCACTCGGAGTCACCACTCCACTTGGACAGTGTCTGCCAAGCTGCCAAGTTCTCCCTGGCTTCCCGGCCTCTCTGCCCTATGCCAGTACCTCTGAGTTTCCTTGCACAATGATGTGGCCATGGGGTGGGGGAGGGGGAATGGGCAAGGAGCTCTTCAGTGGTGACTAAAACAAAGGCACAAAGGGAGAAAACAGGATTCCCAAGACAGGAATCCAGGCTTCCAGTCACCTGTCCTGGTGAGAGGAATACCACATGAAGACCCCCTTTGGAAAGATTTTCACTGATGTCTCCTCTTCTCTCACCTGATTCTCACTCCCAGGGCAGGTTAATGACATATATACACACACTGAGTTGGACATTCCATCTCAGAGCCACCTGTGTGTGTATGTGGAGGGGACAGAGTAGAAGTGGGGTCTCGGTCATAGTCTCCCAGAGCAGGAAGGTCAGCCAAGCTACTATATTCCAGGGAACATCATCACTCGCCGCAAGCAGAGCTAAAATCACAGCTCTCCTCCCTGGCTCCCTCCCAGGGATGATAACATCTTCAAATCTCTTTCTACAGAGGGTATATGGCTGCTCATAGTTGGTATGGCAACTGAAGGGCCATCACAGTTGGCTCTGCTATCCTTGGTCTATCCAGGGCCTGTGCTCAACCCACCCAAGGGTTCCTCACAGCCTCCCCCTCCTCCATCCTAGGAACTGGCAGAATTCTTTTGGGCACTCAAAGCCATAAGTGTCAGAACAAAACTACCTTGCCCAATTGTACAGATGAGAACACCAAGGCCCAGAAAACCCAGGGGCTTAACTAAAAGCACAAGGATGACTGAATGGAGGAAGTCCGGTCTTCTTGCCGAGTTGGCTTTCTAATGTACCAGTACAGCCCCACTTCTCCAGGACTGTCCCCAGAGTATCCCCTAAAGAGCTCCTCTGTTTCCCAAACCTGCCTGGGAGGGGTGGGGATGGGGGGAAGCTGGGGATTTCCTGTCTGGGCTAAGAGTAAAAGGGCTGAAAGAGGGAATGAGGAAGGAGCAGCCAGCAGCCACAAAAGGCTTCAAAGGGCTCGGGCCTCTGCCAAATAGGCTTCGCACAGCCCAGCACAGCCTGAGCAAGGGCTCCCAGCACCGCCCCCACCCTGTGGACAAGACCATTCATTCTCTGTCCCCCTCCCAGGAACACTAGGAGGCCAGGGCATGAGATGCTGCTTCCTTGCAACCCTGGGTCCTGCCACCCAAGGTGTGAGCTCTGGGAACATGTCCGCCTCCTGCCACAGCCACAGCAGGCAGCAAGCTAAGCGAGCCAATTCTGATCTGCCTTTCAGCCTGAGCAGGATTTTGACTTAACTGTGGCTTCCCAGGTTTCAGAACTGGAAAGAAATGTGTATTATAGATAGGGAAACTGAGCTCAAAGAAGGGCCAGAGAGTGGCAAAGACAGCACTTAGGATCCACTCAGTTGATGATCTTTTCCTGTAGGTCCCTACAGCTGGGAATTCCCCCTTCACTAAGTGAAGAGACAGGAGTGAGACGATGGGAAAGACAAAGGCCCAGGTTCGTTGTCAGCACGGGTGGTATTGGGAGTAGGGGGAGGGAATGAGGTTATGCACTTTAGGGAGATTCTGCACCCTGGGCTGAGCCTATGGATGTGCTGTGTGGCCGAGACCTAAGCTAACTTCTAGGTTTCTGTGCTTATTGGGACGATTCTTGCGCCCTGACATCTGTGAACCCCAAAGTGGGTGCGCCTCGGGGTCTCCGTGCCCCTCGGAATTCTTTATAGAGCACCTCCCATCTGGCATCCGGAGCTCCCGAGTGTGCGCGCCCCAAAGGGAGCTGTGCCTGCCCGGGAGTCCATGCGCTCCAACTCAGTACTCCCGGGTTCGGTGCCCGCTGCTGGGACCCGGCGCCTGGAGTCCGCGGGGCTGCCAGGAGATGCAACTGACCTTGGCGGGCATCAGAATGATGAGTGGCAGCAGCAGTAGCGGGGTGAAGAACAAGATCACGAAGGACTTGAACTTGGAGACATAGCTCAGTGCCGAGGCCATCGCGCGGGAGGGAGGCGGACGGGAGAGGCGAGTGAGGGGCAGCCAGAGGCTCCGCGGGCTTAAGAAGGGGCCACAGTCCTTGCGGGGGGTGGGGAGGGAACAGTAGCAACTCCGCCCCCCACGGTGGGGCCTCCCCGCGGCCCCGGGGCGGGGTCGGTGGGGTGCGCTTGCCCCCAACTCTGCCACCCGGCGGCGGCAGGAGGAGCCTGCGGACTCCAGCGCTTCAACACCTCCTACCAGAGCGACTGGAGCCCGGGCACCTAAAGACTCTCTAAGCCTTTCCTAGCTGTCCTGGATAGAGGCATGCCCCGGGGCTGCCAGGCGGGTTGTGATGGGTCACCCGTTTTGCCAGCTTTGGCGAGTGGCTTCCCTTCTGCGTTCGCACCTGCTGTTCCCGGGCCCTGCAGGAATCCCAAATCAAAGTCCCCACTGGCCTCTGGATCTTTCAAATCTATCTCCCCAATCTCTCGCTCACTTTCACCTCTTTACTTCTGCCCCTCGCACCCGCATCCCGGAGGGATCTCTTGCAGAGGTGGTGACCGCGCCTGGCACTCTCGGTATCGGAGACCTCCCCTTCCTGCGTCACCCCTTGCTTTCCCGCCATGTCGGTGCTGCTCTGGGCACAGGACCCCTTTCCCCAGCGCGCGCCCTCTCCCACCCAGCGCCGGGAGCTCTTCGGCGATCGCAGAGGAGGCGAGGTCATTGTCCTCCGCAGTCCGAGCTCCTTCTGCCCTCCAGCGGACACCCACGCGCCCGCTGATGTGCGCAGTTACTTTGGTGGGCTTTAGAAGTCCGCTTGGGAGGCTGGCTGAGCCCCAGCAGCCACTGCCCGCATGACCCAAGCTGCTACTGCCATTTTACTGAGGGAAACTACGGAGACTGAGGGTCCAGCGAGGATGAGACGTAGCCATGGCTACACAGAGGGTCATTCATTCATTCAGCAGGCCGCCTGTCAACAAGTATTGAGAACCTATTCCGTGCCAAGCCCTGTTTTAGGTGCTGGAGATACAAAGGTACAGACACTGTCACCTTTATCACTTTGCTCCCTTCTCCTCCTCTGCCTACCTGTCATCTTATTCTGCAGCTTTCTTTTGGGGAGTCATACCGCTGCTTGGGGTTTAACCACAGCCTGCTCCTTAGTAATTACCACCCTCTGTCTTCAACCCAGCCATAATGCAGGCGTCCCAGATCTCCATATTTTCCAACCTTTGCCAATTTAACTGTGCCTCAGGCCCTGAAACTCAACACATCCTAAATTAAGTTCATAACTCTCTTCCTGTGACCTCCACCTAAAGACACATATTCCCCACACCTTTCCCGCATCTGCCTTCCTTAAGCCCTCCCCCTATTTAATTTTCATTCGTTTAACTTTCGGTTCCCCGCCCTCATCCCAGGACACTCAGCACTATTTGTACCTATATATTTATTGGTGTGATTTTTAATTAATGTCTGTTTTATTTAACACCATATGTTCCACCAGCACCCTTTGCAGTTCCTGATCCAGTGTGTGCACACAAAACTTTTTCTCTGGGATGTAAGAATGAATGCATGTATACGATTTCCATACGAAAATATAACTGCTTGAAAGGGAGTATGACATGGTCAGAACAAGGGCTCTGGAGACAGACTGCCTGGACCCATATCCTGGCCCTATCTAATCCTGGCTGTGTGTCTTAGACAAGTTGCCCTCTCTGAGCTTATTTTTTCATTATTGGAGATAATAACACCAACTACGATGTCAAATGGTTGCTTCGGAGATTATATGAGTTAATGCTCAGAAAGTGCTTAATACAGTGCTATGGCATATACTAAGCAATCCGTAAATATTTGCTCCTGCAATTATATGCAAAATACTCTGAGTTGCAGGAACCATAATGGAGAGCTTCGCCATGGAGGTGGCATTTGGACTGAGACTTGAAGGCTGAGTAAAAATTTGTTAGGCAGCAATGGAGGCTAGTCAAAATCACCAATGAATGAGGTCATTTTAAAAATGTTGAGAAAAATCCCAAGATAATTAAGGAATACTGGAGACTAAAGTGCAAAAACAAAAAAGCTAAATAAATGGAGAGATTATGCCAAGTTTATTGGTAGGAAGACTAAACATTGTAAAGATATTCATTCCTTGCAAATTAACCTATAAATTCATTTTAATTCCAGTTAAAGTCCCAACGGAATGTTTATTTGATAAGCTAAATCTAAAATTCAAATTTTTGCAAGGAGCCAAAAATAATTAAGACATTTCTGGAGAACTGGGGAGAAATTACCTATCAGAATTCAAGATTCACAAATTTATAGTAATTAATATAATCATTAAATATTGGCATGAGATAGAAAAATAGATCAGTAGCATAGAATAAAGAGTCATGAAATAGCATAGAAATAGCCCCATGCTTACATGGAAACTTGTTATACTAGAGGAATTTCATGGGCTCTTTAATGCCTACTGGCAGCTGCTGGACCAATTAGTTTTTAGCAGTGGAGACATTTTTCTTTCACTAAATATGTTAAATACATAAGAAAGGTTTAATCGTATATGTAATAAATTTAAAAAGTTATTTCTGATTTTTTATTTACAAGTCATTGAATTACTCTCAAAGCTGAGAGTTCAATTTATGCATGCAAATTTATTTACCAAAGAAATGTTCTGCTTTTTATCATACTCCCAACTTTACAAATAACTTATAATTTTAGCCACATATTACACTGCATGATAACAAATGAAGTATGAAAGAGCATATCAATTTACATCTTGTATTGTTAACATCATAAAACAAATTAATTAAGTTAGGTGCCAATCATTTTATCTCAGTGTGGCTGCTTTTAGGAACTTATCTCAGGATGTGTTCTATATTTTATTTCTTGGGTTTTTAAAATAATATTCCTCAAAATGTGAATCCAAATAAATAGAATGTATATTTTGAACATAAAAATAAATAATTCCCTAACTAAAAGTAGAGATGTACATAAAATCAAAATTATTTTGGAATATTTAGTTAAAATGATATATAGTATGTAGTTATGTGATGCTACTCTTATTCCCATCTGAATAATTTAATATAATTTTCATCTTAAAACTAAGATGGTCAAAGTCTACTTTTGGATATAAAAAATTTTTATTTTGGTGTGTTTTATCAACTTGACCTCACTTTCAATATGCAGTTACTACTTTTTGGTCAGAATTAACTAGCATTATATACAATTTAAATTTTTGAAAATTCACCAGTCTATGGATACATTTCTAATAAATAGAAGATGAGAATGTTGAAGCAAATAGCAATGAAAACTTTTTTGGATACAGTAAGATGGAAGATGCAATTTTTCAATAAATCAGACTCTAGATATGATACAAATATAGAAAGTTTTTCAACTCCACAAAATCCAAAAACAGCTAAATCAGTGCTGAGTTCAGTATGCCATCTCTCTAGCAAAAACATTGATTTACAAAACCATCTATTGAGCAGAAGCATCGATTTAAAAAACAGTCAGCCTCTAAAAATACAACCAATAATTTTTTATTGCGATCTAATTAGCATATAACATATTAGTTTTAGGTGTACATGTAATGATTCTATATATGTATATATTGTAAAATGATTAATGCAAGTCTAGTTATCATCCATCAACATACAAAAATTTTTTTTCTTGTGATGAGAACTTACAAGATTTTCTCTCTTGGAAACTTTCAAGTATATAATTCAGTATTATTTACTATAGTCACCATGCATTTATTACCTATTTTGCCACCTTCCCACCCCTGCCTCTAGTAACCACTAAACTGTTCTCTGTATCTAGGAGTTCAGTTTTTTTTATTCCACATATTAATAAGATCATATGATATTTTCCTTCCTCTGTCTGATTTATTTCACTAAGCATAGTACCCTTGAGGTCCATCCATATTGTCACAAATAACAAGATTTTCTTCTTTATCCATTTATCTATCAATGGACACTAAGTTGTTTCCATATCTTGGCTATTGTAAATAACACTGCAATAAATATAGGGGTGCATATATCTTTTCGAATTAGAGTTTTCATTTTCTTCAGATAAATTCCCAGAAGTTACATTGCTGGATCATATGACAGTTCTATTTTTAATTTTTTAAGGAAATTTCAAACCATTTTTCACAGTGGCCGTCCCAATTTACATTCCCACCAGCAGTGCACAAGGATTCCCTTTCTCCACATCCTCACCAACACTTATTATTGCTTTTCTTTTTGATAATAGCCATTCTGACAAGTGTGAGGTGATATCTTGTTGTGGTTTTGATTTGCATTTCCCTGATGATTAGTAATGTTGAGCATCTTTTCATGTGCCTGCTGGCCATCCTCTTTGGGAAAATGTCTATTAAAATGCCTATTTTTTAATTGGGGTTTTTGTTATTGTTATTCTATTGTATGAGTTCTTTATATAATTTGGATATTAACTCCTTACCAGATATATGATTTGCAAATATCTTCTTTCATTCAGTAAGTTGCCTTTTCACTTGCTGATGGTTTCCTTTGCTGTACTAAAGCTTTTTTAGTTTGATATAGTCCCATTTGTTTATTTTTGCTTTTGTTGTCCTTGCCTTTGGAGTCAGGCCCAAAAAATCATTGCCAAGATCAATGTCAAGGGGCTTATCACTGTTTTGTTTTAGGAGTTTTATGGGTTCAGGTCTTACATTGAAGTCTTTATTTTGAGTTAAGTTTTGTATATGGGGTGAGATAGTGGTCCAATTTCATTCTTTTGCATGTGACTGTCTAGTTTTCCCAACACCATATATTGGAGAGATTTTCCTTTCCTCGTGTACGTTCTTGCCTCCTTTGTTGTATGTTAATATACCATACATCTGTGAGTTTATTTCTGGGCTCTCTATTCTGTTCCATTGATCTATGTGTCCGTTTTCATGCCAATACTATACTGTTTTGATTACTATAGCTTTGTAATACATTTAAAATAAAAAAGTGTGATGCCTCCAGCTTGTTCTTCCTTCTCAAGATTGCTTACACCTGCTAATTTTTTTGTGTGAGAGAGAAGCTGAGAATATTAATAAGAATGTTAAGTAAGCTTAACATTTTCACATGGTCATCAAAGTCATCTTTGGAAAACATAAAATAGTGCAAAGGCTAAAAAAATCATAGATTATTTTTAAAAATATTCATGACTGATACACTGTTGGTGCTAAATAGTTATTGAATGTCAGTTTAATTTCTTCAGTTAAATCTATTTCCTTAGCAGACACCACTGCACTCCATAGAGGGAACGAAAAGTGGGAAGACATTGTTGAGCAAATTTTGTCATAAATTGCAGTACATATGCACACCCACTAGAATGGCTAAAATAAAAAAATACTGACCAGGTACTAATAAGGATGTGTAGCAACTGGATTTCTCATACAGTTTTAATGAGAATAGAAAATAGTACAGACACTCTGAAAACTAGTTTGACAGTTTCTTATACAGTTAAACATACACTTACCATACAGCCTATTATCATATTCTTGGATATTTATCCTAGAGAAACGAAAACTAATGTTCACACAAAAACCTGTATATAAAAGTTCACAGTAATTTTATTTATAATGGCCCCAAGCTAGAAACAATCCACATGTCTTTCAACAGATGAGTATATAAACAGTCTAAAATCCATCTATACAGTGGAATACTACTCAGCAGTTTAAAAAAAAATACTTGGATGGATCCCAAAGACATTATGCTGAGTGAAAAAGTTACTCTCAGAAGGTTACATATGGTATTATTCCATTTATAAAATATTTTGTGAGTGAAAAAATTAGAGGGAGGCAGAACAGACCAGTGGTTGCCAAGGGTTAGGGTTGGGGGAGAATGCAGCTATAAAAAGGCGACTGAACAGTTTTATATTCTAATCGTAATGATGGATACATTAATCTGCACATGTGATATCATTTCAGAGAATTACACAAAGAGAGACACACATCCACACACAAACTGTGCACGTAAAAATCATTAAATCCAAGTAAAGTCTGTAGCTGAGTTGGTAGTATTGTACCAATTGCAGTTTTCAGTTTTTAGTAATGCTCTACTGTTAACGTAGAATGTTATATACGAGCATTCTGGAGAACTAGTATTTGAACTCTCTGTACTATTTTTACAACTCCTTCCAAGTCAAACTATGCTAAAAAAAATCAATTTTTAAATTTCAATAAATAAAAAATATACTTTAGACTGATGACTCTGTTTCTTTCAGCTCATATTTTATGGCTGATAGTAGAGCAAAGAAAATGGTATTACTGATGAAATTGTGACATGCATAAGGTTTGCCTAAGAATGCAGCTGGTAAATAAATTTCTTAAACTTTGGATACTTTTATTTGAATCCTTTTGTGCATATTTGGGAAAGGTGTGTGAGTATTTCTATAAATAGGTTTGCTCTAACGACCAGTCACAAAACTAATGTCATTTGTTTCCACACTTTAATTTGGGAACACTTTTATTTGTAAACAAACTTTGCTTGCTAAAAAGTGAGGGCCTGATTTGCTCAGAGTATTGGGTGTTACCATTCAAAAAGAGCATCGGTCAGCTTTAATTAGGTTAGGCTTGCAACGACAAATATTTATTCCCAACTGCTGGTCGGTTGGGAGTGTGGTTTTGCAACTCTGCTCCTGGCTGTGGGTAGGCTGTGGGCAACTCCATACTCTTCTCATTCTGGACTGTGAGTCTGCTTCACATGTTCTCTCATTCCAAGACCCAGACTAAGGAAGTAGACACCCTCAGGACATGCTATTCTGGTGATGAGCAGGAGGAGGAGGGCTGGTGGAACCTTATAGCACCTCTAAAGCTTCTGCTCAGGCACAGCCTATGGCACAACACTCACCTTCTACTAGCCAAAGCACATTTCATGATCAAGTCCAAAGTCAGTGGGGTGAGGAAATGTACTTTGTCTACAGAGAAGGATTGCAAAGGTGAGGAAGGAGTAAATAATTGTGTGCAAATAATATGACCTAACACACGTGATAAATATTATTAAGTCCAGGCCAATACATTTACATCTTTTTAAAGTTATATGTGTGGAAACGGTATCAACTTATGTGAATTATATGAGCTTGGATACTCGAATTACATGAATTCAGAAGTGAGATGGTTGTTAAAGGGATGAAAATTAACATAGATATTTAAATTGGAAAATTGAAATCAGACTTTTTTAAACAAAAAGTAAGGCTGATTTGGATGATTAATTTGACAATAAAGACTGACTTTGCTTGTTTGTTTTGTTGCTTTTTGTTTTGGTCCTTGCCCTTTTCCATTTGACTTATTTCACTTAGCATGTTACTCTCAAGACCTATCCATTTTGTCGCAAATGGCAATATTTCATCTTTTTGTGGGTGAGTGATATTCCATTGTGTGTGTGTGTGTGTGTGTGTGTGTGTGTGTGTGTGTGTATACCAAATCTTCTTTATCCAGTCGTCTGTCAAAGGATGCGTAGGTTGTTTCTATGTCTTGGCTATTGTGAATAACGTTGCAATGAATATAGGAGTACATGTACTATTGTTACCCTGATAAATTTTTAAAAAATTTTAAAGACTCACTTCGCCAGTTAGGTTATATAGAGGATGCTTCCCATAAGCCAACTGAGCTCAGTTTGTAGCTCCAAGATTTTGACACAAGTATTGTTTAAAGCACATGATAACAGAAGATGATTTTCTATTTTATCAGATGTATTGAAATTATAAGATGTATTGAAATTAACAGTATTTTTATTTTCCCAAATCGTTCCAAGTATATTGTGTCTTTAACAATGCTTCTACATGAAATAGATATTTAATTATCACTTGAAAATCCTAATAAAAACTTTTTAGTGTACATCTTGAAAGTTACCAAGAAAATGACCCTAAATTCTGAACAACAAATGTATTTCCAAGTTAGGTAATTTCCAATTCTTTGCTGTCAACCAAATTGAGTGAGAATCTAATCAAGCTGTCAATCTTTACAACATCAAAAACAACTTTCCATGATAGAGCATTACATAATTTTTGTTGAATTTGGTGCAATTTGGAAAAAGATCATAGAATTAAGAGAAAAATCTTCTATTCCTATCTATTCACTCATATGAGCAAAGTTACTCAGAGATCACATCTATAACAGAAAATAAGAACAGAATTGATGTTGAATCCTGCTTTACCCAAGTAAATAAGTAACATCCTTGGCTAACTGATAACAAAAAATAAGCTTCAACAACCTTATTGCACTGCCTTTCCTACCAAATTTCGCTTTTATGTATAATAATTATTAAAATCTATGTTACGTTTATGTTTCTTTGGTCAAATGTATACTAATAATTGTCAAAACTCAAAGCCGATGAAGATTTTAACACTTAGTTTTATTGTCATAAGAAACTTTAAAACATGAGTATTTCAATTTATACACACATTTTTTCGTTTTTTGCTTTTTAATTTGTAATAATATTGACATTTGAGTGCATTAATTCTAAAATTGTTTCATCACTGCAATATGGAAAAGAGGACATCATTTCTTAAGAAGTTATCACAGTTTTGTGGCATAGTGGGCTTAACTCTTTTTTTTGCATTATTTTTTCATCTTTATTGAAATATTATAGACAATTAGTTGCTTGTGTTCACACTGTATAATTCAATGAGTTTTTTCAATTATAGTTAGCATACAATAATATACCAGTCTCAGTTGTATAGCATGGTGATCAGAGATCTATATAACTCACAAAGCGATCACCCCACTAAATCTAGTACCCCACTTCCCCTTACATATTTATTACATTATTAACCATCTTCCCCATGCTACACTCTACATCTCCATGTCTATTCTGCAACTATCCATTTGTACCTCTAATCCCTTTGCTTTTTCCCCCCTGCAACCTCCCTTCCATCTAGTATCCCTCTAAATATTCTCTGTATCTATGAGTTTATTTCCACTTTTGTTGTTGATTCTGTTCTTTAGATTCCACATGTATGTGAAATCATGTGATATTTGCCTTTATCTGATCCATTTCATTCAGCACAATTCCCTCTAGGTCCATCAAGGCAATATCTTTTTCCATCCCCTTCCTTTTAGCCTGTGTGTGTCTTTTAATCTGAAGTAGGTTTCTTGTATGCAGCATATGTAGGGGTCTGGTTTTCTTATCCTTTTAGCCACTCTATCTTTTGGTTGGAGCACTTAATTCTTTTCCATTGGAGGTACTTGTTGCTAAGAATGAAGTTATTACTATTCTTTATCCCTGTTTTTATTTTTTTTAATACATGTTTTTTTTCTTCTTAAAGAAGTCCCTCCAACATTTCCTGCAATACTGGCTTGGTGTTGATAAATTCATTTAGCTTATTTTTGTCTGGGAAGCTCTTTATCTGTCCTTCAACTCCAAATGATAGCTTTGCTGGATAAAGTTCTCTTGGTTAATCCTGGGTTTTCATCACATCAAACATTTTGTGCCAAGCCCTTCTGTCCTGAAAAGTTTCTTTTGAGAAATCAGTTGCCATTTTTATGGGTGCTCCCTTGTAGATAACTAACTGCTTTTCTCTTGCTGTTTTTAAGATTCTCTCTTTGTATTTAACCTTCGGCATTTTAATTATGATGTGTCTTGGTGTGGACTTCTTTGGGTTTTCGGTTTTGGGGGCTCTCCAAGTTTCCTGGGGTTTTATGTCTGTTTCCTTCATCAACTTAGGGAAGTTTTCCATCATTATTTCTTCAAATGGCTCTTAAACATCTTGTATTCCTCCATGTACCCCTATGACATAGACATCTTTACCTTTAATAATGTCCCATAGGCTCCTTAAATTATTGTTATAGTCTTGCCTTCTTTTTTCTTGCCATTCTGATTGAGTGGCTTTGGCTTTCCTGGGTCATTTGATCCTATTCTTTATTCACTTTGTTTATTTCTTTGTTTATTCCATTTAATATACTTCTTATCTCAGATAATGTGTTCTCATGATTTTTTATTTCTCCCCCTAGTTATAGGGCTTGTTTATCTAGGCCCCAGGTGATTTTCCTTGCTGTTAATTCCTTGTTTCTTTCACAACTTTGATTTGGCCATCAGAGGGATAAACAGTGCATCTATTATCTATGCCATTTTTTTTATATACACATTTTTAATGTAGAAAATATGTGATTGGGTCTATGGCCATGCCACCCTGAACAAGCCCGATCTCATCTGATCTTGGAAGTTAAGCAGGGTCAGGCCTGGTCAGTGGTTGGATGGGACACCACCTAGGAAGACCAGGTGCTGTAGATGTAAAAAAATAAATAATTAATTAAAAATAAGGGATTGTAAGCTGACAAAGTCCTTGCAATCTGTGAGGTCAACCAAGGGTTGCCTCACCTTAAAAAAAATGGGATTAGGAGAACAATAGAAGACTCCAAGTGAAAAGTATGTTGATAGATTTTATGAGCTAAATGGACTGGAAATATGAGACACATGGGAAAAAATAACTACATAAAATTTTGGTCTGTCAAGGAAGAGTTTATTTGAATATTTTTAAAATAGATAATAGCAAGTTTCAAGTTATTATGGTATTTAAATTCCATTGGATACATCTTGAAGAGTGAAGTAACAGTTTTATTTTTAAACAACAGTTATAATAACCAGACATGACATTCTTTGCAACTATTAGTTTGAACCATAAGAAATTATTAATATTCAACCATCTCAACCTATAAATATGGCATTCATATGGTTAAAATTAATATTAAACTTATGATTAAAAATTTTAGATGCCATTTAAAAATATGGAAAGAGACACATAATTTTTCCAAAATTATTTTAGGGAGCATGTGAGCCAAGAAATTCAAAGACCACTGTCCTAAAATAAATAAAATCTCTTGCATATGTGTACAAGAAGATATATAAAAGGAAGTTATGGTAATTGTGTTTACAAGAACAAAAATTTGGAAACATCCAATAACAGAAACATGAATAGATAAATTGGTGTAGGGTTTCCAGTCAAGATGGCAAAGTAGGTAAATGCTGTGCTTGCCTCCTCTCACAACCACATCAAAATTACAACTAAACTACAGCACAGCCATTATTGGGAGTTGCCTGAAGTCTAGTTGAACAGAAGTCCTACAAATGGGGACATACAAAAGAGGCCAACTCAACCAGATAGGAAGGGCAGAGACACGAATTGGACTGGTCCCACACTTGTGTGTGGTGATTGAAAATCAGGAAGGATATCTTGGCTGCAGAGGTCCCCCAGGAGGAGTGAGGGGTCCTGGCCCTGCACTGGACTCCCCAGCCCAGAGATCCAGTGCCAGGAAGAGGAGTCCCCACAACTGCTGGCTATGAAAACCAGAAGAGATGGTCGTTGTGTGAGACAGAGGACAGCTATAAGTAGATGTTCCTCTTAAGAGGCCTGTACATGGACTTAGTCACATAGTCACTTGCTCTTGACTCTAGCACTGGAGCAGCAGATTGAGAGGTGCCAGGGACATACAGGGAGAAACTGAGTTGTCTGGCTTCAGGGTGAAAGCTGGAGGAGCAGAAAAGTTAGTGGAAGCCACTATGCCTTTGTTGAGCCCTCCCTGCTCTCAGCGTGCAGACTGAGGCAGCTGCCATATCTGCGTCTCCATCAGCCTGGCTAATACTGGTCACCCTGCCCTGGTGATTCCCTGAGACCCTGTCCCACCCAATTTGTGAGCCTGCCAAAGCCACTTCCAGTGGTTTTTCCATAAAAATGACCTATCTTGGCTCATACTACAGACTTTCTTGAAATTTCTCAAAGGCTCACAAAACCCATATAAGCAGCATCTGGCCTCAGCATGCCCCATACCTCTCACTGAACAGCCCCAAGCCCGGCATCAGTGGCAGCTGGCCTCAATGTAAAGTTTGGGCTCTTAAGGAGCCTCCAAGCCAGGTGGCCCTGGGCAGGGCACGGGCTTTGGCTGAACTTGGCCTGCAGTGAGGCCCCTCCCAGGAGGCCCCTGTGCCAGCACACCCAGTGGCAGACTTCAGACCAAGCCAGAGCATGACCCAGGGCTGAATCTGAGGATGACACATCAAAAAAGCAGACTGGGCAGGCACTGGAGCCCTGCTAAAGCAAATCTTGCTCTGTAGGGTCAGACCCTTACTGGCCAGTCCTCAAAATCAATCAGCCCGAGGGTCTATCCCTCCCTATGATGTGCAAACAGCAACCAAAGCTCAAATACAATAAGAGAGCACACATAACTCATACAAGAGACACAATTGAAGCACCTGGCTCAGATAACCAGGGAAGACTGTGCCACGGGCCCTAACAAAGAGATAGAAAACATAAAGAAGAACCAGTCAGAAATGAAGAACACAGTACCTGAAATGAAGCATATATTAAAAAGAATCAACAGTAGATTAGATGAAACGGAGGATCAAATCAGTGATTTAGAAGATAAGGTAACAGAAAACATCCAATTAGAATAGCAACAAGAAAAAAGAATCCAAAAAAGCGAGGATAGTTTAAGGGACCTCTGGGCCAACATCAAGTGTAAAAACATTCACATCACAGCGGTACCAGAAAAAGAAGAGCAAGGAACTGAAATCCTATTTGAAGAAATAATAACAGGCAACTTCCCTAACACAGTGAAGGAAAAATGGACATATAAGCCCAGGAAGTGCAGAGAGTCCTAAATAAGATGAATCCAAAGAGGCCCACACCAAGACACATCGTAATAAAATGCCAAAGAGAGAATCTTAAAGCAGCAAGAGGAGAGCATCTAGACCATCAGAGCTCCCAGCTGATTTCTCAACAGGAACTTTGCAGGCCAGAAGGGATTGGCAGAAAATATTCAAAGTGATGAAAAACAAGGACCTACAACCAAGATTACTCTACCCAGCAAAGCTATCATTTAGAATCAAAGGACATAAGAGGTTCCCAGACAAGAAAAAGCTACAGGAGTTCATCACCACCAAACTAACATTACAAGAAATGTTAGAGACTCTTCTTTAAGAAGTCTTCTTCTTTAAGAAGAAGAAGAACGAAGAGGAGGAGGAGGAGAAAGATTAAAAATATGAATAATAAAATGACAATTACATATTTATTAACAATTACTTTGAATGTAAATGAGTTAAACGCTCAAATCAAAAGACATAAGGTAGCTGAATGCATAAGAAAACAAGCCCCTCACATATGCTGCCTACAGGAGACTCGCTTCAGATTGAAGACACATACAGACTAAAAGTAAATGGATGGGAAAAGATATTTCATAACAACAAAAACAAACAAATAAAAAGCTGGGATAGCAATACTTACACTGAACAAAATAGACTTTAAGACAAGAGACAAAAAAGTATCCATAATCCCACTTCTGGGTATTTATCTAATCAAACCCAAAACACTACTTCAAAGGGACATGTGAATCCACATGTTCATTGCATTATTCACAATAGCCAAGATAAGGAGGATACCTAGGTGTTCATCAATAGGCGAATGGATAAAGAAGAGGTGGCACATATATACAATGGAATATTACTTAGCCACAAAAAATAATGGAATCTTTCCATCTGCAACAACATGAATGGACCTAGAGGGCATTGTGCTGAGTGGAGTAAATCAGACAGAGAAAGATAAATGCCATATGATTTCACTTACAGGTAAATCTAAAGAACAAAATAAACAAACAAAACAGAAATAAACTCATAGAGGCAGAGAACATTTTGATGGTTGCTACGTGGGAGAAGGATTAAGGAAGTTTGGTGAAAAGGGGGAAGGGATTAAGAAATACAAATTGGTAGTTACAGAATTGTCATAGGGATGTAAAGTATAGCATAAGGAATATAGTCAATAATATCGTAATAATGATGTATGGTGTTAGATGGGTACTAGATTTATTGGGGTGATCATTTTATAAGTTATATAAATGTCTAATCACCAAGTTGCACACCTGAAATTAATATAATATTGTATGCCAACCATAACTAAAAAATAAAAAATTTTTAAAAATTTAAATTAATTAAATTAACAAAATTAATTTATAATATTATATAGCAAAATTTTTATATAGCAAGAAAAATGGAAGAATTAGAGATATATTCATAAATATGAATATACTATATTTTGCTTAGGAATACAAATGAAGTGGTAAAAGTATAATTAATATCGATCTAAGTAAACACAGAATTTACTTGTTTTAAGCTGATGGGGAGGAGGCCTGTAATTAGAGAGGGAGCTTCAATTGTATCTGAAATTTTATTATTTTAACTGGATATGGATACAGAGATGTTTATCATATTATCCTTTTTACTTTATATATTGCAAAATAAATGTTTATAACATTTTTAAAGTGGCCTACATACATTTAACATTAGAAAAACTTTAGTGAGACTCAAGGTATAAGGTAAAGGACAAATATTTCAGATAAAATTAGAAGAGCTAATATCTAACTTACTGAAAATTTAGTCCCTTCTAAAAGTCATCATTGTCGGGGGTGAGGGTGGGGGAGTGGAGCGGTTCAAGACTGAGAGAGAGCAGCACAGAATGAAAAGCCTGTACTGTGTTTTTTTTAAGTTAGGCAAGTTTCTTTTGATCACTGTATATGTAAATGATTTCTGAAGTAAAATGTGAACTTTGATCCCTTTTGCAAATTGATGCTAGGTCCAAAGTTTTGTGTCATGAAATAATAATAATGGTCTTAACAGTCTGTAAACCTGAAACCGCAGATTCCTTTGGGCTGAGTGAGGATTCAAATTTTCCCCTTTGCTCTGATTATTTTCCTATCACCTTATTGTGAACATTTTCAGACAAATGGAAAAGTTGAAAGAGTAGAGATAAGCCAGATCCTATGTACATTGCTCCTGAAAATAGAAAAATACAGTATTTTACGAGGTTGATATAACCTCAATACCAAAATCGGGGAAGTGCAGTTTGTAAAATAAAAAGTAAAAGCCTACCTCACAGAAGAACATATACACATGTCCTAAAGAAATTACTACAAAATTCAATCCAGCAGAACATCAAAAATGTCTATTCTACACCCACCCTTAATTTTTTGGTTGGATATAGAGTTCTATGTTGAAAATCACTTTCCATCATAAATTTAAAGGCATTTCTCTATTTTCTTTTAACTTCCAAAGTCACTATTAAAAAGTCGAAATCCATTCTTGCTTTTGGCTTTTTAAAAGAAAATCTGTATTTTTCCCCCCTCTGGAAATTCAGAGGATCTTCTCTTTGTTCTGTGTCCTGAAATTTCATATTAAATGCCTTTTTCTCAGGATGTTGACTTTTCTTGTGCTGAGCACTTGGAAGGTTCAGCAAACTGATATCATTTGGATCTGGGAAATTTATTAAATTCTTTCTTTGATTATTTCTTTCTCTTCATTTTTTCTATTCTCTTTCTGGAACTCCTATTATTTGGATGTTGGATCTCCTGAACAGGTACTCTAATTTTCTTATCATTTCTCTCCTACTCTTTTTTCTGTATGTCTTTTTGCTTTATTTGGGGGAGTTTTCTCACCTTTACCTTCCAAGATTTCTATTGAGTTGCTTTTCTTTGTAATTTCTGCTATTACATTTTTGATTTCCAAGGGTGCCCTTTCGTTTTTTGAATAATTTTTTATAACATTCTCTTGTTTCAAAAGCATCTTTTAAAAAATCTTTCTAAGTATGTTAATGTCAGTTCTTTGAAGCCTTTTCATTATGATATTATGATATTGTTTCTAAAGATAGAAAAATAGAAAATTATAAATCTTAAATGGTTTAACAATTTGTTCATAGTCAGACAATTAGACAACTTTCAGCAATTAAAATAAATAAACTAGAGTTACTTGCCTGAATGTGGATAAATCTCAAAAATATAAGGCTGGCAGAAGTAAGCTGTAGAAATATATATACATTTTAACTTCATTTAAAATATATATATACATTTTAACAATATGCAAGAACAATATTATATATTGCTTATGGTCTATGCTTATGTAGCAGATGTTTAAAAGCCATGCAAGGGAATAATAAACTCCAAATTCAGGAGAGTAGCTACACACAGGGAGACAGGGAAACAGAACTGGGGTACATAACAGACTTCGACTGTTATTTCTAATATTTTCTTCCTTAAGCTCAGTAGTAGATAAACAGATATTTATAGTCTAATTTTGATATTTTATAATATTCTTAATAATTTTTATTTACATAAAAACAGTGAAAAGATTAGTTCAAAAAATAAACTTAAAATTTATAGAGAGATCAAATTTTATTTAAAATGGAAATAGGGAAATTCAGGTCTCTGCTTAGAAATATTAGCAAAAAAAGAAAATACATCAGAGAAAATATCAGCAAAGCTCCAGCTATTATTTACAAGACATGAATAAGTAAATAATTTAGTTTTGCTTGATTTCAAC
Organism: Eidolon dupreanum; assembly: GCA_028627145.1. Lineage (NCBI taxonomy): Eukaryota > Metazoa > Chordata > Mammalia > Chiroptera > Pteropodidae > Eidolon > Eidolon dupreanum. The sequence continues at coordinate 71,342,722 of CM053506.1, forward strand.
CAAAAAGGGACAGTTCTCTGCACATGATTGTACAAAAAAGACAATCGAGAAGGAATTGCAACAGAAAGGAAATTGTGCAAGGAGATGGAAAGTTTCTTAGCACACTGAAATGACTTCCCTTAGTATAATTCCAGAAGGATGGATATATGAACCTAATCTGGAATTGATATGTATGGTACTTTTTATCTGCCCTGGGGATAGTTTAGAGACCCTGGAAGTACAGGTGGAGGAAGGAGGCAGAGAGGCAGAATCGTAGAATGGATATAAATGCGAGTGTTCTCCCAACAACATGCTCTAGCATTTCTTGATTACTCTGAACTTTGGTGTTTCTTCTCACTAACGGACTGCTGTCAAGGTAAAATAAGCCAGTGCGATCTGACCAGCATTGCCTGACTTGCTTTTCCCATCAGCATTCCTGCAAGTGTCCCCAGAATAAAAGATGACAAGAGTTCATTCCCCTAGAAACATTTTTAATCTTGCCATTAACGGTCATCATCACTGTGGCAGCCTGTTATCTCTTTTGCTCTCCCTGATCCCTTGTACCACTAGACAGGGTTCAGATGGCCCCAAGAAGGAACTAAAGCAAGATGCTCAACAGCACTAAACAAATTAATTACCCTACCTACCTCACCTCTTTCCATTCCCCAGAGGCACACACTTACAAAAGTACCTCCAGCACTTTCTTCCAGTATTTACCTCCATATTTTTAAATAAAATACTTACACTGTTATTTTGTAACTTCCCAATTTTAGAAACTATTTATTGACTTTCTAAAATAAGAAGATAAGTATTCAGCCCACAAATCTTAACACAATGCACCTACCCATTTCTCTTTTGCTTCCCCATATCTTGTCAATATAATATATCAACATTTTGGCTAAATCGGTATTTAAAATTATTCGGACAATGAAATGTTTCCAAACAAGCTAAGGAAAAAACTGAGTAGAAGGTGAAAATGGAATGAATAACATGAATTTCTAGTTAAATATGATGAATTGAATGTGGGCATTTAATTCTGTGTCTTCCTCAAATCCTATTAAAATGATAGAAATACAATACAAAAATGGTATGAACCCACAAATAGGAGTGGAGAAGAAAAAGCAAAGTAATTTCGAGTAATAAAGGAGTAGTTGACTTGGCAGAGAGGAAAATGCAGAAACAAAATGTTTGCATGTGGGATAATGATGAGAGCATATATTCATTCAATCATTCATTTAATAAGTATTTATTGAGTGCCTAATATGTTTTAAGCAATGTTCTAGTTACTGGAGTTATAGTAGTGAACAAAACAGACAAAAATTTTTTCCCTTATGAATCTGTAGTCTAGTTGAGATAAGATATATAAAGAATAAATCAAATATACAGTATAATTAGGGGAGGGAAACAAAGCATGGAAGTAAAATATGAAATGTCATGGAATGGAGCAAAAATGTTATATGGGGTGGCCTGGAAAGGCCTCACTGAGATGTATATTTTGAGAAAAGACCTGAAGGAAGTAAAGAAGCTGATTCCTGGGATAAGAGACTTCCAGACTTCCATTAGTGAACAACTAATGCAAATATTCAGCTGTAGTGTAGGCATGCACGGTTTTAGTCCATTGAACAGCAAGGAGGCCAGTGTGCCTGGAATGGAACGAGCAAGTGTGATGGTAATGGGGTATGAATGAGAAAGATAACACTGTGGAGACCTCAGGATGGAAGCAGAGGAATTTTTACTTCCAATATGGCCAACTAAGTTCTTTATAGGACTGACATTCTTATATATAATAACTGTAAGTTCTGGGGAAAATACTTTCCCCCCCCCTAGAAAAACATCTACCCAAAGGCACTGAAGAGAGAAAAAGCAGCACTATTCAACACTTAGGAAAAGCTTGACATTAGTTAATACTTGAGGGAAGAGAAATTGGTGAGTTTCCATTTTCACAGCTTTTAGTCTAAAAGCAGGCTACCTAGAGTTTAATAGAAAATCCTCATTTTTTCAGGCCTGGAAGACCAGAGAACAACCACAGCATTTAGAAAGTGATGGGTAAATCTCAGGGGGAAAAAAAGTGTCATAGAGAGGGAGACTTAAATTTTTATAAATTCTTCCCAAATCCCTGGATGACCCCTAAATCGCACATATATGATGCAGATTTAAACAACCTAGCTACAGATAAAAATCTGAACTGATATTTGAGATTCAGTGTGCAGTTGCATGCAATAAGTTATTACCTGCTTAAAAAACAACTCAATGATTTTCAGAGGACTATAGCAGAACCCAGAAGCTTTACAACATAATATTCACAATGTCCAAGACTCTATCCTGTATTGTTTGATGAGCAAAACAACAACAACAACAACAACAACAGATAAATGGAACCCATTCTCAAAAGAAAATACAATCAATAGAACCCAACTCTAAGATAATTACATTGTAATTAATAGAAAAAGATTTAAAAACAGTTATTGTAACCATGCTCAATGACATAAAGAAAAATATGTTTGTAATGAATTAATAGGAAATCTCAGCAGATAAATATAAAATGTAAACTATAAAAATAAATCTAGTAGAAATTCTAAAATTGAAAACTACAATATTTGAAATTAAATATTTACAGCACATAGAAGATAACAGAGGAAAGCGTCAGTGAACTTAAAACTAGATCAATAGAAATTATCCGATCTGAAGAACACAGAAAAAGATTTAAAAATTAGAACAGACCCTCAGGGACTTGTGGGAAATTATCAAAATTTCTAACATACATTTAATTGGGAATGTAGAAGAAGAGAGAAATAATGGGGCAGAAAAATATTTGCTAAAAATGACTGAAAATTTTTAAAATTTGGCAAAAGGCATAAATTTAAAAATAGAAAAATCTCAGCCAACCCTAAGCAGAATAAATATGAAGAAAACTATACCCAGGTAAATTATTATCAAATTGCTGAAAACCAAAGCTAATGAGAAAATCTTGATAGCATCCAGAGAAAAACAACAGGTTACATACAGGGGAACTTCAAGTCAAATGACCATGGGCTTGTCATTAGATACTATAAAGGGCAGGCAACATTTTTAATGTTCTGAAATTTTAAAAACTGTCAACCCAGAATTCTATATGCAGTGAAGAGTTTTCAAGAATTGAGACAAAATATAGACACTTTCAGATAAAAGAAAACTAAAAAAATTCATTACCAGAAGACCTAGACTACAAAATAAATACATCGTTTTGGGTTGAAGGGAAATGATGGCAGATGGACACTTGAATATTCAATTAAAAATTCTGGACACCAAGGCTCAGGTGCACTTTCTTACTGATTATTTATCTATGTGCTGAGAGCGTGGCACATCCCTGAGGACATGGAAGCTTCACATTTGGGAGTTGCCAGACCTCACTTTGTGTGTCTCCATTTGGCCTCGCCTGGTTTGCATTCTTCATTATAAACTATAATCATAGGTATAGCATATTCCTGAGTTTTGTGGGTCATTCTAGTGAATTTGTACCTGAGGGAGTTGTGGGAACCTCCAAATTTGTAGCCAGTTGATTAGAAGTGATGGTAACCTGGGGACCCCCAAGCTTATGGCTGGTGTCCTTAGGGGGGTAGTAGGAACCCCAGAATTTGCAGCCAGTCAGAAGCGTGGGTGGTTTGGAAGTTTCTAAACTTGCAGCTGGTGACTAAGGGAGGTTAGTCTTGTGGGAGCTTGTGCCTTTATCCTGTGAAATTTCATCTAACTCTGGTGATGTCAGAATTGTATTATATATAAATAAATACATTTTTCCTCTTGATTCCTTTAGAATTCATATAGTTATTTAAAGTAAAATTTACAACATTGTCAGGTGGTGCTATGAACTGAGTGAGTCCTCTCAAATTCATATTCTGAAGCCCTAAATCCCAATGTAATCGTATTTGAAGACAAGGCTCTTCGAAGATAATTAGGGTTAAATGAAGGCATAAGGGTGGGGTCCTAATCGAATAAGATGGTGATCTTATAAGAAGAGCAGATCTCTCTCTCTCTCTCTCTCTCTCTCTCTCTCTCTCTCTCTCTCTCTCTCCACACACACACACACACACACACACACACACACACACAGAAGAAAACATCTGAGCACACGGCAAGAAGGTAGCTATCTACAAGCCAGGAGGAGAGCTCTCACCAGAACCTGGCCGTACTGGCACCCTGATCTCAGTCTTCCAGCCTCCAGAACTGTAAAAAAACAAACTTCTGTTGTTTATGTCACCTAGTCTATGGTAGTTTGTTATGGCAGCCTAAGCTGACTAAAACATGTAGGGCTTATAAAGTATGTAGATACAATATTGATAACTCTAGTATACAGGAAAGGAAATCAGGGCACAGTAAATGATCCTATATAGTTGCAATGTTTATATATTTTACACGAAGTGGTACAATTTTAACCCAACTTAGTCCAAGAAAAATTAAGAATGTATACTATAATCATATCAGTTTCCTATGGCTGTAGTGCAAATTACTACAAAAGTTAGTGGTTTAAAACCGTATACATTTATTCTCTTACAGTTCTGGAGGTCAGAAGTTCCAAATCAGTTTTATTGGGCAGAAACCGAGGTGTGGGCTCAGCTGAGTTCCTTCAGTGGGCTCTAGGAGAAAATCCGTTTCCTTGTCTTGTCCAGCTTCTAGAGCAGCGTTCCTTGGATCGCTGCCCCTTTGTTTATCTTCAAAGTCAACAGCATTGCATCTTCAAATCTCTCTCCACTTTGTCATCACATTACCTTCTCCTGTACTGTCAAATCTCCCTGTGCTTCCCTCTTTTAAGGACACTTGTGATTACATTTAGGGCCCACCAGGATCCAGGTTAACCTCCCCATGTCAAGATCCCTAATTTAATCACATCTGCAAAATCTTTTCTGCCATACAACACAACACTCACAGGTTCTAGGGATTCAAACCTAAATGACATGGGGGACAAGGGTCAGTTTTCAGTCTACCACAGTCATCTCTAGAGCAACAACTTAAAAATAATGCAAAGAGATACAGCTGAAAGCCAAGGATAAATTAAAACAGAATTCTAAAAAATATTCGAACAATCCAAATATGGCAAGAAAGGTGGTGAAAGGAACAAAAACAGGAGACATTAAAAAAATGACAACAATGTAGCAAACCTAAATTTAACCATATCAATAATTATATTAAGTGTTAATGTACTAAGCACTCTTATTAAAATATGGAAGCAGAGCCTCTCAACCTCTTGCTTTCTGGGGAAAAGAAATAGATTATCCCTTCCCAGTGCTTGTTATGCCCATATGGAAAGATAGGTGTGTACCTACCCAAGTGTAATGTGCTATTCCACTCCCACATACTCACCTGCAGTCTATATGTCACTGTACCCTCACCTTAGTACACACACACACACACTCATACTCCCTTGAGTCTCACCTTTCCATGATGGTAATCTGACAAGACCATCCCCACTACCCAGCTGAAATGGATCAAATCCCCCAATTTGCCAACATGGGTGACATTGTCTCTTGATATTTATCAAGTTCAACTGGATTCATTTCTTTCCAGGTTAGCTTCACATCTCTAGTCTGTGAGCTCTCTAAGAGCAAAGACTTTATTTGTGATTGTGGTCCCCTGAGCCAGGTGTATATAGGCCATTTGGTTGTTAAATACATTAATTAATATATAAAATAAAATAGAAAATAAGTCAGGCTATACTTTACCTACTATATCTTGGATAACAAACTTGAATAAGGGAATAATTCAACCCAGACCATGCCCTCTACTTTGTAAAATAATATCCTGCTGACTTGGCATACTGCCTTATTTTTTCCTGACCAATACTGACATATTGGGTCAAATATATTGACAGTTCTTCTTTGATTCATTTTTTTTTTGAAGGAAATAAAATTCACGTCAGTGAAAAAAATTGATGCTTATAAACTCTCCTCTGAATGAATTTTTACATTTTCATGATAAAATTAAGGAACGATAAATTTTCTTTCACTTTGTCTTTTTTCTTTTCAGCAATCTATCTCAACCTACCTCTGACCTTCTGCACAGAGTCAATGGCATGTTACTGAGATAGAAAAGCAGTGCCGAGTTGCAGGTTTAACAACCAGCTCTCTGGGTGGGGGAATGCCCTGATTTGTAGTGTTTACCAATTTCTGTGGTATAAATATTCCCACCATGGCTAATTTCAAGCTACCCATATGACCTCATGAATGAAAAACTAAGAAGAGCTGGGCACAATAATATCTAAGAGCCAGTACAAGCCATTTTAATAAAGCTCCAGCACACTATTATAAGAAAAACCATGCGATATCAAGGACAAGGTAGAAAGAAACTCTCAGACTCAAAAAGAGTGTTTTGATTCAAGATGTGAAGATAAGTTTCCATTTAAAAAAAATTAAGACATTAATTATTTACTAAAATGAGGCCTGAGCAGCTGCTCATCACCACAACTTACTCATGTACAGTAAGTTCACCCCTATTTCTGATAATAAAAAGATGCTCAGGGTCTGAATTTTTACCTCTATCACTCCCCCAAGAAAATGACAACAAAAGATTTGATGTACATGGTCATTTGTCCTGCATCCCATGAGATGTACCAGCAACTATGGTGACCGTACCATTATCTAAAATATCACCTGGGAAGAAAGAGAAAGCCCCTGAATCACTGTCCTTGAAATATCCCATGAAGCACTGGGGAAATGTCCATTTAGGGACAAAGAGGGGACTTGTGATTGCTGATTGAATGGGAATGGGTGGAGAGAGTTAGTGAGGTGGGGCCTTAACCAGGAAAAATTGCTGAGAATGTGTGGAAACGGATATTTGACAGAGGAAAGAAAGGGACAAGTACTTGGAACCACAAATGCAGACCAAAGGTCACAAAGCTCCTGCTTCTTGCCCATAAGTGTAATGACAAGTTTACTCCTCTTTGCATGCCAGCTAAGCAAGAGCCAGCAGGGCATCCCCTGACTTTGCCACCCAGCTAGGCCTGGAGTCTGCCCCAAATACAATCACAGATATCCCCAGGCTTGAATTCCATCCAGAGACTAGTTATTTGATGCAATTGCAGATGGTCTGAAAAACAAACTCCCACCCAAACATGTTGTACTTGGGGAGACTGCAATCTCTATGATCACGTCTCCCAGGATTACGGCCCACTCTGACCACAGGATCCCTCTAAAGGCATGACCAGCCGACAGAAGTGGGCACAATTCCACCATGTAATTTTTGTCTGGAAAGTGAAATACCTCTGTCATTACATCATTTTCCTTAGCACAGCAATCCCTTGAGAGAATAAAGCCTAACTAAGATCCCTTTTCAAAGGCAACTATTGAAACGACCTTCTTTTAATATTCTCTCACATCTTCATGACCTTGTTCAACTTTCATACAGTTTCTTGTTTTATCCTCAAAATCATGCATCGAGGTGTGTATTATAATTCCTGCTTCCTGGTCCAATCCAGAGTTGCTGCTTGCCCTTTCCGCCTCCCAGTGAAAGGTAACTTTGAGCAGCCTGGCCAAATTATCTGAGGGACTGATTCCCTGTGACAACCCTTACCCCCCTCTCCTGACCCACAGGCCTGAACAAAGAGACTGCCGGAAACTCCTGACAGCTGCCAAGTGGGTAGCCGCAGCGTCCTGGAGAGGAATTCTAAGCTCACAACAGAGCATTTCTCATCTAGTTTTTTATAGAATTGGGTTTGAGGAGGGGTTGGTGACTGGCCAAAGATGGGTGGCAGAATGATGAAATCATGCAAGCCCACAACTCTGATTCTGTGGTGATGGTAATGAGGACAGGCTTTTGTGCCAACCAGAATGTGCCTGGTTACACACTCCAGTTAAAAATAGTAATGGCTTAGGAGTAGGCATGGTTGTCAAAAAGAAATTTTACTTTATCTGTAATATTCTAATTTTTTTAAAAGAAAGCATATTCATGATTAGTTATAAAATCATAAGTTGTCTTTAAAATTCAGAAAAAAATGGCCATCGCTGCTGCTTTGAGAGCCCTCGGGTTCTCAAGCAGGGAGGAGTCAGGGGAGATTTCTAACTTCTGCTCTAATTATCTCAGATGCACATCTTTCACATCCATTCAGGTCAGCCAACATTTGATGACCCAGTACTGCAAAGCATGAAGTTTCACTGTTTGCTAGGTACAAAGCATGTGGGACTCTCTGGCGGAAGGTAATGAATCTCAAATCAGCTACACCCATGATTGGCTGGGGGCAAGTTGAGGCAACAGACGGAGGGGCAACTAACCATAACCAGAGACAGAGGATGTGGGTCTTGTATTAGTGATAACATCGGAGTGGGCCCTGAAGAACTGGTGGAATTTTGATATGTAAGGGCAGGGGTGGTGGAGGGGCAGAAAAGTCTGGAAAGAGGAAATATCTTGGAAGCAAATTAGGTTGTAGATGAAAAAACTCATCGTCAGTTTCAATTCCACCCCATCACTGATTCCCGTCTTCTGGGATGTCTCGTCGTTGCACCCCACTTTACATCTCTACCACCCCCTTCATTCTGGAGGACCTCAGCAGGAGACAACGTGTGTGAAAGCTCAGTTTTTTTCATTAATGTTGATATTCACAAGACCACCAGAGGGAAACAGGAGTGGGAAGCAAAGGTCAGAGAGATTAAGGAATTTGCCCCAATGATGAGGACGGAATCAGGATGCTAACCCGGTCTCCCTCCACCACCAGCTGTCAAATAAGATGAATGGTGTCTTGCTTAGGTTTACAGACCCCTGACTCAGATCAACCTGGTTTTAGTCCCAGCTCTGACATCTGCTGTGTGACCTTGAACAAAGTATGTAACCTCTTGTGTTTTCATGTCTATAAGTGTAAAATGAGACTAATAATTCTTACACCAGAGCTTTTAGGCAAATTAAAAAAAAAAGATAATGCCTGTGAAATGCTTAGTATAATGTCTGGAACATAGAAAGTGTTTAAGCATTCATTTGTTATTACCTCCTATCATTTTCATCATTATTATTACCCCACACTGTCTTTCATTCAGTACTTGAATTTTCGAGTCTGACAGGAGGCTGGAGGCCATGTCTGAGTCTTTTTCTTAATCTTGTTATCCTCCTCAGAAAAACTGCTCCCACCCCATTTGCAGACTTCACAAGAATTCTCAGCCTGCTTGTGCCACCGCTCAGTACATGGTTTGGAATCCTTCTGTTAGCACAGCTGTTTCTGGGGTCTGGGGACATTCTGAGGACCCTAGAGGGAATATATACTAGAGTAGGTCCATTGAGCAGGCCGAGTGGGGGGCAGGGTATGCAAGTAGCCTCCACATCCTGTTTCCATATCCCCACAGCACCCCATCCAGCAGGCCACCACCCCTTCTAAGCTGTGTGCTACCCTGGGCTGGCCCAGATGAAGAGCTTATCTACACCGTGGCTTGGATGGGTTTTCTTTCAAGTTCACCCACAGGGGGACATGAGAGCTGGAGCTCATCAAATCCTAGACTCTCCTAGCCTTACTCCTGGGGCCAGATCCCTTCATCCCTGACCAGTTCATCTAGGGACAGGGTAATGACCAGGAAGAAGCTCAGAGTCTTCTGGGACTTCCACCCACTGATCTCAGCTCTTCCCTCTGCAGCAACCCAGCCCCAGTCTTTCTTCCATGAGCACCAAGTGTCTGTCCCCACACTGCACATCCTCACTTCCAGAATTTTCGATGAAATTCATCTGCCTCCATCCTCTTATTCTTCAGATGGGAAAGCCAAGGGCCATGGCTCAAGTCACAGTGCTGGCCCTGGAACTCAGAACCAGCCTTTTCCTCCTACACCAGTCACCCTCAACCTCTCTGCACATTAAAATCACCTAGGACCTTTCAAAAACTCCAAAATCCCAGCCACGTGCCAGATCAGTAAAATCATACTCTCTGGAGCTGGGCAGGCATTTGCGGTTTTCTGTAAGTTCGCTAAGCAATTCCAATGTGTGGATAAGTTTGGAAGCTACTGTCCTCCCACCCCAGCACCAAGAACCACAATAAATGGCCAGGCCACAGGCTAAGTGCCTTGAATAAATACCCATCTTGCCTCAGTGATCCCTTTTTGATTTCTGACATTCTGAACATCAGGACAAACTTCTTGATGTATGAGTGAAAAGCTGCTATGTATTTGTCAGCTACTGTAAAGTTATGTACATGATATGCTCACTAAAGTTGAAATAAATTAAAATGCTTAGACAAATGTTCAAAACCACAATGAAAATTCTCTAACTACACACTAATATCTTCACTGTGTTTATAAACAATAAAGGTTAATGTTGAAGTTAATTAATGATAGGCTTGACTTTTTATGAATAAAATTTCAGGAAAGAGAAATATACATTAGATCTCTTAAATTTTTTTAACATAAAGTATATGATATCCAAGTGTTTCTAATGGAGTTACAATTATTTGCAAATTTTTCAGTTCTCACTGAGCAATTAGATAACCTCTTTTATCATATTTATTTATCTACTAGTTGCACCCTGCTTCTCCCTGTGGAAAGAACTCAAGTAGACAAATAATGTTCTATGTTCACTTGATTCAATAATGTACATATAATTTTGGACATGTGTTGCTTTTAACAGAACTTGATGTCTTTGACTCTCAGATCTTTGAGTTAATGAGTCTAGTCATTGATAACTGTCTGGGTCGTGGACTCTCTTTGAGTGTCTGCTAAAAATATTGGCTCTTCCTTGGGAACAGGCACATACTCACATCAAAGCAATTTTGCGCACAATTTCTGGGAGCACCTGGATACCTAAAGTCCCTTTGGTCCCCAGTCAAGTCCAAAAAAATGAGGAAACAGAAGCCCAAAAGGCTGAGGTGACTCAAGCTGCCACTAAATTATACTCTCAGGATTCGAATGAACTCCAATCTGCCGACTGTACGGCCATTCCAGGATAAACAAGCCAAGGGCAACTTTGCCTGGTTCAAAGCCTAAATCTACTGCCTATTAGCTATGCAATGTGCAAGCTACATCACCCTCTCAGTCCCTTGGTTTCTTTGTCTGGAGACGGAGATGATGAAAACAGAACCTTCCTCACTTGCCTGTCACCTTGTTAGTGTTATAGTGGCATTTGCTACAATTATTTATAAGTGAGGGAAAAAACACTGTGATGTGGCCCCAAGCCTGCAGTCCTGGGACACACCACTCTGCATCCCCAGTTCCTCCTGGACCCCATTTTCAAAGTCATCACCAACCAGGGCTAAGGTAGGACACAGGAAGTCCAGGAGCTAGCTGCTCTCAAAGAATAGTCTTTAAGTTCAACACGGCAAACCACCTCTCTCAGGCAGAGGAAGGACCAATGACAAGAGGAGGATGGAAGGAGATGGAGAGATTCAGATGCTGTGAAGCCAGCCTGGGAGAGGGGTGGGGCTGCTCCATGAGGGAGGCCTGACCTAATTTAGGTCCCACCCTCGGGGTAGTAGAAACATTTGGTGACTACAGTAAGGATGACAGTACAGGCCAAGAGAGGAAGTGGGGAAGGCAGGGCTGGCCACACTACAGAAGGGCTTTCTGGGAGTGTCCAGCCACAGGAACCTTCAAGCAGCCCTGGCTGAGAGTTCTGAAAAACCCCTCCTTCTCTGAAGCCGTGGGACGGGCTGTTGGATCACTTTCAGTTTTGTTTCTGCAAGAAACGAAACTTGACAAGAAGACTCCGGAGACCAGAGCATGGAGGGAGCCTTCCAGGTGTGCAGGAACTGGTAAGGAGCTGCTTCTGTAGCGGTGACCTGAGGTTCCCTAGTGAGAGGAGCAGACAGAATATAGCTGTTTCTGAAATGAGGAGAAAAGGAGGGACAAGGTGGGTACTGTGGCTCCCTAGGCAGGGAAGGCTTAAACTCAGTAGATCTCTGAGATAATGGAATAAGAAGTAGTTGGCATTACCTTACATCACTGAAACTTGCTCCTTCCACCTGCCTCCCAAGATAGTCTAGATTTTCTGGGATACTCCTAAAGCCAAAAAGTCAGGCTAATTGTACCTGCTGGGCTACTTGTACTTATCAGACCTCGGGTCTTAACTCAGGGTTCTGATCGTATGGCCTTCACACCAGTCCAAGACTATTCCCCACTCACCTTGAGAAGGAGCTGTGGGGTGAGGTAAGAGGGACTTAGCAAGGGTCCAGGATCACACCTCTAACTCAGGGGAACCTGGCCATTAAAGGGCCTCGCTCTCAAAGCTCCCTACCTGTGGGAACCAGGGGATATCCTGCCCAGAGATCTTTGCTCCATTCATACCCTCCTGGCTCTCAGGTATATGAACCAGCTCAGGAGAAAGAGCTGAGGGGACAGGACAAAGAGAACTGGGAAAGTGAAGTAAAAGTGCCTCCTTTCACTTCAATCAGCTCTGCTGCAAGCAAGAGCTGATCAAAGTGAAAGGAGGCATTTCTTGGCAGTAAGGAGTGTTAAGAAATACCCTGCCCAGGAACTGGGAGACTCAGAAGCTTGTGTTCCTTGGGCTCTCCAAGAAAGGACTCAGGGCCTCTCTGTGGGATACACAGGTGAGCCTGGAGGCAGGGGATAGGTGGATGGCTTCTCACTCTGAGACATAGAGATTCTGAAAGTTGGCATTGCCCTTACAGGAAGTGTGGGTATGCCAGGGCTGGTTTTCCAACCAGCTGTGGGCCAAGCAGAAGAATACTTGAAAACAAAACAAAAATATTTGAAAGAATCTGATATTTGTAATTTCATCTTTTAAACAGCTTTACCAAGGTATAATTGACATTAATTGCCTTTATGGTACATTTTTAAAGAGTACCCTTTGACATATGTGTATACCCATGAAACCATCACCACAATCAGGGTAATGAACCTATCTATCACGCTAAAAAGTTTTCTAGTGCCCCTTTGTAATCTTTTTCTCCTGCTCCTTCTCTCCCACCTCCACTAGCTGGGGCATATAGAGTATAGAGTATCCTTACATTTATTTTATGATTTTGCATTTCTGATTTGGGATCAACATGAGGAAGGAAGATAGGTGGCATCATCATCACATTTTCAGTGCTTGAGGCCTTGAAAGATCTTAACCCAGCAACCCTGAATGTGAAATATGGCTTCACATTTTATACCATGAAATAAGCCTGTTTTTCTTCTCACTTCATCCTGCAGCAAAAGAAGTGTGGCCTCTGCCCACCTGGTTCTCCATGAGGCCTACTGCCAGCTGTTTCTCGTCCTCTGCCCGGAGTGCAAGGAACCCATCTTACAGGAGAAGATGGATGAGCACTGCAAGAATGGACACCAGCAGGTAAGGCAGCCAAAGGAGGGACAGAAGTGGGAGCACTGGGAGGCCAGGCAGGGTCCGGTCCTTGCTGAAACAACTGGCTTGGTTGCCATGGGCAAGTCATTTAGCCTGGATCCCCCTCTGTCAAGTGGACATGATAATTCTCATACTAAACTGAGTCTACCCCAGTTTTCTCATTCCCCACTCTTTCCCTACAGGCTTATGGGTTTGGCTGAGGCAAGGGATCCGTTTCAGGAAAGGCTAAATGTTCTTTTGAGATTTGTGAAAAGGAGAAGCAGGAAAGAGATGCTCTAGAAGGCAGCCATGGTCAAGGTCAGTCTAAGGCTGACCTTTTTTTTTCCTGCTCTTTCATGTCAATCCCTTCTTGGGCTCCTCATTTATCTTTCTGGAGATCCCCAAGCTCAGGCATCTGTTTCAACTCAATGGGTCTTTCAAATACTTCTCGAACATGGGGCTGGTACCACAGGGTGACTGAAGTAACTATACCTGACCCCTCCCTCTAGGAGCTCACAGACCCAAACCTGCAACATGCTAGCCAAGGCAGACATTGAAGAAGGCTGCAGGTATTGGTTGGAACTCGAGTTTCTCTCTCTGTGTTTAGGTTGGGTGTGCAATGTGCCAGCAGAGCATGCAGAAGCACTTGCTGGAGTCCCATGAGGTGAGAGTCAAGTGTGATTCATCCTTTACAGCCAAGCAGCCAACCTGGGAGGAGAGGAAGGGGAAAGAGCCGCCAATAATATATTTCCACCTGACCTCTCACCTCACCCAAGTAGGTTTGGCGAACAGTGGTGAACTAGCTGACCATGGGGACACAGAGACCCTTGTCCCCCCAGATGCTGGCCAGAAGGACTTGCCATGGTCTATGAGCCCAAAAGAGCTCAAATTCTCTGAAGAGAGTCCCTATTCTGGCCCTTCCCATCTGCTTTTTTATTGGCTTCCATCCCCTAAGTAAACAAGCTCATATCCATCCCAACTGGGCTGCAATAGCTACAGGCCAGTAACCGTGCCCATCCCGCCTGCCTCCCTGCAGGCCACAGAATGCCAGGAACGCCCTGTGGAGTGTAAGTTCTGTGAGGTGGCTGTGCGCCTCAGCATGCTGGAGATCCATGAGCACCACTGTAGCAACCGGATAGAGCTCTGCCCAGACTGCGGCCAGCTCATCAAGCTCTCAGTGCTGGCCAAGCACAGAGATGTCTGTCAGAGTGAGAAAGGCCAGCTCGGAAGAGGTGAGCAATGCAGGCTGAGGAGGAAAAGGGAAGCCTCAAGGAAAGGAAGCATCTCCTGGGTGGGATGCAAGGAATGTAGGTGTTTAACAGGACAGATGTCATGTGTATGACAGATGTGCAAGTCTCAAATTCATTTGGCCATTCTAGTTCTAGACTACTAGAGAGGACTTCTTGTGTGTCTGCTAGGGGCTTCAAATGGCTGGTCCAGGGAGATCAAGAGGCAGGACGTGGGGGCCTGGGAGCCACACAGATGGGTGCAGAGGCAACAGGGGCCCTACAAAATAGGGGGCTTCCTTGGAACTCCTCCAGCACAATCCTAGCCTGGCAGAGATCCACTTGTATGCTCTTACAGATGAGAAACACATGCACAGAATAAATCAGGGGCTTGCTAGAGACAAATATAAAGAAGGACACCCAAGTTTCCCAACACCAAAGCTAGAGCTTTTTCTACCAGCAGCAGTACACTAAAGGAAATTAGCTGTAGCTCCTGACCTTTGGGCTTTCATGGTAGCTCCCTGGTACCATTTCATGTTCTCTGGACCTAGTTACCTCTTTAAGAGGTGTACTGACAGAAAACACAAGCAATCATGTGTTTTTATTATGTTTTTATTAACATGGTAACATGTGAAGAGAGCCTAAAACCCCTGGGACGTGAATCTCTCCTAGTAAACAATCGATCCAAGGTCAAAACTGGCAAAGGAAAATCTGGAATGCTTGAGAGTCAAGTATATTTCCTTCATTCCAGCATGGCTGGGCTTTAGCACAACCCTACTTAAAAATAACTTCATCAACACAGTACAACTTCAACAAGACAACACAGCACAATACAATCAGCAAAGATACGTACAACAACACCTAGTTTGATCCCAGAGCTCAGATACTTGGTGAAGTGAAAGAGCAGTCAGATTGGATGGGACTGGCATCTGTGGTAATGGCTCCCTTCTTTTCCTTAGAAACCAATCCTTCTCCAGGAAAATGTTTCTTCATCATGGTCATGTGCTGCCCTGAGTGAACGTCTATGGCCATAAAGGAAATGATGTGGATTATTTGGCAAAAGGTTGCCTATGGGTCCAAGGACATTGTCAGTGCAGGACACTCATGGCCAGGCAGGCTCGGAACAGTTCATATTTATGACTACAGGCCATGTATGCAGTTGTGGGACAGCAGGGCTATTATTGTCAAGGGCAATCATTTTTGGTGTTGTTTCTGTGTTTATTTAGGGAAGAGAATTTCAGCTCCTGAAAGAAATAACTACTGTCGTTACTGCAACAAAATGATCCCAGGAAATAAGTATTTATGCCATGTGGTGAGTAGCAATTAGTCATTTTCTAACGGTGCCCACACTTGTCCATATTCCAAAAAGGGTGGAAGGAAAGATAGATTCAATTTTACATAGCATGGATATTAGAGGGTCTTGTATTTATTTTTGCTTTGCTCAAATTGTGAATTGCTTTAGGCTAATTTATCGTATATAATTGGTCTCCATTTGTGCCAACTCTTCAAAGAATCTCCCTGACCAGTCCAGCTATCCCTGATCACCTCTGAACATCAACCATCAGGGCCTGGACATTGCAATTTGGTTCTTGATAGGACCTACCTTATAATTTTCTGTCTCTTGTCTATTAGATTGTGAGCTCCTTCGCAAAAGTGAATGACTTTCTCAATCTTCCCATAATAAAGCTGATCTCAGTGCTGGGTACCAAAGGAGAACTCTGTAGAGGTGTAATGATGTGATTGGTTGGTTGATTTTGCCTGGGAACACTCACGGACTCTTTACTCCATAGCTCTAAGCACCTTTTGGTGCTTTAGCTGTGCCAAGTCACTTTCCTCTTTTGCAGGATGGAGCGTTTTCCCTCTGGGAAAATTTACCAAGGCTTATTTCCAAGGAATTCATATCCTTCTTGAACAGAGAGCTATTTATCTTTTCTTAACCCCTCAATTCAGAGAACTTTAAATATCAGAACTAAAGAAACCTTAGGATGATTTAGATCTTTTTGTTTATTGTAGTAAAATACATATAACATAAATTCATCATTAATGATATTTAATACATTCACAAGGTCGTGCACCATCACTTTTGTCTGGCTCCAGAACATTTTCACCGCCTTAAAGAGAAACCTGTACCTTTAAGCAGTCACTCCTTTCTTCTCCCTTTCTCCAGCCCCTGGCATCCACTAATCTGCTTTCTGTCTCTATGGATTTGGCTATTCTGGACATTTCAAATAAAGGGAATCATATAATATATGGTCTTATGTGATTGGCTTCTCTTAGCAAAATGTTTTCAAGGTGCATCCACGTTGTACCATGTGTCAGTGCTTCATCCTTGTATGGCCTTTAAGGTCATACTACCCTTTGTTTATCTATTCATCTACCGATGGACATTTGGGTCATTTCCACCTTTCAGCTCCTTGCTTTTTGAAATGTGGTCTGTGGGCCAACAGCATCAGCAACTCCTGAGAGCTTGTTAGAAATACAGAATCTCAGGCCCTCCCCCTAGATATGCCAAATCAGAATACGCAGTTTCGCAACATCCATTGTGATTAGAGTTTGAGAAGCAATGAACCCGGCCAAGTGCTTCTCAGCCTTAGCTGCATACTGAAATCTCCTGTGTTTTCCTTAATACTGATGCTTATCCTATTACATAAGTGGTCTATGTCTTTCCTTTGAATCAGAAGATACTTGGTGAGCATCAAAGCAAGAGTGGAGTTGACTACTCACTCCCCTTCAGGATGTCCAGACTGGACACCTAAACACTTGAAGCTCTAATAAACATTGTACTGGATTTGCGGTCAGAAACCCTGAATTTTAGTTCTGCTCTGCCACTTACTGGCTGTGTAGTTCCCCTGAGCATCTTTTTTCTTTTGAGGAAAATGGGGATAATGGGGATAATGATTTGTCTGTTTCTTCATTAAAAGACCACTCACCACCACATGTACCTCCATACCAGTACACACACACACACACACACACACACTGCCTTCTCACTTGTTAATCATAAAGGAGCTTTCTATGTTCCTATCTAAATCTGGCTGGTACACTACATCCCATCTTTTCTGCCTACACAAAGTCATTGCTCCATTGTTCCAGTATTTCTCCCTTCTCTCTCCTACAACAGGGAGAGGTGAAATGAGCTGCACTTGTAGGCAGCAACAGTCTCAAACTGTCCACTCCAGTATGTTCTAACATTTGGTATGATAAGCTTTTAAAGGGATACTATTAACAAATATTTACATTGATAGTGCAATCTTTGGCTTGCATGGAAAACATTCTCACTCTCTTTTTTTTTTAATTTGCAAATTAAAATCACTTACTGAAATCACTTACACCAGGTGGTTTTATGGTTCTCAGTCTTTCGCTTTATATTAATATGACCCAAAAACAGAAAGGAAAAAAAATGCTTCTCTTGCTTTAATGTCCTGCCAGACACCATCTTCTTTCTTTGTTCCCATTTGTGGCAAAATGTTTGAACAAGTTGTCTCCAGTCACCATCTCCATTTCTTCTTCGCCCATTCTAACACACACTCTAATCTGGCTTTTGTACCTGCAACCCCTACTCCCCCCTCCCCACAAAAAAAACTGCTTTTTTCAAAATCATTAATGAACTTCACATTGCTAAATCCAATGGTCAGTTCTCCGTCCTCGATTTTTAAGGAGACCACTGTTCATCACTTCCTCTTCTTCAATTCACTATTCGGTTCACTTTTTCAATTCACTTCTTTCTTGGCTTCTAGAATATTAGACTATTCTGTTTTTCAATTACCTCACTGGCCTCTCCTTCTCTTGCTCCCCAACCTCTTAATTTGGGAGTCCTAAAGTTCATTTTCTGTGTTCTTCTCTACCTATATTCACTGCTTCAATTATTTCATGAAATCTTGTGATTTTTAAAAATGCCTTATATAGACAGACACTTCCAAATCTACATCCCATTCTAGACTTTTCTCACAAACTCCAGATTTATATATCACTGCCTACTCCACAGCCTCACTTGAATATTTTATAAACAACCTATTTAAAATTGTTACCTCCCTCCCCATCCCACATTCACCATCCCCCTTGCCTTTCTCTACTATTTTCTTTTGGATAGCACTTATCAACTTCCAACCCATTATCTAATTTATTTCTTTATTAAGCCCTTGTTAATTGTCTCCTACCATCCCAGTTAAAGAACAAGCTAAGCTCCACTGCTCCCCTTCATGCTAACTGCTCCCAAGTCACAAATTCTCTACTTTCTAATTCTTTCAGCTATTTCTTCTGGCATTTAGTTCCATATTTCTAAAGTGTGTTCTTATACTGCTAATGTTTTTTTTCTTTCAATTTTTGACATCTATTAATTCATAAGGATTTAAGAATATGGATTTTGCTTTATTACACCACTTATCCTACACACACCTCCAAGTTTTTTCTCTCCATCCTCCCAGTTTATTGATATCACTCAGTTTGGTTAAATTAACAATCAATATTATATTACAACCATGTAAATATTATATTATTATGATCAGGTAAATATTATATATGGCTGTGCCATATGAATTGCAATTACATTTGTTTTTTTCTACAACTTTTTGTTTTCCCTGGAGTTAATAATGGCTTTAATTTTTCATATGCTTCACTCTCTAGGTATCTATCACTAAGTCATCCCTAAAACTTTCTATCAGATCTGAAAATTCCCCCTTCAGTACAATCAAACACATCAGATATTCTATTCATTTCTTTTTCGGGGCATGTGGCTCCCCAGGCCTGATAAGTAGCTGTCATTCTGGAAATTTCTTCCACTATTTCCTGTGTTGGAGTTGTTCCCTAAATTTTAGGTTCAGATCTTTTTCTTTCTTGTTTTACTCTTGCTTTGGTGGAACATATCCTTGAATAGTTTCTTGAGAAGTAAAGAATGGGAGGCTAACTTTTTTAAACCTTATATGTCTGAAAATGATAGCTTGGATGGCTACAGAATCTATCTACCATCTTAATTTTTAAAATGATATTACAAAAATGTTCAGCAAATATAAAAGTAAGGAGCGAATATAAAAAAAAAAATCCCATGTATTCATCACCCAGATATATCAATCATCAAAAGTTTTCAACATTTGCTTCATCTGTCTTTTTTCCTTTCTTTTTTGTTTTTTTCTAAAGTATTCTAAAGCAAATCGAAGATATCCTGTCCCTTCCATTCATCACTTTAATATCCACCTTAAAAATAGTCAATTTCTTAACTACAATGCCTTTATTATTCTCAACAGTAGTAACAATAATTCTTTTCTACCATCTTTTTGGGGTCTTCTATTTACCATGCTCATTCATTACTGCTGCTACTATTTTCTCCTCTCTTACCTTCTATTGAATTAAGCAATTTTTCTTCATTTTTCTTTCTTCTTTTCTACTCATTTGGCAATTTTTCATTCTATTTCTATATTTACTATCCTTAACATTTTAATATGAATGCCTGACTTCATAAAGTCTAAAATTAATCATATTCTCTGCCCTCTTACAAACAATACATGAATTTGAGAATATGTTAACTCTGATCCTCTAGTTCCACCATATATATATAAATGCTGCCAGAATAATTTAGTTCCATCTTGTTTTCATACTATCCCTCTTTAGTCATTATTACTTTGTTGTCTTATGCAACTCATGCCTGCTTGGATATACTCACATGTTTACCTTTTTCTTTGCTCACATCCTTTCTTGAATCCCAAGCTTGCCTTCTCAGGAAGATTTTTCTCTCCTGAAATACACTTTTGAGTTCCTTCAGCAAGAAACTGTGAATAGCAAATCTTTAGTTGCCTGAACATGTACTACTTCTTTCTGCATTCTTGAATAGTTTAGCTAGATATCAAGGTATAGGTTAACAGTTACTTTCTCTTAACATTTTGAAAATTATTCTACCATCTTCCCACGTCTGATTGCTGTTGATAATCTTTCCATGTAATTCTCTGCTTTCTGTGTAATTGTCATTTTTTTGTAGATAACCTTTATCTTTGGTTAATTTCAAGATCCTCTTTGCCTTTGATTGTCTGTGACTTCATCACAACATAGCTCAGGATTTGTTTTTACTCATCCTGCTCAGAACGATGTTCTCAAATGTGTGTGTGTGTTTCCTCTTTTTCTTCAGGATTTCTCCTGCTGAATCTAAAGATTTGTGTTCTTAATCAGTTGAGAAAAAGTTTCGGCTCTAATCCCTTTGGATCCTCATTGTTGCCTAACTCTCCTATGTTCTCCCAATTCTTTCTGTGGAACATAATGGGTGTATATTAGGCCTTCTCATTCTAACTTCATGTCTCCTAGGACATTTCACACTTTTTCCATTTCTCTCTCCTATATTCTGGTAATTTCATCCATTGAGTTTTCATTTCTATCTCTATCACTCATTCAAATTTGCCTACTCTTTATTCATAGGATCTTATTCTTTTCTCTTGTTTTATTCACTTTTAATTAATTTTACACTCCTATCCTATAGTTCTCTTATCTGAACATCTTGGAGACTAATCCTGCTATTGATTGTGTTTATGACTCTTACTCAAGGTAAATTGCTTCCTTGTGTATTTGTAAGTTCGAATTGTGACTTTTTCTATTTGGTGGGACACTTATCTGTGAGAATCTTGTATGACCTAGTTTGAAGTTATGTACCTTCCAGAGGGATTTTGTTATTGCTTCTGCCATACATCCCAATATTTATGTTAATTCTTCTGCTTGGGTATTCCCAGACCATGAGGCTAATGTAAATCTGAGCCCCAGATACAAGAATGGCATGGGCCTGTGATTTTGAGTTTTCAGGAGTGTCAGTTTTTCTTCCCCATACTCAAATTCCAGCTCAAGGTAGACAAGATCCCTTGCCACTTTTCTTTTCCAATTAGCTTATTCTTTTCTCTTAGACACCATACTTTAGCCTTCATTGTTCTCAGCTTTATGCATGGAAAGGGAAGTCGTACTTCCAATTCCCCAAGCCCTTAGTTGCAAGATTGACCACACGTCACCTCCCAAAGTGTCATGTGCTTAACTGGTCGAGTCTCTATTCCTGGAACATGGAGCTTGCCTGCTTGCTTGCTTGCTCGTTTGCTCGCTCGCTTGATTGATTAATTGGTTGCTTTCTTAAAAAGTCAGCTATCAACTTAAATGAACGTTTGTCATATTTTATCAAGCATTTCTAAGTGTTTGTAGTGGAAAGTTTTCAGGTTATCTAATCTATTGTGTTGTCCAACCATTAAAGCCAAAGTCATTTTTAAATCTGATATATTACTCACAATTGCAGGATAAATGTCGTACAATAACAGAGTCTGCAAAATATCTTCCAGTTGGAGAGTCAAGCATTTCTCCTCCACCCCTTCCAAGTCAGGCTGCTGAAGATCATACTTTCACAGTAGAAAAAGATGTCCGTCCAAAGATGAAAAATATAAACAGATTTCCCCTTCTTCCTGAAAGTTCAACAAAGCAATCACCAAGTAGCACAAATAAAACCACGGATCTGCCTTTGAAGTCAGAGCACAAGCCTTGGGTCATCTCCACTACAGAAGATGAGGCAGCCTATGACATTCTGAGGAGATGTTCTCAGTGTGGTATCCTGCTTCCCCTGCCGACACTGGACCAGCATCAGGTACACAGCCTCTGTTCTCTCCTCACCTGGCTGTCAATCATCTGGACAGGGTTTAGAGAAATCCAAGCCCTGCAGGATGTTCCCATACACTGCCACTGGGAAGGCCCTTCTTTATCTCCCCCTTCTCTGTGTGCCCAAATGCACTCTATCGTAGCATTTACCACCTGGTTTGTTTATCTAATCTCCCAGAGACTGGACCACCTTTGAAGGTAGGGCCAGATCTTTCATCTCTGTGTCTTCAGTTCCTGGCCCAAGGGCTGACCACGGCAAATGCTCCAAAACTGTCGAGTTAAATGAATGGAGCAGAGGGAATACAGTTTAGCTCTCTCACGTAGAGGTAAGGCAACTGAGACCCAGATAACAGAGCCTTGGTCAAGATCTTAAACCAGTTGGTGTCTCACCTTCAGCAAATCAAGGTGTACTTCCAGCAGATCAGGATTTTCAGCCTCAATATTCTGACTTTTATACCCTAGATTATTTTCTAGTAATAACAAAATTTAGCATTAGTGGTAGTTAATTATAAGCTAATTACAATGCAAAGCTCTTTACAAATGATTAAGCTACATTACAAACAGTAGGCAGGTATTTTATCCCTATTTTATAGATAAAGAAAATGGACAGAAAGGCTGAGTAGCTTCCCCAGGGTTATACAATTATGTCACAGAATCCAGCCTGGGATCCACATGTATATAGTTTTAAAGTTAATGCTCTCCAGACAGAGCGCTTCACTTAAAAACAAAAAAGAACAAAAAAAACCCACTTTTTATTATTTTTTTGTTTTTCAAAACACAAAAGTACTAGATTTTGTTGTAACCGGTTGATATAATATCATACAAAGAAATATAGAGGCAAAGCTAATCCTCCTCACTCTCACCCCAGCTCCTCCGCAGTCCCATGCCCTGAGATACCAACGTCAGTAGTCTGGTGGGTGTCTTTTCAAAACTTTACCTTTGCTCACACAAATCTGAACAAGCTTACACAGGGTTTGAATTTTTTCTTTGCCTCACACCTTATTTTCCTGTACTCATTACTCTGCCATTTGTCTTTTTCACTTAATATATGATGCACATTCCTTACCAAAAAAAGTAGACCCAAATCTTATTTGTCTAACTTCTTTACGCATCTATATATGCACATAATAATTTTACAAGTATGGAAAAATTTCATTCTGGCTGGGGGTGTTATTAGAGCCATAATCTCTTGCTTCCCATAATTTGTTGTTTCCTTCCATACTTTTATCTATCCTTATATAAAAGGGTTGATGGATTTAGCAAACATATTACTTAGAGAAAATATATTACTTAGAGAAGAATAACTACAAACTAACTGCATGGGACATACCTCTACTAAAAAAAAATCTTCGTTTCTCCAAAATTAACATTTAACTGGACATTCCTATATTTCATCTGGCAACCACATGCAAACATACACATTTGGAGTCCAGTTATAAACATTTCTTTGCATCTTAATGTTATTTTTTCCCAGGGCCTTAACTATTTTATTTCAATTATAGTTGACATTCTATATTATTTTATATTAGTTTCAGGTGTGCGGCATATAGTGGTTAGACATTTACACAATTTGCATCTTAATGTTATGATTCAGCAATACCTGAGGACATCCCTCTAAGTCAAATGATATGACTCTTTCATTTTTAATGGCTGCATAAGAGTCCTTGGCATGAGTGTTCGCTAATCTGTCCCTCCACCCCCCTAATGATGGCAGGCCTCTAGTAAACACTGTCCCAAGCCCCCCATAGGCCTCTCCTGGCTCACTGGGCTCCATGCCTTTTCTCTGTAATCTGTAGCTCTGTGTTCCTACTCCTGGAACTGGGGATAGCAATATCCAGAGACTGGCACTTCTCACTTTAAATTCGTCAAACTTTTTTTATGTCCATTTCTTTAGGAGAAATGTCGGTGGTTAACTTCATTTAAAGAAAAACAAGTGAAAAACTCCAGCTAGATTTGGAAAAGAAAAGGTACTACAGATTCGGAAAATTTCATTTTAATGCTGGTTTTCCTGCTTACTTTCTGTGGTAGTCCTTACTTGTGAGAAGAGATGGGTTTTATTCCTTGGATTTCCTTCCTATAGGAGAAAAGGTTTGGATTTTAATTGTTTTTCTTTTTTTTTTTTTTTTTTTTGAACAGAGATTTTGATTTGCCCAAGATCTGCAGATAAACTAGTTGGAGAAAAGCCTCAAGCCCTTCTGCCCGAGAATTCCGATAAAGCATCAGGGGCCCCTAGCCTGAACACCTTGGGGACCCCAACTTCATCTATTTTACATTCCCATTAGCAATATATGAGAAATCAAGTTTCCCCACATTCCTTGGCCAGCATTTGCTGTTGTCATTGTCGTTTTTTTCTAATTTTAGCTATTCTAACAGGTATGTGGTCATATCTTACTGTAGTTTCAAATTGCATTTCTCCAAAGTCTAATAATGTTGAACATCTTTTCATTTGCTTATTTGTCATCTGAAGTGTCTGTTCACGTCTTCTGCCCGTTTTCCTAATGGACCGTTTGTTTTTTTACTGTTGACTTTTGAGATTATATCGGTATATATATGGTCCTCAAAGTATAAAAACTATCCTCCCTGGAAGCTTCTCCTTCACCTTTCTTTTAAATTCTTTACTGGTTTTCTTCCAGAGCAAGGGATGGCAGCAGCTAGGACAGCAGGGTGAGGCAGTGCTCAAGGAAAGGGGAGGACAAAAAGGAAGAAGGGGAAGGAAGGAGAGAAGTGAGGATGGGTGACAGGCAAAGGCTAATAAATGTGGCTGGTGTGGGTGTTCTCTAATTTGTCTATCCATACCCCTGATGATGACAAGCCTCTATTAAACATTGTCCCAAGCCTCCCATAGACCCTTCCTAGCTCACTGGTGAAGCCCAAAGGGATGCCTTTGACAGTTGTTGGGAGAGCAGCCTGGAGAAGCCTAAAGATGCAACCTGCAAACAATTCACCCCTACCTGTCTGCCTGGCTTTTAGCGGCACCCCTTAGGGTACAAGCCCCTGCCCAGGATGGAAGGGCCAAGGAAAGTGGGTGAGTTAGGTGCTCTCTATCCTCCCCCAACTGAAAGGGTGGGTCAACTCTCAAGCTTTGTCACACTGGGTGAGTCAGGTTTGCTTGGGGGCCCTAAGGGGAGAGTGGAAGCCAGGACAGAGCACAGGACAGTGGATTCTGATTGGGCAAGCTGGGCCTTTCTGGATGCAACAGGACCCTGGGGTTGAGTCAGGACAAGAAAGGCAGCACACTGATTGGGCCTGAGCCCCAAGTTCAGGGCAGAACCTCTCCCTTGCACTAAGTGCGAAAGATAAGAGACATGCCTATTCTCACCTGCGCAGACCGAGCCTCCTGCCTCCCAGCCCCTGGCTGGGCGCTTTCCTGGACTGTTTTCGCTGACACCGCTCTAGCCCTTTACAGGCACGCTCTACTGACCTGGCAACGCCAAGTTTGGGCCCGTAAGCCCGGTGGGGATGAACAGAGCCCCTCAGGTGGCAGCGCGTCACAAAGGCAGCCTGCGGCTTAGCACTTAGCCTCTGCGAGGGTTGGACGCAGCCCCAGGAGGTCACGGAGTTGGCGTAGGAGCAGAGACGGCGCAGGCGGAGCAGGCAGGCGCGCTCGCGGTCCCTGCAGCCCAAGCACCCGGCAGCCGCAGCGCGGTGCGGCGTGCAGGTAAGGGTGGACGGGGAATGCGCCGGGACCCGCGCAGGTGAGCAGTCCTCGTGCATGAAGCTTCCCAGAGGTGGAAGGAAATCCTTAGGTCTCCTTCTGGGGTGGGCAGCTCTGATAAGGTAGACCAAGACTAGATCTGAGCTCTCAAAAGTGGATTCAAATCCACATCCCCACTTACTACTCTATCTCATTGGGAGACTTTCTTAACCATCTGACATCTCTGTTTCCGCATTCGTAAAATGGGTGCGTTCATACCTTCGGTACAGGGATGTTGTAGAAGTGCCTTGGCACCAACTTAACGACTGCAGCAAGCACTGGTATAGCATTTACTATGTGCCAGGCACTGTTCTGGCACTTTCCATATCTTAGCTCATTTAATCCTCCTGACACTAGGAGAAAGGTACTGTTATTACCCCTATTTACATATGTGGAGAATGAGGCACAAAGAAATTAATTTGCCTAAGGTCACACATAACAATTGACAGAACCAGGATCCGACCCACTAAGGATCAAGCTACACTGCCTCTCACTGGTGAGGTCTTTGGGGGAGGGGAGGGTGTTCCCAATTTACAGATGACTTTTGGACCACTTGCAACAACCTTCCCAGCATACCACATATGTTCTTTTAAACACATCCTATGGCCTAAAGTGTCTGATAATTTTTCTGACCAGTGACTTTGTTAGGGAGAAGGGGTTTTTTAGCTTTCTAATTGGTTTTGCTTTTCTTGAGTACATTTTAGGCACCTTACTTCAGGTTAAGTGCTGTGGAGGCCCCTAGCCTCAGACAGTCTATATGTGACAACCTATTTCTTCATTTATGAAACCTTGAAGTACCTACTCACAAAAAGAATGAAGCTGGTCCCTAGGAATGTGTGGGTCCCGTGGAAAGAAAGGTTTGGATGCAGATCATAGTAAAGGATTGACAGTGACATGAGGGAAAAGAGAGGACCAGGCTGAATACTGACAGAGGCAGCAACTCTGGGAAGCCACTGGAGCCTTGTGTCCTGGGTGGGGGCAAGTTGCTGCCAAATCCCATGTGGAAGACTGTCTGACCTGGAGATGGGAGGGCCAGCTGGACGCAGGGGCCCAATTGTTCTGCAGGCAACGATGGGATAATGAGGACAAAGGCACAGAAGGTCCAAAGTCCTCCACAGGGGCTTGCATGATGACACCCATTGCTACTGTGGTAGTGGTGGGAGCTGGAAGAGGCTGGGAGCCATCATAGGGAGAGTGGATAGGAGACAGGCCGGGACACCCACCATGACGATCCATTTAGAAAATGAACACAAATGGGTGAGATCTGTGCAGAGTGACATGAATTATGCCTACAAATATTAAATATACGTTGGACAAGCACATACACAAACAAAAACACACTGGAATCATTGACTATGGTGGGGCAATGAAGTCAGACAAAGAGTTAAAACAGAATGAATGAATGAATAAATCCAAAGAGAAGTCTTGCACAGACAAATGTCTGTCCTGCATTAATTAACTTGTCCCTCAGCACCTGAGGCCTACCACCTGAGAAGGTGAGAAAAAAGTAGAGGAGAAAGAATCAGAAAGCCCAAGTTCTAGCCTGGGCCCTGTTACTAATTTGTTGTGTAGCGTCAGGCAAGCCCCTTCACCTTTCTGGGTCTCAGTTTCCATTTGTAAAGAAAACAATTATCAGATTTTTTTTCTGGCTTCGAGTTTTTATGAGCCATGATCAATAATCTTGGGGCACGTGGTAAAGTAGCCAATAAAAGCCTTAAGAGTGGTAGGGCTTGAACCTTGAAGAATGGGACATTTGGGAGAGAGAAAGAAGACGAGGAGAGTTTTCTGGCAGGAGAAACATTAAAAGCAAAAGGTCATGAAGATTTCATCACATGGCAATACAAAATCTGAGGGCTCAGTCTATCGGGCAGGCCTCAGCATTCCCCAGTTATAAATCACGTCCTCCGAAGAACTCACAACCAACCCCATTCCCATTATGATGCCACCCTAGTCCCAGATTTGAGCCTGGACTCCACTCTGGACCATCTTTCCTCCAGTCCCTGGAATGTACTTCCTATACTTCAATGCTGACCACATCACTTCCAGACATGTGACCCTTCAACCTTCTCCGACCCCCTTTGACCTCAGCTGAGGTTCTCCACCCTATTCTGCTGCTATGCCTTTTGAACTTCAACACAGCAGCAACAATGTAGCTCAACACAGTGATTCTCATCCAGAGAAGAGAGCTGGCCATGTCAGGATTCCAAAGTCTTGGGGAATCTCAAGGGAACAGTGAGAATCCCTGGCCTCTGGGACATGACCTTTATCACATCATTCAGGATCCCTCAGTCTAGCACCTCCTACTGCCCCAGCTCCCATCCCATCACTCCCTGCCCTTTACAAATTGAGCTCCAAACAATCTGTGGTTCCCTGAATGTGAACACATCACTGTACATTCACAGTTCTATGGCTTTGCAAAGATTGTTCCTCTGGCTGGAATGTATCAGTTCCCCCACCCCCACCACTAGGCCAACCTGGTATGCCTTGCAAATCCTACTCACCCTGCAAAACCCAACTCTGACATCAGATTCTCTGAGCAGTCTTCTCTACTTCTTCCTTACCCAGACAGAATGAATCAACGCTAGTTTGTGCTACCCTGCACCATGAATACGCCTGAACCTTTTCACTTCTCCCACCCTACTGTGATTGAGTGCTGGTCTATGTCCCTGATAGACCCCTAAGGGACTTGTGACTCCTTGTAGGTGTCAACTATAAGGTGAATTTATTATTGCCCCATCTGCACCAGCACAGTGCCTATTATACATGGACCCAGAGTGTAAATTTATTCAATTAAGTTTAATTTCTGTTTGGCAGGTAATGGCTCTTCCTTTTTACTCCCCACAGAAAAAGAGTGATTACTTTTCTTTCCTCATTTTTGGAAGCCCTGCCTACCACATAGCTGCACTGGACATCCTGGTTCCTCGATGGATGAAGAAAGCCAATTGATCGAGCCCCAAGACCAGAGCTGCTGGGCCACTCTGCCTGATGTGTGCCTGCGTCGTGTTTTCTGGTGGCTGGGAGACAGGGACAGGTCCAGGGCAGCCCTCGTCTGCAGAAAGTGGAACCAGATGATGTATTCGGCTGACCTCTGGCGATACAGGACCATCACGTTCAGTGGGAGACCTTCCAGGGTACATGCGTCTGAATTCGAGTCAGCTCTTTGGTATGTTAAGAAATTTGGCCGTTATCTGGAGTACCTCGAGATCAAATTCATGAATCCTTACAATGCTCTCTTGACCAAGAAGTTCCAGGTCACCATGCGAGGCCTTCTCTCATGTCTTGGCAAGAGTAACAGCCGTCTGAAATCTCTTTCCATTCAACACCTGGAGCTGGATCGCCTGGTCTGGAGGCACAGTATCAAGAGCTCATTCATCAAAAGCTTGACCTTCTTCTTAAAGAAAATGGGCAAACACCTGGATTATCTCAACCTGAAAGGGGCCAGGGTGACTGTGGAGCAAGGCTGTCATGTTCTAAACTCTCTGAGCTACTTAAGGAATGAGAGTATGGCATCAGAGCTCAACATCGAGGACTTCTTCAGCCACCACCTTGCCGTCTACAGCAGCTCCGAGTTCAACAAGACCATGTCCACATTCCGCAACCTTGTGTCCCTGACCCTCAACTACAACTGCATCTCTGACGAGCTGCTTGAGGACTTGTGTGAGAATAATTCCAGTACCCTCCGGACCATAAACATCAAATGCCATGTTCATGACCCCCACGGGCAGGTCATCTGGGGCATGTCTTGGGCCAAGCTGGCCAGACACACCACCAACTTGAAGGTGAACTTCTTCTTTGAGCGGGTCATGAAGTACGAGCGCTTGGTCCGGATTCTCTTGCAGGAGATCCCAATCAGGAGCATCAGTCTGAGAAGCTGCTATTTCAGTGACCCAGACTGGTCCATGCGGCCCACTCTGCTGGATCTCCTGCCCACCTTCCGGCACACTCTGCAGGTAGGTATCACCTTTGGGTGGGAAGCTTTCAAGGAGTGACTTCACCCAGGTTACTGGTTTACCCAGCAGAGAGGCCACTGCTGCCTACTCTTGGCTGGGTTTGCACGCACTCAATCTCAAATTGAGGTTCTGGGAAATGTGACCAAATTAAGCCTCCACTGGTTCCCAAGAACACAGCAGACAACATAATCTGCTGCTTACTTCCTACACATGGATCACAAGGAATTTTCTAATTTGGCTGTCAACCAAGGAAAACCTCTATATCTCTGGCTCAGAGCTGCAAGGCCTGAGCAATAAGGTACCTCTACAGGTGAGTAGCTGGTCTGCAGCCCCTGCCTACCTTTTCACTAGGTTGCAGCAAGCAGGAAACAATGTGACTTCAAACCAAACAAAAAGCCAAATTTGCCCCAAGTCACTGAAGGGCTCAGAGGCGTGGGCTGTTCTATAATCTGGCAGCTCCTCATTTACAAAATCAGGGTCATTTTGTCCCTCCTAAGGACCTCACAGAAGATTGTGACAATTGACATTAATAGGTGTAATACCACTACAAATGGTGACTGCCTATAGCATGCTCAGAGCTCATCTGATACTGAGATAGCCCTGAAGTGGCCGGCAGACAGCACCGTTATTCTTTCGTGCTATAGAACTTGAGGTTCAGTGGCCTGCCCACAGTCACCCGGCCAGTCCACTGCAGGGCTGGGACCAGCACTGTGGTGCCTGGACTCCAAGTACATTGCCTCCAAACTCCAAGTTTCACAGACTCAGAAAAGTCATCTTCATCCCCAGATCTCTCCCTCTGTGACCTATATGTCCATGGTTACGTGTCTCTTATCTAAAGCCCTCGAATGGCCATGCCTATGAGACCCAAAGCCAGGTCATGGAAATATTCTAGAATGATCCAGTTAGTCCCAGCATCTCTGCCCACATAAGTCTTCCCTTCTGGTGCTTTTCCAGAAATTAACTTTCGAGTTCAACAACAACCACGAGTCCCTCGACGAGGAGCTGCACCTCCTTATCTTATCCTGCAGGAAGTTGTTTTACTTCAAAATCTGGGCTTTCCTCGATGTTAACTTTGTGGAGAGGATCCTGAAGAGTCAGGAAGAAGGGCAGTGTGCCCTGCGCACACTCAAGGTAAGAGCCACCTGAAGCAGTTGCACTCAGGATAGAACAGAGTCATCCAGGCCCTGGGCTCAGGGACCAGCCAAGGTGCTTCTGCTCTGGGACAAAAGTCAGCAATGAGGCAGGGAATGGAGGCAGTCATCTTCTCTGAGTCTGCCAACTGGAAATTGACAGTTTCATAGACGGGAACCTGGAGTTTCTGCCTTAGTTGCTGGGTTTGGGTTTGTCCTGATTCTGGCAACAATTGTACATATGCATCATTCGCATTGTTTTCAGTACCTGACTGATGTAGTCATAGTGTATGCATGAGGGTGTGTTTCTCTGTTGACACAGGTGAGAATTTATACAAACAGATATGAGACGAATGAAGAGGACAGGACACTGAGGGAAATTTATCGGAAGTTCAGAAAGCTGATCAACTCAGAGCTTAACTATTTTGTCATCGCCTACCCCATGATGTAATGAGAGCTCTCCAGAGGAAGAAGCTAGGAGCACTTTGAAGTTGAAAACCTGGTTGTCACAGAAGGACACTTGGGGCATCCCCTACCCCCACTCCTTTTTCTTCTTTCTCTCCTTTTTTGCCACTTCCACACCAATATGAACACCCCAGCAAAAGCTGGGACTGCTGGTGATGTGAAGGCCTCAGGAGACTTTAAAGTGCTATATTTACCAACTATCCAGGGGTGATTTCTCGTTTTGTCATTTGGTCTTGATTTTTGACACCCTCACTCGGCCACAGAGCTAAAAGCTCAGAGCCACTCAGAGCAGTTTCTTGCCCTGCTAACCTGTGCACCTGAAAAGGTATAACTAACCAGAGCAAATAGAACTCTGACATTATCAGTTCAGAAATGTTTTTTATCTTGGCTGGCCTTCCTGTCAGAGCCTCCTGACACTGATATTGGCCGAGTCTGATTTCAGATGAATGGAAGCCTACCAGCATGTCCTCCAACAAAGCAGGGAAATCTCACTTCTTAGAAGGAGCCTGTTCAGAGCCAGAACTTTCTCCTATGGAAAGACCTCAGCCCCTAATTTACCGGTGTTGTGGATTCAGTTCTCCAGCATCAGCTTTTCCTGTGTCTCCTTCATGCTCCCATCCAGGCAGCATTGTGCCCAGTCCTCGGGTGTGGGGCGGAACAGAAAGTAGCCATTACACTCACATTTATGAAGCATTTGTGATGTCGTGGGGAAATGTTCTTAATGCAATGTTAAGTGAAAAAAAAAAAGCAGGACACAAGATTGTATATTTAATGTGATGTCAATCATGTAAACACATAAAGGGTTTTTTTGAAAGCATAGACGAGATACACCAAATATGTTAACAGTTATCTCTGGGCAGTGGAATTATGGATGGTTTTAATTTTCCTTTTTGCACTTTCCCTTATTTCTCAAATTTTCTATAATGACCACATGTTATTTTTATAATCAGGGAAATCTAGTGTGTTTGAAATTGGGGGCAATTGTAAATTTCTAAGCCCATGCCATAGAGATGTATTGCTTCCAGTTTTTAGAGATTTTTGTGCATATAGTTGCATACAGGGTTTTTTCAATAGATGTAAATTAATAAAATCTCAGAATACTTTTGACAAGTGTCTCATTTCAGATTTTACCTTGTCTTTTATATGTTGTGTCCATATGTATGCTCAGGTTTTAGGCCTTTGTTAAAGCTCATATATATCCAGCATGGATAAATTTCAACTTTATAAATTTCAGCCCTTCCACATTCTGTCTCACCTGAACGTCACTGCAGTGCTATTGGGTAAATATTGTTCCTGTTTCACTAACATTCAGAAAAGATGGACACTGGTGAAGAGAATAGGACCCCACCTGTGGGAGGCTCCTGGGTCTGATGGGAGAAGACACTCTAAAAGTGCTGTAGCATGCTGAAACCAGAAAGGCCCTTGGGGGCCACCTAGTTTCCTGTGGACCAGAGAGGAGGCAACTTGCTTGATGTGAGAAGGGAGCCTCAGCTGGGAGACCAATTGATTGACGGCGTTATGATTTATTTATAGTGCGGACCAGTTGTGGTTAGTTTCCTTTCATCCTCAAGCACAGGATCTAAGTGTAGAGGATCTTTTATGGAAAACATGTTCACAAAAATGTCATTTATGTGAACATGTTTTTGTAAAAGAGTCAATTTGTTTTACAGTTTTGCAAATCTCTTTCGTGTCTGGCCTAATAGTAGATAGCTGGGTTCTCGTCACTGCTTCAGACTATGTAACCTCTGGGAAATTCCAGAGAGGATGAATGAAAAAAGTATATAACATCTGGGTATTAATGTTAAAATCATTTTGACCCTGTGGAGCCCTTGAAAAAGGGTCTGAAGGACTTTCAGCAATTGCCCTAAGCACACGAAGAACTACTGCAACAGAATTCCAGTTCCCCAAGGAATGGAGACAGGCCCAAGACCCAGAGAGTGGTCATGGGAAAATGCAGGGCATGTGAGGTTTCCAAACCCATAGATTTTTAAACAAGTATTCGTTTTTAAATACTGCATTCACAGGCCCAGTGGTAGATGGCGACAGCCAACAGAATGGTGACCTGTGTGACAGCTTCTTGTCCATGCCTGTCCTCCTCCAACCCAGAGCAGCAGGCTAGGATGGCTGTTCCCCACATGATCACTGAAGGTCCACATAGATCACCCAGTTATTGAGACAAAAATGGCATGGGAGACCTGCAGCACATCCTTGTCTGTATTTGTGAGTGAGAAATGTGTTCTGAATCCCTGGTGCTGCCTCTTAGTTGTTGATGGAGCTGATGAAGCCCTGGGATGAAGTGACGGGGGCCCGGCTTCTCTGAATTTCCTAGTGTATAAGGAAAGCAAGGCTGTGATTGCAAACCTTTACTCACAGGCAAACTGATAATGTTTTGAAGAGACTCTCAGGGATGGAGCTCTGACTCTATGGTCTGGAAGTGTCCTGAGACCTGGCTAAAGAGAAAGCCTCGGGCCACTCCCTTCGCCCACTAGACACCTTGGTCCACTCAGGCCGCTAATTTGTATGACCCTGAATAAGTTCTTTACCCTACTTAGGCCTTAGTTTCTGCTATTTGTAAAATGGGTAAAGCCGAACAACATATCGCTAAGGTTCATGAGACACAAATATGCTGGGATGAGGTTCTAGAGCTGTTGTGGGGATTAAGTGACACTGAACCCACATGAGAATGGCCTCATTTCCCACCCCCAGTGCATCTGGGCTTCCAAGACAGGCTACCTGGGTTTGAGTCCTAACCTGCCACTTACTTGCTGTGTGTAGTTGGGTATTTAACCTCCCTGAGTGTTAGCTCCTCTGTGTAAACAGAAAAATAATAGCACATCCCACATAGGTCTGTCGGGAAGAATAAATTATTTAATACATGTAATAAAATACATGAGCCTGTACCTTGAGTGTTCAATAAATGTCTTCTGTCTTGTTTAATAAATGAGGAAACACACTCAAAAAAGCGAGTTGCTTGGAGTCATACGGCCAGTTAGTGGCAGAACTAATACTATAGTTTCCCAATTCAGAACCCAAAACTCTTTCTTCCACCCAAATGATAAAATAAAAAGAATACAGTTCCCCTCTATGCCCCTACTTAGTCAATCCATGCCAAACCTCATTAAATGATCACTGGTCGAGTATTTACTATGGACTAGGTATAAATTCACATTTAATCCCCACAACAGCTCTAGAAGGTAGACTGTCGTTCTCTCTCTTTTAGAAATAAGGAAGCTGAGTCTTAATAAAATTAACCTGCCAAAGATCACACATTTAGGAAGAGTTGAAAGTAAGCATCAAACCCAGCCCAATCATATATCCATTCTCTTACATTACTATGCACTGCCTACCACAGCAAGATGATTTTGGAGTCAATTATACTGCAGTTCCATTAAGCACAGGAGCATTCAGGGGAATCAATGAAAATTTCTGTTTTACTATGTTTGGCTTAGAAGTGCTGCTGTGTATGATGGAACCAAGCATTTCTAGTTAAATAGGAACCAAGCATTTCTAGTAAAATAGTTATAAATACATCTTTATGATGTTTTTAGGATGACAGATGTATAGTTTCAGCGGGAAAAATGTCACCAACTGTAACTTGAAAAAAGCAATTTTTAATAAACACAAAATGCCCTTCTTTCTTTGGGGGATATTTATCCCTTTGTACATTTTACTCAAACAGCTATTCTAGAGAGAGACCTACAGAGATTTTGATTTGCAATTTGAAGCCACAGAATATTAATTCATTGGCTGAATATTACATATGGTGAGAAATTTGCATGACTTCCCTGGGTAGTGCTTAGAAAATTAATCTGATTCCTATTCCTCTACATTTGCAAAATTGAAGATTAAAAATAAAAATCTAGACACATACACACCCACACACAAAATTTTAAATGCTCAAGTGGAATGTAAGCCCCTTTAGAACATACATTTTTGCTGTTATTGTATATCCCCAGTGCTTAGAACTCTGCCAGGCACAGAGGCACTACTCAACCTTTGTTGAATGATTTAAAATAGGATCTTGTTGAGGTGTAATTCAACCTTTGTTTACAGTGAACAATAGTTTCAAAGTTATATGTTTTATTTGTTTTGACCTATCTTACTGTCATAGACAAATATGTCTTTTTCTAAGCAATCGGTAAGAGCATGTCCATGACACTAATAAAACCGTACAATTAATCCAGCCAACCTATCATGTACTTTTAGACCACAGCTGGCACATATAAGGCCTTTTCGGCAGGAAGAAACCTTACAAACCACCTCATCAGCCCTTCTCACTGCCACTCCCTATGTCTCTTCTTCACAGATAAAGAAAATGAAGCCTAGGGAAGGGAGGGTTCAGCTACCATTCCCAGATGAGTTACCAGCAAAACTGGGAACGAAAGCATGTTTAACCCCAAGGCCTTTGTGTTTTGTCAGCCAAAGCCATTCCTAAGGAATTTTTGCAATCCCCTTCCCTCCAATTTGTCCCTAGGGGGACCCTTCTAAGTCACAGCCTAACCTTGTCACTTACCTATATAATTTATGACTTGCCTGTGACTGAAGAATAAGACAACCTTAGAGAAATACTGGTTCAAGTAGGGCTGACAAAGATGTCCACTGAAGGACCACTAGTAACAGCAGAAAATTATAATCAGCTATGAAGTCCACCAGCTTGGGAACGGGTGACATAAACTCCGGTAATTCTGTATCATGCAGCAATTTAAAGACCGAGGTGTATCTTCATGTCTTTGTATGGATACCCTTCAAGGCATACTAAGTGAAAAGAGCAAGTTACAGGGCTCCCCTGGCAGGGGATGGGATCCAGACTGGATCCTCCAGCAAGGACAGGCTCCCAGAGCTGTCTAGAGCCCTGGAGCCTAGGGGCTACTGAGGCCCCATTGGCTCTGGGGCTAGTCCCACTCCTCCCCTCAGCCTCGACCACCTCCTGGCTTCCACAGCCCCACCCCAGCCAAGACCAGTGCCAGGAAACTATCCTGGCAGGTAGGAGCTAGTATCAGCTGGCCACTTCCTTCAGGGGGCTGGATGCTCACTGGCTGGAAGACCAGGGTTTCATGGTGGTCAAGGAAACCCGGTGAAGAGCCAATTTCATTTGATGAGGTGGAAGATAGAAGGGACAGGGTGCATGCAGGTGGGCTAGAGAGATCATTAACCCCCTGCTGACCCCTGCCCTCCTCCCACCCCCAGACTCTGATTGGCTAAAGGTGTGGTGGCTGAAAAATGACTGCTTGAAATTTATTACTTGCAGGAAATTAGTTTGACTATCGCCATGGGAACATAGGCTTTTAATTATAGGAACATAACATTCTAATAACGACCTTTCTGCTTCTATACTCCCGCTTGCATACCCGACCTGTGGGTCGACAGGTAATGAATAGAAGAAAAATAAACCTTTGTGTTCAGACAGAATGAGGAATGGGATTTTGGGCTTAAAAACTCTGTACCTCTACATTTTGGGACTGCTTAATTTGGGGTCTGCGTACCCCTGGCAGACCCAGCTGGCTGAATAGAGTGTGTTTCCTATAACTCACTGAGTTCTGGTGGTCTGTGTCTTTGGGAAGCTGGCGGCTACAACAAAGGGAAAGCCTAAGGCCACTCCCTTCACAGACTTGAATATTTCAATGAATGGGCTAGAGGACCAGCTCTCCTGCTATCTCCTGAAAATCACCCCAGGCAGTCCCAGCCACATAGGTGCCTTTTTCCAGAAGCTGGTTTGAACTTGACAGTGGTCTATAGAGCCTTACATGATTTGACCCCAATCCACCCCCGAGCTCAGCATATACTACTTTTTCCTTTCCTCCAGCCTCACTGGCCTTTTCTCTTGTTCACTAAAAAGGTCAGGTGACAGTGTTTTCCTCGGTTACTTATATGACCACCGCCTTCTTGTCTACCTTTATCTCGGTTCAAGTGTCAGCTCATCAGAAAGGCCTTCTCTCACCACACAATCTAAAGTAGCCCCCTGCTCTGTCACTCATTTCACATCGCCCTATTTCCATCATAGCACTTCCCACTATCTGAAATGACTTTGTTGTGTACCACCTGTCTCTGGATTGAGTGCCAAGAGGACAGGGAGCTCTGTCTAATTCACTCTCTAATTTCAGTGCCTAGCAGAGTCCCTGCACTGTAAAGTGGAGCCCAGCAAGTATTTGTCATGTGAATGAATAAATGAATGACCACATACCCACACACCCTCCAGTGACACAGGCCTGATGTGCAATAGATCTGAGTATACTTTTGCTGACTGGCTGAAGAATCAAATAGTTTCTGTGGAGCGGCCATTGATGGAGGCACTGGGATCTGTATTATAAACTTCTCTACAGAGAATATAACCACCCACCTAAAGAACAAGCAAATCCTACCCAATGAAAGGGAGTAGATCAGATTCTTTCTAATTTTTACACTTATAAAAAGGCTTGCCAAAATCCATGGATAAATTTTCAGGTAAAAATAATTTTAGGCAACAGATCCTGGTTTCAGGATCTGAGATCCAATTGCATCAGCAACTCATTAGCCATGCAACTCCTGGCAAGTCAGTCTGAATCTTATCTGTATGACCCCCTGCAAGCCTCAATTTTCCCAGCTGCAAAATGGGAATAATAAGTTTGTATAAATAACTCATGATAAGCACTCAACACGTTAATGATTGTCATAATTGCTGGGATTATCAATGGTATACCTGTTTTACAAGGCTGTATAATAAGTCCTCCTTGGTTTTGCTTTGAGATTGTAACATGCTTTATAGGGACCCATAACCAGTTCCCCTAAAAACAGATTCGGCTCATTGAGACCCTTTGCCTTTGTGTAAGCCATGTCACTCCCTGGAAACCCATCAAGATTCCTCTCAGGGGTAACTTCCACTCCCACTCTCCTCTTAGTTAGCCTACTCATCCACTCACATGGTTTGTGAGTTACAACTCTCTTGAGTGGCAGTCACAGAAAACCCACTGGGAGTCAGTGAGCAGAAAAGGAAGTGCTGTATGAGGGTGCTTGAGTGTCTCCTAGAACCCGGGGGCCTCAGAAACTGCCTGGAGCCAAGGAAGGGAGAGCTGTGGGGCATTCTTCCTTCTTTCTCTTGGTGCCTCAGCTCCCACTTTTTCTCTGGCTGCAAACCGGCTTTCTGTTTCGCATCCACATGATAGACAGCTGTCATCATCCATATTCCAAAACCTACATCTCCTCTATTCAAGAGAGCAGCCTGGTGGAACTGGAAGTTCCTAGTCCTGAGTCCAAATGCCTGACTTCCTCCAATACTCTACTGAGATTGCTTTTGGTAAAGTGTCACTGGTGATTGCCTATAATCAAATATAGAAGATGTTTTTCCTTTCTTAGCTGATGCCCTGCAGTATTCAACCCACTGACCACCAGTGCTTTGAAACATTCTCCTACTTTGGTATCTGTGACACCATGCTTTCCTTGGCTTCCTCCAGCCCCTCAGATGTGCCCTCTTAGTCTGCTTGTGGGACTCTTTATCATGAAGCCTGGAAGTGCTGGTGTTTCCCAGGGCTCGGGACTTGGCCCCTTCTCCATGCACTTTAAATTCGCCTGCATCCCATGGCTATACAACCGCCTCTCTGGGTTTCTTCTGGGTTTCTTTGGACACAAACAGACCTTCCTCCCTACCAGAGGGTCCTCATCCTCAATGAGCTTGACTCATGACCAGTACTTTGTTTCGTATGGCAGGGAGCTCAGAATATAATCTCAGAGTTCCTATTAATTTTTTGTATGTTTTGTAGCTTCAGGTGCCTATACTTGTTGACAGTAGGATGTAAAAACTCTGGTCATTACTGTTACCCAAATATGATCCTGGTCCCCTGGGAGGGTGGCTCTGACCTTAGTGAGTCCAACTCTGGCACCCCCAGATCAGGCCAAAGAGGTGGTTTCAGAGGAAGATGACAGGATGTGAGCCTCTGGGTAAGGGCAGGTGCAGTCAACAGAACCCACAGAACAGAGAAGGAACCTAGATCGATTATTGGGAAGGCCAGCCTTCCTGAGACTTTCCCAGTGTGCTGAAGTCTGTGCTACTTGGGGAACTCCCACTGAGTGCTGCTAACTAAACTAACTAAAAAAACATTGATCTTATACTCCTTTTAATTATGTTGATTTCAAACAAAGTAAACTTTGGTTCTATTTAAAGTTAATTAAATGACTCCCTATTTATATGATATGGCATTAAAATTTTTTTCCTTCTCTCATCTGTGGCACTTATATATGGCCCTTCCTTCTTGCCAGATGGTCCAACACCAATATCAGGATGCTCAGTGCCCCCGCCCACTCACCCCAATTGGACTTCTCAGGAAGGACTTTCACCATAGCCCTCTCAACTTTATTTCTCATGGTTTAATTCCTGATGAGACAGGTGCTTCCAGAAGGATCTGATAAACTCACCTAGGACAAAATGTTAATTGTCGATAAGTCTTGCAACTTAATCTTATCAGCTAGACTTAGTTGATTAAGTAGAGAAAATCCGTAGTATTTATCATCAAATGGATTTTGATTCAAATCTTGACTCTCCACCTCTACCACTGCTCCATTCCTCAGCTGAATTTGAATGTCTTTGGACAATATGCTTAAACTCCATCAATGTTAATGTTCTTACTGCTTAAAATGGGGTTATCTGCATTACAAGGTGTTTGTGAAAATTAAACATATTGAACTATCCCAAGGGCCTAATACCACCAATTTACATTCCTATAATTATCTACATCATTTTTGTTTGCCTTCGTTAAGACCATGGGATCCTCCAGACATGATCCTGGTCTCTATCTTTGGTGCTGAATACAGTGTTGAATGCCTAGTAAGTTCTCAATAAATGTTGACTGAAATTTTTAAAATTGTAGGATTTTCAGGCATATTATGAAGATATGTTTTAAGCCCGACTAGGTTGTTCTGCTTCCTCCTGAAATGGGGGTCCAATATCAGCTGAGATACAGTTAATAAAAATCACTGTCCTCACATCATAACTGACATTGTCCTAGCTGATGGATAAAGATCATCTATATTTGTGTTAATTCCATGTTTGTAGGGACCATATAGTTTTTAATTTGATTAACACAGTCTGGACCAATAAATCACATTGCCTGGATTCCAAGCCAAGCTTTGTTATAAATTAGCTATATGACATTGAACATATTTCTTACATATTCAATTTCTTCTTCTCTAAAATGAGAACGATAATAGATTCTGTTTTATAAAGTTAAGGATATTAATTGAGATAAACCAAATAAAAATATTTAGCGTACTGTCTGGCCCACAGTACGTGATTGATAAAAACTACTTCAGAACAGGGACATGATTTTAGAAAAGGTCTGGCTAATTCCTCGAATAAAATCTCTCCAAATGTGCCTAAAGTGGCAGGGGGAAGGGGCATGTAAAAATAAAATTTTTGTTATCTAAGAATAAGATTTTATTTTATCTTGAAAGATAACTGGTTTGGGTGGGTCAGGGTGACACAGCAGGGTAGACTCAATTAGTAACTACAAAGGTTTTTGCAAGAAAGTGGTAATTGCAAATGCCCTCTATACATGGGCTAAGAGCAGATTTCACTTATGAAACATACTGATGCCTAATAAGATATAGTTTATGAGCAAAGTTACAGAAAATTGTTTTCTTGAGACCTTGACATTTCTGCATTTGTGTCTACATACTGAGAAATAGCACAATCACAATCAAAATATTTCCCATGAAGACAGCACAGACCCTGTGTTGAGAGTCTTACATACTTGTTCTCACAGATCTAAGTTTCATTAGTCTTATTACACTGAAGTTCAGGGAGGTTGAGTAACTTGTCCTGGATCACACCCCAGGCAGGTGATGTAGCTGATCCAAACCAAGTTTAACCGCAGAGTCTGTGACCTTAATGAACCACTGAGCCTGCTCGCCTCTCAGAGCTGCAGTCATAAGGAAGTGCTTCTCCCAAAGTCTTCACACTCCAATGCCACATCCTTTGGGACAGGCCTCATAATCTAGTGAGGTTAGCACAAACTCTAAGGTCTGCCCTCTGAGCTTGGACTCTTCCAAGCCAGAGCAGAAGAGCACCGGAGACTTCCCAAGGGGAAGAGAGGACATGGGGAGTGCTGCATATTTGTTTTGCTCAGCACCTGAGAGGTGATGCTCAGTATCTGGGTGGGCCGGTCACAGCCCAGACCGGCACAAAGCTGATGCTCTCAGCCTTAAAGAGGTTTCTCCATCCCAGATTAGGAACAGCCCTTGCTGACAGCAAAGAATCTCTTAAACCTCTTGGGAGTCAGGCCCAAATCCTGTACTGTCTCTGTGCCTTTGTGCCTCAAGGGAATATCAAAGATGAGAACGGCTCTGGGCCATTTAGGCCAATCCTCTCACTTTACAGGTAGCCTTAAGAGGAGGAGGGACTTTCCTGACAGTGTCAGAACTAGAATCCAAGTGTCCTGATCCCAGGCCACCAGCGCTCTCCAACACCAACTGGAAGTCCAATAAGTATTAGGGAACCGAATGTTAGGGCAGAGCATGGAAGCAGCTCCATATGTGGAAGGCACTGGGAAAGTGAGCCCTATACTTAGTCAGTAAGTGTTAGCAGAATGAATGAATGAATGAATGAATGGGCAGTTTCCCACAGCAAAAGTCTTTCTTTGACAATCACATAGATATATTCTTGAGCTGCTGTGACTCAGCAGAAGGCAGCCAGCTATAAGCAGAACTTGCTTTGAAAAAAAATAGTAGGTATATGGAAACAGTCTTGGTGAAAACTTTTAAAGAGGTATGTAATATGTAACCATTAAAATAATTATAAAAATGATATAGCAACATGAAAAACTACTTGCATTGAATCTGAGCCTATGCCATGAGTACATCTGCATAGAAAGTATGCGGGTATAGGGTAGGGAGTATTAAAAATGGCTCATATTTATTGAACATTTGCTTCCCTGTGGGTTACGCTCTGTGTGAAGCCCTTCACATAGGTTATCTCACTCAGCCCCACAGTGACTCAGCCCCACTGTAAGGTAGGAACTATTGGAGAACTTGAACTCAGGTATGTCTGACTTCAGAACCTGCTTCCTTAGCCACTGATTTTATTGAGTGTAGGCAGATAGCCAGATATGAGCAGAAAAGAGAGAAACCCACAAGGGCACAAATGTTCTTGCCATGAGCCCTGATGGGCCCTTAGAGCTCAGAACCCACAATATCCTGGCCCAGAAACACAGGTGTTCCTCCCCATAAGAACATATGTGCAGGCCAAGCCCCTTTTGTCCTTAACCTGACCCTATCTCCATTATACGGCTATTATAATAAATTAGCATTGTGGTTAACACTGTACCCATCATGCACCTGACATCACATCAATTCGGTAAGGACAAAAAAGGGTAAGAAAAGGGGCGTCTCTGAAGTTCCAAGAGACCACCCAGAACCATGAATGTGCCACCCCCGGTTAAGTCAGTAAAGTCCCCACCCCACAAGAAAAGCAGGGCAGCTCCCTCTCGTGCTTTCCCACTCTCCCATCTGAGAGTGTACTCTTGTTTTCAATAAACTTAAGCTGGCACTTCATCGCCTTCATGTCTGTCCATGAATTCTTTCTCACAAGATCCTGGTTAATTGTCTGGTGACAATTTGAATCTGTGGCAGGAATGAGAGTAATTTTTTTCTCTTCCTTTACTGTTACTTAAGTACAAAAAAAAAAACAAACTCTGAATGATTACTAACTGGTCTGGAAACCAACACTAAACTCATACTCTCTGTTTACATTCAGGAAAGAAAAGGAGATCCAGAAATCCTTTTTGCATGGTGATGCTAATGGACATGCTCTCCCAGAAGCTGGAAAAACTTAGCTGTGGAGCCCAGAATGTTGCCTCCCTCTCTCCCAGGCTAGCAGTCCTGAGACTACAGTCCCTGGGATCTGTAGACATGCCAAACACCCTCCATAAGCTGACCCCACCCCTGCCCTGTCGGTGCTGGCACCTCCAGCCTTCCCAGAGTGTCATTCAGAGCTCCTCCTGCCAGAGCCACCCATCCCACAGCTGACATGCAGG
Organism: Eidolon dupreanum; assembly: GCA_028627145.1. NCBI lineage: Eukaryota > Metazoa > Chordata > Mammalia > Chiroptera > Pteropodidae > Eidolon > Eidolon dupreanum. Next base: position 71,385,979 of record CM053506.1, read on the forward strand.
TTCCCTGGTTCCCTTCAGCCCCACTCCAACCTGGGAACCAGAAACATCATCCCTCTGTTCCCCCTGACCCCAGGAAACAGCAACCTGGCCCACCTGCTGCTCCTCAAGCCCAACAACTAGATTGAATTTCTATGAGCTGGATGGAGGGCCCTTTGGCCCTGTCCTGTCCTCATTTCTCCCAGAAGAAAGAGGTCCAGAGAGACCTGTTCAGGCGTTCAGGAAGGCTTAAGGGGACTCTTGACCCGGGGCAACTCCTCTCTCATCTATGTCCTGTAAGACTTGAATAGGCTTCCTGTGGACCAGTCTGGATCTAAGTCAGCAGTCACATTATTTCCAGGGAAAAAGGAATCTTGAGAGCCGAGAGAAATGTTTGCATCCCCTCTCAAGTGTAAGATGGGCATGATCTGAATAAGGGATCCAGCCCAACTACTGAACTGAAATGAATCCAAACTAAAATGTTTTGGAGGCCTCCTCCAAAGCCCCAAGTCCTGTGATGTTATCAGAATGGCCTGTACTAATACATGGAATTTAACTGTTAAACAACAACCACACCAGCTGCACCAGCAGCATAGAGCCTTGCACACAAATCTCAGCTCTAGAGCAGATTGGAATCCCGGCCAAGGGGCTGTGGTGGGCTGACTGGAAGTGCTGCCTACCTGAAATAAGAGCTCAGTACTACTGTTTTACGACACGGTTTAATGAGAATCCGAACTATTCCTACTTTTAGCAGACAGCATCAGGGTGGAGGCCCCCAGCCCATTCCCCGTGGTCATCCCCATCCCGCAGTGGGATGGACTTCCTCATGGGCATACACAGCACCTCATCGATGTAGATGGTGTTCTCCTTGACCTGGATCTCCTCCTGCAGGGCAAGCTGTCTGCGATTCAGCCCTTTCAGCTCCATCTGAGCTTGGGCTAATGTTTCATTTAATCTAGGAGAAGAGGAAGACATAAGGGAATAATTTATCACTCTGCATTGCTTTTTTTTTGGGGGGGAAAGTATTCATGTGTTCAGTCCAGAAGCCAAATTAACACGTCCTTTCCCCTCACCTCCTCAGGACAGAGATTTCGAATTAGTGGCCACAGGCCAGATTCACAAGATAGACAGCTCCATAAACTGCCAATATTTAAGACTGTGCATTTTACCTAAATGTCTGGATTTGGACTTCCTTAGAAAAATTTAAACTCTGGCATCCATTTTCTGCATGGCAGCAATTGGCTGGAGTTAGAAAGGAGTCCCTTGACTGTCCTCTAGAAAAGAACCCCTCAAAATTATAGATACAAATGAGCTCATGCCTAGCAGGCTTCACCCACCATAGAATCTGCCCAGCCCTGTTCACAATCCAGGTTTAAATGAGGTCCCAGTGGTGTTCCACCTACCAGTTGCCAGCCTACCTTGCAACATTATGGGTGATCTCATGAACCTCCTTGATCAACCTATACTGTGCCACATCACGACACAGTTCCACATTAGGCCGATACGTCCTGGTCTCCAGGCGTGTATGAGCCACCTTGGCAGGCCCTTCTTGGTCAAGGATGGCTTTTTCAAGAACTGTAACATTTTTCTCTTGGGAAGCAATCTCTTCCATAACCTTACAAAAAGGATTAGAGTAGGTGAGGCCAAGTTGTACTCTTCAAAATTCAACAGCAGGGACTCTTAGGAGGTCTCTTGTGATTATCTAAATTAGGAAAACAGGACCTCAGATTTCTACTTAAGCAAGGCACCAGAATAAGTCTGATCTCTCTTCCCTGTAGCAGTGACTGCTGGTGGGCAAGGCAACTCACCCAACTTTAGAACCTCACAGACGGAATGAACGTGACTGGCTACTGTTGCCTCATCTCCTTCTCAAATAATATGAATTCCCTGAAGAATGCCCTCAGCTAAGGCTGGAAGCTGCCCATTTACCTTGGTACGAAGTACCTTTGTATCATGAACAGAAAGCTGCTTATTTCCTTATCAGCCCACTCACTAGCACCAGTTCTGCCCCCTTAGAAGCCTGAAGAAAGAGTGTGAGCAGTTCAATCTGAGTTTTTTTGGTTTCTTTGAAGGTGGCTTTGTTCATAAAAAGATTAATTAGAAGTTACTTGAGTTATTAGATTAATATTTAACTAGCTTATAATTTCTTTCTTTCTTAAGCTTTAAAAAAAAATAACTTTACATCATGGAAATTTCCAAACATACACAAAAGTAGCCAGTATAATGAACCTAAGGTACCCATTGTCGGTTTAAGCAACGATCATCAATACACGCCCAATCTTGTTTCTTCTATAACCCCATCTCCACCCCTGCCCACCAGCTTAAATGTTTTAAAGCAAATCCCAGATATTATATCATTTCAGCCTTAAATACTTGAGTATATGTTTCTAAGATATAAGGATTCTTCTATTGTCTTTTAATATAACTATAATCTCTCTCTCTCTCTCTCTCTCTCTCTCTCTCTCTCTCTCTCTCACACACACACACACACACACACACACACACACACACACACACCACAAAAGAATGATTCTTTAATGTTATCTAATAGTTAGTGTTCATATTTCCATGATTGTCCCATATTTTCTTGTAAGAGTTAGTTTGTTCAAATTAGAATCCAAATGAGGTCCATACATTGCATTTTAAGACTTTTCTTAACATTTCTTAAGCATTTCTTAAGTTCAATTCACAGATATTATAGTATTTTTAAATTTAACAAATGTTAACAATCACTTTAAATTTATTTTGATTAATTGTTGCTCCCACTTCAAGCTTAGGTAAGATCTTTTGAACATTTATTTAAAGCAGCATTTATAAATTTGATATACAACAAATATATAGTATTTATGAATTTGATAGAAAACTTTTTAGAAATACTTGAATTGTCTTAACAAACAAGGCCTTCTGAAGTTCTCAAAAGAACCTGTCTATCTAGTAAACTGTAAAAATAATCTTAAATTCTCGTAAATATCTTAAGTCTTCAAACTTAAAATTTCAACTAAAATCATAAGGCTAATTTATTTTGTTATAACTTTAAAAAACAGGCCAAATTCTCTTAAATTTAACAGATACTTAAAATATCCAAAATAGAGATTCCTTAAAATAAAACTGCTAATATTACGTATTAGATCAGGAATCAGCAAACTATGGCCTATGGGCCAAATCCAATCTGCCACCTGTTTTTGTAGACTGAAATAAGAATGGTTTTTTTGAATTAATAGACTAGATTTTTTAGAGCAGTTTTAAACTTACAGCAAAACTGAGCAGGAAGTATAGAGTACCCATATACTCTCTCTCCCCCCACACAGTTTCCCTTATTATGAACATCTTGAGTTAATGTGGCACATTTGTTACAACTGATGAACCAATATTGTATACATTATCATTAACTAAAGTCTATAGTTTACATTAGGGTTCACTCTTTGTGTTTTCCATTCTATGAGTTTTCACAAATATATAATTATATACATTTGGTATCCACCAATATAGTATCATACAGAATAGATTTTATAGCCCTAAAAGAAAAAAAACTGTGCTCTTCTTTTTCAACCCTCCTTCACTCCCCAACCCCCATCTGAAGTTCTGACAATCATTTACCTTTTTACTGTCTCAATAGTTTTGCCTTTTCCAGAATATCATATAGTTTGAATCATACAGTATGATTCATACAGTATGAATTTCAGATTAGTTTCTTTCATTTAGCAATATGCATGTAAGATTCCTCCATGTATTTTGAGACTTGATGGCTCATTTCTTTTTATCACTGAATAATATTCCATTGTATAGGTATAGCACAGTTCATTTATTCATTTATCATCTATCAAAGGACATCTCAATTGCTTCCAAGCTTTGGCAGTTATGAATAAAGCTGCTATAAATATTCAAACAGGTCTTTGTGTTGATATGTTTTCAACGCATTTGGATAAATACCAAGGAGTGAGTTTGCTGAATCATATATGCATGTTTAGTTTTATAAGAAAATGCCAAACTGTCTTTCAAAGTGGATGTAACATTTTACATTCCCACCAGCAATAAGAGTTCTCATTGCTCTACATCCTTGCCAGCATTTGGTGTTGTCAATGTTCTCTACAGGTGTATAGTGTATCTCGTTGTTTTAATTTGCAATCCCTAATGACATATGACATTGAGCATCTTTTCACATGCTTAATTGCCATCTGTATATTTTCTTTGGTAAGGTATCTGTTCAGATCTTTTGTCTATTTTTTCATTGGACTGTTTATTTCCTTATTGTTTAGTTTTAAGAGTTCTTTATATATTTTGGATAATAGTCCTTTATCAGATATGTTTTGCAAATATTTGCTCCTAGTCTGTGGCTTGTCTCTTTAATCTCTGTTAAAAGAAAGTTTTTTACATTTTTAAATAGTTGAAAAATCAAAAGAAGAATATTTTGTGTCATGTGAAAAATATATGAAATTCAAATTTTAATTTCCATAAAAAAAGTTTTATTGGAACACAGCCATGCTCATTCATGTATATATGGCTGCTTTTAAATCACAGTGGCAGAGTTAAGAAGCTGCAACAGACTGTGTATATTCCTCTCAATGCTTTGTGTTACTGTCCAGAGTACTAGAAATCCCAATGACACAGTTACAACTTGACAGCTTTCTGAGTGTTATGTGTATCACCATACAGTGATGTCTTATTATTTTATTACCAGTACATACTCATCACGCTAAAGTAAGAAAAATGGACTTCATGTGTTGTACTTTTAAGGTGTAGGGAAGTGTAGATTTTGTTAATTAGGTAGCAAAATATTGTGTTTATTATGCAATGACACTACAGCTGTGCTGAAAGAATACAACATATGTCATTACCAGACTATGCATCATCACAATAGTCCCAACTCACAGGAGAGCAATAATCAGAAAAATTAGAAATTTAAAACAGAATATCCCATCACCCCAGAATTTCTTCACAAAAATGAAAATAAGGCTGCAATCAAAGTAAGGTTGAAAGTGGCTCATTTGTTATCCAAGCAAGGAAAGTCAATTACCAATGGTGAGTTACTTGAATCATGTTCGATCATAGCAGCTGAGGAAGGGTGTCCAGAGAATATAAATTTGTTTAAGATTACTAGTCTCTCTGCAATAATAGTTACTTGAAAAGTTAAGGACATTGGTAACAACATCAATAGTCAATTAAAAAACAAGGCACATGATTTTGGATGGTTTTCTTTTGCTCTTCATGAGTTCGGTGTTCTGATGCTGCTCAGTTGTTCATTCAAGGAGTCAGTGCTGAGTTTGAAGTAGCTAAAGAATCAGCCTCTATGAATGGTACTATGAAATAACTACAGGTGAGGCTATTTTCAAAAAGTTGAGAAAACACTAATTCAATACAAACTGAAATAAAATCTGCTAAGAAGTGTTATAGCTGATAATGACACAAATATGTGTGGAGCAGAAAGAGGATTAGTTGAACATATTTACAGAGCTTGTAAAATGCATGCTACTTAAAGCCTATGGATATTCCTAGTATTATTCATCAGAAAGTACGCTGCAGAAAATATTTGGATCCATACTACTGGATGTTATTAAACCAGTAGCATCAACAGTGAACTTCATTAACTCTCATGGATTTGACCATCATTCGTTCTGTGAATGTTTGTCAGAAATATAAGCTGAGTCTACAGCCACACCACCCTGAACAAGCCCGATCCCATCTGACCTCGGAAGCTAAGCAGGGTCGGGCCTGGTTAGTACTTGGATGGGAGACCACCTAGGAAGACCAGGTGCTATAGGCATAAAAAATAAAAAATAAGGGATTGTAAGCTGACAAGGTCCTTGAAATCTGTGAGGTCAACCAAGGGTTGCCTTGCCTAAAAAAAATTAAAAAATAATAACAAATAAAAATAAGTAAAACAAATAAAATTTAAAAAAAGAAATATAAGCTGAATATCCTGACTTGCTATAGTGCTCATCAAGTCAATGGTTTAGCAGTAGTAAAATTTTCTTATGATTTATTTTTAGCTGAGAGCCAAGAAGGAAATTTTTTTGAACAAGAACCACCACCATCAACCACAATTATCAAACACTGAATGGTTTTGGAAATTAACTTCTGATATAGACTTAATATTATTTCTTAATGAATCCAACCTAAAATCACAAGGCAAGACAGCACTAAAAGCAAAGCTTAAACTGTGGTAAAGTCATTTCCATGAGTAACATGATTTGAATCACAAGTACTGCCAAGCTGCTTTATATACTCCCTGTGTTGTCAAAAGTTAAAACTAGAAGCAAGGCTTCCATTCCCACACATATTTGCAGGAGATATATTTTCCAACTTTCAGCAGTGTTTTTTTTGGACCCCAAGGCAAGTGCAAAGGAAATTTCCATATTTCAAAATCCACTTAACTGTGTAATTGAAGAGCTTCTACCTACCCTTCAGCTGGAAGTGATTAATCTGAAATGTAATGACATGCTAAAAGGCCAATATCCAAAAGGAGAAGAATCTAACAGAATTCTATAAAGGCCTTCCAAGTGATGAATATGTTCAATTATCATATGTTTATAGACTGTCATCAGTACTTGGCAGTACCTATCTGAATGAAAAGACATTTTCAAAGATTAAATATATATAAAATCTCATTATAGATCAGCATTAACAAATGAACATTTGCAATAGATTTTGACAGGAAATATTATCACAAATGACCTTTGATTACATTCTGGCTTGTCCTGCTCATCGCATAAGTAAACCTTGTCTGACAACTAGATTCTGGGTTTCAAGAGGGCAAAGTATGAATGCAGCAGAAGGACAAGGCTTTGAGAGCTGAGCAGGCCTGAGCTCTAGTCCCAAGCTGCCAGAAATGCACCCTGCTACCTGGGGTCCCTTCTGCTTTCTGTGTCTCAATTTCATCATCAGTAAAATGCAAGAGTTGGGTTAGTATCCATGTTATAGGTGAGGTATAAGGCTCCGAGAGCTTGAGGGATCTGTGTGAGTCACTCAACTGGTCTGTCACGGGACTGGATTTGGAACCATATATCTTTGATCCAAATCCAGCACTTGTTCTACTAGACTAGACTTCTCAGTGTCCCTGAGTTTAAGCTCTGGGATGGTCATACATGCTCAGGATCTAGGGGTGAGGGAGGGAGGCATACTGGAGCAGGCTCACGTGGGCTCTGATGGTTAAATACTCAGGAACTTTGCAAGACCATTGTTAAATGAGTAACTTGAAATCAACTGTGGTGGAAGTAGTTACACCATGGAAATCTGCAAATTCTACAAATCAGGGTGTTTTATTTTGTTTTGTTTTGTTTTTTGTTATGTTTTGTTTTTGAGAGCCAGTTTACCAGTACACCACTGATAACCAGGAGGGACAACCAGCCAGAATCCTAAAGTTGCAGCTGGATTTGGCAAAATTGGTTGCATTCAACTCATGGAGCTTCAGAGTCATAAAAGATATCTGAGACCATGTAGTCCATCTCCGTATTTCACAAAAGGAGAAACTGAGGCCCAGAGGGAGGAGATGGCATATGCTTTGCAATCATGAGTGACAAAGGAGGCCCAGAGTGGGGCCAAGAACCACCCTGGTCCTCAAAAACCCAAAGCCTGCTGCTAAGATGGAGAGATGTGAATGACTTTTATTCTCATGATCACAAGCACAGCCAGCTGCCTGGCCCTGAGGGCATTCCAGGTTTCCACGGTGAAACACTTGAATATGCTCTCTCACGTTCCCTGCAGGGAGCTCACCTTGGCCAAATGAACAGCCAGCTTGTCCCTGGCATCCTTGGTCTCCTTCAAGCCATTCTTAAATGCTGTGTCTACCACGTCACATTGCTTGCGCAGGTCATTGGCCGTCTGGGATAGGATTCGGTCCACCAGGGCCTTTAGCATCAGGGAGTTGTTTCTCTGCTTGTCAGCCTTCTCCACATTGGTGTTGGAGAAGTCCAACCAGTCTTCTAGACTCACAGAGCTGAAACAGAACCCATGAGTTTGTTCATAGCATATCTGGGCTGGGAAGGGGCTATGGGAATGGGACAAACTCCTGGAGGTCTACTGGAAGCTAAGCCTCCCTACACCATCAGAAGCATGGTCTGTCAGGGGCAATAACTTTCACTTTGGGGAAACCTACTTTGTGCCAGGCACTGGACTGGCACTTTACAGATGTCATCACAATGGCCTAATGAGCTAACTTTTATAACCCTCATTTTACAGATGAGGAAAATTGAGGCTCAGAAGTAACCATTTGAGCATTAAAATAAATGACAGTAGTAACAGATGAATAAAATAGGAAACCTTGAGTCCATACTGATATAAATAAGTGAATAAATTGCTAGTTTAATAAGGAACTGCTCTGTGTAACAACATTGATGAATCTCAAAATAACTTTGATTGGAAAACTGACATGCACAAATTAGATAGTATATGATGCTACTTAATAAGCATAAAAGCAGGCAAAACAAACCTATTAGAAGTCAGGAATGTGGTTACCTTTGGGGAGGAGAGACAGGTTATCAATCAAGAGGGAACGGGGTAGGGGTTTCTGTGGTGGTGGTAATGGTTCATTTCTGGACCAGGTTGGTGGTTCCATGAGGATTGGTCACTATGATTAGTGCCAGCCTCTGAGATGACCCCCAATGATCGTTGCCTCTTGTAATTCACACCTTTGTGTAAGCTCCTCCCTTGAGTTGTGGGATGAACTTATTGACTCATTTCTCACAAACAGAAGTGATTAGATATCATTTCTGGGATTAGGTTAAAAGGAGACTGTGACTTTTGTCTTGGGTGCACTCTCTCTCCTGCTTCTTCTTGGATCACTCACTGTGAGAGAAGGCAGTTGCCATGTCCTGAGACAGCCCCGGGGAGAGGCTCACATGGCAGGGCCTGACATAATCACATGAGCTGGCCTGGAAGTGGATCCCCACCTCTACCCAGTCGAGCCTTCAGATAAGACCACAGACCAGCAGAAAGTTTGACTACAGCCTCATGGGATGTGAGCCAGAGGCACCTGCTAAGCAATGCCTGGGTTCCTTAGTCACAGAAATTGTGAGATAATATATGTTTATTGTTTTAAGCTAAGTTTAGGGGTAATTTGCTATATAGCAAAAGAGAACTAATATAATAATTCATTAAACTGTATGTGTATTATTATTTGTGTATTTTTCTATATATATGTTTTATCTCAAAAAAAAGGTTTAAAAATTAGAATGAGTTAGGTCTGTGATGTAATGTTAATTGAAAATCATGTTAGATGTTACAGAAAAGATACATAGTATAATCCCATTTTTGTCAACAAAACAAAATTTTTGTGTGAGTGTACACATATGTTTGTATAAACATACAGATAACACTGGTTATTTCAAAGGATAATAATGGAGGGAAATTATTAACTTGTCCTTTATGTTTTTAGATTCTTTCACTTATTAACAACACAAATAGGTAAAAGAATAAATTTTAAGTATTTTAAAGATTTTATATCAGACTTTCTTAAAGTGAGGCCTAAGCTGGAGGACCAAGTACTCTGCCCTGTCTCAGGGTGATCGACATTCAGCACTTGCCTTTGCCCAAACCTGCCTCTTCCTAGCTCCCAGCCTGAGGTCAGGATGATGTGCTAGCTCTTGCCTGCCTGTCTGGGAAGCACTGGGACATTACATAGCAGGAAGGAAGACAGATAGCCAGGCCAGCAGTCAGGGACCCACTCACTTTGGTTCAACCCTCACGACATTCTCAGAATATTTGATGTTTGGTGAGTTGTTGTTGAGTGAGAAGCAGATATCATCAATGGTCAGGGCCACAAACTTGTCCTTCAAATCCTTTTCAAGATTGTACTTTGAAGAGCGGTTCAGCCTAAAGGAAGAAGGTAAAGGTTTCTCCCTCTGGAATGCCCATGTGGCAACTACACTTTCTTGGAAGACTCTGGAAAATGAAGTTAAAGCTAGGTCTAGTGTAAGATGGCAGCACCTTTTCCTCCACCTTCCATCACCCCTCCCCCCACCCCCAAACACACATATACCATTAGATGCTTAGTGACAAATTAAAGTAATCAGGCCTGGACTTCAAGATCCTCCCTCCAACTGTGACATTTCCTGATGTCACCACTGTGGTACAGTGTATGTGAGAGGTCAGCTCTGGCAAAAAAAAAAAAAAAAAAAAAAACAGCTCCAGAATGCTCCAGTTTATAATCGGGGGTGAAATCCAGCCTATTCCCCACCCGCCACCAGAGGGCGACTGTCATGTATGAGAGGTTGTCCAGGACTCAGTATGAGTGTTCCAGGCAGCATCCGGGCATGGAAAGTGCTCATAGCAGTATTGATCCCCATTCTTTCTGTGCCATGGAGCCCGGCCTTTGTGGGCACTGCCTTTTCTAGCTATGTGCAGTGGAGATGTGGAGAGTGGTCCCGGACACCAATACCTAATCTGCTCAGTTGTCTCCTCCAGGGTGCGGGTCAGCAGGGCCATCACCCCCCGGATGATCTCAGCCTCCTTTACCAGTTCCTGCTCCACTTCATCATGCACCAGGTCAATGCCAACCCGCTTCTCCCTGGCCAGAGAGAGGCGGCAGATCAGTCCAACGCATGGAGGGAGGCAATTCACTATTTGCTAATAACTGGACATTTAAAATTATCTGGACAAATGGTTTGAGTAGCACCCAATCCATCTGGATGATGTGGTCAAGGATGTACACTAGCTGGTGTCTCTGAGCCTTGAAAAACTCCGAAACACAATGAAGAAAAATTGATCAGTGACTGATTGATTGATGACTTGGTCTGAAAAATGCCAGATGGACGTGTCCCCCTCAATTTGGTCATCAATTCTGAAGCCTTTTTCTTCTTATCTGTTTACTAGAAAAATTTTCTTGGTTTAAAACTTCAAAGACATATATTTCCTACCTTGATCCTAGTTCCATTTTTGACAAAGATTTGAAAGACACTTTATAATAATAATACTAATCATAATGCCAACATTAATATTACCCCCACCACTGAGCATTTACTATGTGACAGGCATTGTGCTGAGCTTTTCATATGAACATTCTCACTTAATTAGCATTTTCAAGTCCAGGTGAGGAAACTAAGTTTTGGAAAGGTTAAGCTCCAGGTTACAAAACTGGGTATTAAGCATGTTTTTAACCACTATGCTATGTTATTCCTAAAATTGACTGGTCACTGCCTGATATTTTGTTCTTTCCTACTTTGTATGAAAGTACCTGGGAGGAAGGCTCCACCTCTCACCAGCTGTGTGGCCTGAGGCACATTGTCTAATTTATTTATGCCTTGGTTTCCTCTTCTGTGAAATAAGGATAATAATTAGTATTTCATAGGGTTGTGGCAAGGAACTGATGAGATATAAAAGCAGACAGCACAGTACCAGGCATATAGTAACATGTACTTGATCAACTTAGCAACATCTCCATTCTAATAACCCTTAGGTTTAGATGCGAGCTAATTAGATGCTGGACTCTTTCATCACCTCTACTTCCCTTTGCTTCACAAGCTCTCTAAATATGGCTGGGGAGCTTGCTGTCTGGTTGCTGCAGAGGGTCCTGGCTAGGCTCATTGAAGGAGTAGAGCTTTCTAGGAAGAGGGAACAGTGTGGACAAGGCCATGAAAATTCCAGTAGCTCACACAGCTAAGCACATCCCACTGTCGAGGATGAGGTATGGGCCTGGAGAGGTCACTGGGGGCCCAATCACAATGAACCTTGTTTGCTAAGCAAAAAAGTTTGAACTTTATCTTGAAGGTATTAGGGTATGGGGTTATAATTAAAGAATTTTTTAAAGCATGGGGGGGTGACATGTATAAATCTGCATTTGGAAAATTTCACTCAACAGCCAGTGTAGAGGATGCACTGGATTGAAGGGGGTTATGCTGGTAGCAAGAAGACTTGTTAGGGCGTGCCATCTAGGACTACGACAGATCTGGAAATCAGCATTACCCCAGAGTAGAGAAAATCATCCTACTCATAGGACTTTTAGGAAAGAAATTATAATAAAAAGTTATGTTTGCATATTGCTCTCTAAACACAGTGCTTCTGTGTGCCTCCATGTATCGGAGCAGACTTCTTGTCCCCTAGTAACTGTAGTATCTGCTCTGTCTGCCTAAAATAAAGACCACCATTTCCCAGTTTCTATTAATGTGGCTATGTGACTAAGTTCTGGTCAATAGGATGCAAGTAGAAATGGTGAATGCCAAATCTTAATTATTCCTGCTTGCTAGAATGTAGACATAATGGCTTGCGCTCTAGCTGCCATCTTGAATCACAAGGTAACCTTAAGAGTAAAAGCCGTGTGCAGTGGAGCAACAGGAAACAAAAGGCCTGGAACCCTGACACTATGACACACTATGCCAGCCCTGAACTATCTCCAGATTCCTTAAATCTGAGAGAGAAAGAAACTATCTTATTTAAGTTCAGTGTTATTTTGTGGTTTTCTGATTACCTACAGCCAAACCTAGTCCTAACTTATATTTAAGTTAGTCAAGAGCAAAGTTTAGACATGAATCCAGTCCAGTGCTGCTTCCACTGCCCAGCACCACGGGCATGCTGAGATAATTTCAGGCTCTAAATGAACACATGCTCATTTGTCTCATTTTAACCCACCACCCAGCACAGGCAGTTTTTACTACCCAGCATTTCATTTCTCACAACAGATGATTCATTGGAGGAACCTTCCCTCCTACCTATATTCCAGGCACGTCTGAGTGATGTGCAAGGGCTCTTTCAAGCTCTCCAGGGCTTTCTCCAATCTGGTCTTATATGTGAGTAGATCTTCAGTCACATACACAAGCTGCTCAAGTTTGTCATCTAACTCCTTCTTCCAGAACCTGACTTCCTCAAGTCTCTGTTCTGAAGCACACAGAGAAGTTATACCACTGTTAATCTATTCCCATTGCAGCCAACTTTTGGATGAGAAACTTGAATACTATTGCAAAACTACCTGAAATATGTTCCTCTTAAAGCTGTGCCTCTTGGGGCATCTTTTCATCTTTATAAGCTTTTATTAGAAGGGAAGGAGGAAGGGAGGGAAAATATTTCTTACATTTGACGTCAAATTAATCCAAAGATGATTCTACATTCGTTGATTCTAACTCTTCAGTGCCTGAACTCCATAGTATACTATCAGAAACTTCTTTTCCTGTACAACTTTTTGGTTTCTAAAGGGGTTAATAATTATATTTTTGCCCTACTTTCTATATATTTATTATTAATTTTTCTTCAACTGTTCTTACAGAACTATAGTAGGTCCCCCTTATAGGTGGTTTCACTTTCTAAAATTTTAGTTACCCAGTCAACTGCAGTCTGAAAATATTCAATGAAAAATTCCAGAGATAAACAATCCTAAGTTTCGAATTATGCACAGTTCTGAGTAGTGTGATGAAATCTCGTGCCTTCCTGATCCATCCTGCCTAGAACATCCCTTTGTCCAGCATATCCACACTGTATATACTACCTGATGTTTAGTCACTTAGTAGCCAGCTGGTTTATCAAACCCACTATCACAGTATTACAGTGCTTGTTTTCAAGTAACCTTTATTTTACTTAATAATGGTTCCAACGTGCAAGAATAGTGATGTGATGCTGGCAATTCAGATATGTCCAAGAGAGGCCATGAAGTGCTTCCTTAAAGTGAAAAGGCATATGTGTGTAGGAAAACGCATACTATGTATAGAGTTCAGTACTATCCAGTTTCAGGCATCCACTGGTGGTCTTGGAATGTATCCCCCACATATGAGGGGGGACTACTGTATAAATATCCTCTCAATGTATTCAAACTCATCAAGTAATTTATTGATTTTGTTTCTTGGATTTCATTTCTTCCTCTTTCTTGGTTCACTCCTTCAATGTGCTGAGGCATATCCTTCAGGAACCTCCCAAGAAATGGATGCATGTGAGGTAAAATTTTTGAAAACTTGCAAGTCTGCAAATGCCTTTATTCTACCCTTATCATTTGATTATATTTGGCTTTGTATAAATTTATAAATTATAAATAATTTTCATTTAGAATTTTGGTGGTATTGCTTCATTTCCTTCAATTTCCAGAGTTTCTATTGAGAAGTCTGATGCCATTTCAATTCCAGATTCCTTGTATGTGATCTGAAAACCTTTTAGAAATTCCTTCTTTATTTTCCTAGTGTCCTAAAATTTCACACTGATGTCAATCTTATTCAATTTTTATGCCAGACATTAGGCATGCCCTTTTAATCTGAAAATCTAGATCCTTTGGTTCTAAGAAATTTTCTTATATTCCTTCATGAATAATTTCCTCTCTTCCATTTTCCCTGTGCTCTTTCTGAAATTCCTAGTAGATATTTAGCTTCCCAGATGAATCCTCAAATTCTCTTTTCTCTGTATTTTTTTTCTACTTCCTGGAAATTCTCCAACTTTATCTTTCACCATTTCTTTTGATTTTAAAAAATGTCTTGCTCTTGTATTTTTAATTTTTAATTTCCAAGAATACTTTCTTGTTCTCTGAATGTTCTCTTTTATAAGTCTCGTCTTCTTGTTCCATGGATATATCTTCTCCAAGTTTTATGAGGATCTTATCATGTAATTTTTTTCTTTTGCTCTGTGCACTGCCTGTTTCTTGGGTTTCTGTCTGTTTGGTTGTTTGTTTATTTGTGTTGGTTTTGATGTCTGTCGCATTAGTCTTTCCTCAAATGCTTGGTGATCTTCATCTGATTACATTTAAGTATAAGATGCTAAAATGTTAACTGAAAGCTCAGCCTGCAGGGATGGGACTCATCAACCAGAATGTTCTATTGCCTAGAAAGATCAGGCAAGGGCCCAGGTGTTTCATTGGAGAATCTATAAATATTATTATCGATAGATCTTTCCTTTCAACCAGTTAGTTTCTCCATGGAGAAATCTTCCAATCTCCTGTCTGAGGATATAAGCCTAGGAACGAGGGACTGAACGAGTTACTGTTCAGTGAGCAGACTTTCATCGACTACTTTATCCTTTAGCCTTCTGCTGGAGGAAAGAGAGCCAGAGTGGGGGAAGGGCTCTTCATAAAGACTTTCAACCTATTCTGTTTCCAGTTTTATCCTGAACCTCCAGCTTCAGAGGTAATAGGATGTTTCCAATTTGGGGTATTTTAAGATTTCCGCAGCATGAACCTGTACTATGAATCAGCTAGCTTTTTATTGTCCTCTACCTATCCAGGCTTTCTGCAGTCCCTAAGTGTGTTACCACTTGATCTTTTACTTTCTGGTTTCCAAAATCTTGTCTTCACCATTTCTATAGTGTTGCTTCTGTCTCTCCTTCCCTCTCCCTCACCCTTTCTTTCTCTCTCAACCATGAGGCATACTTTTCATTAATCCTTTACTACTACTTTGTTGGAATTTTAAAAGGAAAGGGAGACAAATGCACGTGTTCCATTCACCATGTAAACTGAAGTCTCCCCACTCATAATTTGTAATTGACTTCAACCCTCACCTTGCATCCTCCATTACCCTACAGGACCTGCTATCTCAAAGGTCACCAATAATCTTCAAGTCACCAGTTCAAATTCATTTTTGTTCAGCTCTCAGCCTCTTTGACATTTATACAACCACTATTGTTGGTGAGGACATGGATAGTTTCCAGTTTGGTGATATTACAAAGAGCACTGCTTTGAACATTGAAATATATATATATATAATCTTTGGTAAACATATTTAAGAATCTCTATTGGGTATATACCTAAAAGTAAAATATCTAGGTCAAAGTGTATACATATGTTCAGCTTCAGTAGATACTGCCAAAGTTTCCAAAGCAGTTACACTTCCAGTGTTCGCAGTATAAATTTTCCAATTTATACTTCCTCCAGTAGGGTACAAGAGTTCCAGTTGCTCCATGTCAACTCCGATACTTGTTTTTTTTTCTTTTTTCCCCCTCTCATTTAAATCTCCTCCTCTTCCCGCAGCCCAACTCCTCCTCTTCCTTTTAGCCATTCTGGTGGGTGTGTAATGGCATCTCGACTGTTATTTTAATTTGTATAACCCTGATGACTAATGAAGTTAAAGCCCTCTTCATATGTTCATTGGCTGTTTAGATTTCCTTACTTATAAGGTGTCAAGTTTTTTCCCCATTTTTCTATTGAGTTGTCTGTCCTTTTCTTCTTTATTTTTAAAAGTTCTTTGTATGTTCTGGGTAAAAATCCTTTGTCAGAAATGTATATTATAAACATCTTGTATAAATAAAATATCAATATATATGAATATTCTCTGTGGGTTGCTTTTTCAGTCTCTTAATGGTCTTTTGATAAACAAAGATTCTTCATTTTAATATAGTCTGACTTATTGTTTTTCTTTTATGATTGGTTATTTTGTCTCCTGCTTAAAAATAAGAAATCTTTGCCTTCCTGTAGTCATAAAGGTGTTCTGTACCAAAAGTTTTACTGTTTTACCTTTCTCATTTAGATATGTGCTCCACCTAGGTTTGATTTTATGTATATAGGTGAAATAGGGGTCAGGATATTATTTTGTCCATATTAATATCCAATTAATCAATTTGTTGTAAAGGCCATCCTTTTCCCACTATACTGCATGACTTGTTTTTGTCATAAGTCAGATAAGTGTATATATGTGGGTTTGTTTCTGAACTCTCTATTATGTTCCCTTGGTCAATTTGTCTATCCTTGCCTCACTGTCTTAATTACTACAGCTTAATAATGGGTCTTAGAATCTACATTGAAAATTTTCCAGCTTTGTTCTTCTTCAAGATAGCCATACCAACTCTTGACCCTTTGCATTTCCATGTGAATTTTAGAAGTAGTTTGACAATTTTATTTTT
Organism: Eidolon dupreanum; assembly: GCA_028627145.1. Taxonomy (NCBI): domain Eukaryota; kingdom Metazoa; phylum Chordata; class Mammalia; order Chiroptera; family Pteropodidae; genus Eidolon; species Eidolon dupreanum. Next base: position 71,402,686 of record CM053506.1, read on the forward strand.
TAAAAACCTACTGAGATTTTCATTGGTACTACATTAAATCTATAGATTAATTTTAGAATTGTCATCTAAAATTTTCCAATCCATAAGCTGATATATCCTTGCACTTATTTAGAATTTCTTTAAGTTCTTTCAATTGTGGCTTGTAGTTTTTGGTATAGAATTCTTGCATATCTTTTGTTAGGTGAATTCCTAGATATCTGATATTTTATAATGCCATGCAAAATGGCTGATATTTTTTATTCCTTAATGAATCAATGAAGTTAAATTTCAGACCTTAAAAACTTTGTTCTCATGCCTATTGAAACATAATTATTGTGAAAGATGAATGGTGCATCCTCATTTCTAATACCTACCTATTTGAACAATTATTTAGAATAGGCTTACCTATAGGCTGATATCAGAGGTAAGGATCAACCCATAGGGAGAGGCTTAACATTTAACATTACTGATCTAAAGAAGCTTTGGTTTATTGGAGGTTGGAAAACTAGCTACTCTTAGATCAGGTTTAATTCATATGTGTTTTTGTTTATTCTGTGCAAAGTTACTAATATATTGAATCAGTTACCAACATTTAAAAACTGGGTAAAATTTCAGCTTTCCAGATTTTCTTCAAAAAAAAAAAAAAAATCAGACGATCTGGCAATAGCAGGCCAATAATCTTTCTTGGAAAAAACTGGTTAAAATTGAGTAGCAGCTGCCCCCTTAGATGGAGCACATGTTCTCCAGGTCGCCACCCTCCCCACCACTCCCTCTTATCTTAGGGGGTCTTATTTGATCCCCTATGTTACCTGCCCAACTCTTACAGACATGAGTTTGTGACCTCTGGTTTATCACTTTTTGGCATTTGGGAAGCTTTGTTTGTTTCATTTTATGTTTGTTTGTTTGTTTGTTTTTTGTTCATTTAAGGGCATCATCCTTTAAGTAGTGTTTTTAAGAATGGAATTGGCAAAAGAAAATTACTCTTTCTTTAAGTATTGGCTCAAATATTCCTCTCTAGGAAGTCTTTCCCAATTCTTCTACTGTTGTACCCTTACCTCAGCACCTATATGGTTATATTCTGATTATTAATGTTTGTATCTTTCTCCTCCTCAAGCCAGGAGCCCTTAAAAAGTAGAGACTCTGATTTTTCTCTGTGATATTTCTAGTACTTAGTCCATAGATGCTCTTAGATGCTCAATAAATGTGAATCAAATCAATAAACAAATGAATCATAGATGATAGATGGCTGAAAATCAGACTGGGTTATTATGTCTCTATCTTAAGGCAGTGAACTTAAACACAGAACCTAGAGAATACACATTTTTCCCTACTATTTCAAGATAATATATCGCTACTCTTGAACATAAAATGCAAATGACAGAATAGCTAAACCCGAACAGTTTCATCCAAACATGTTCACAAGTATACCAAGTGCATTGTTTTACCTAGTTTCTTGTTTACATCACTTTGAGATTTTCTTGTAGTCTTTTCAATTTCATCCACAAGCCTCTGGCTTTCTGCCACCAGGCGTTCGGACCGAGACCTTTGGGCCTCCGCTCTGTGGTACTGGTTCTTGTTAGCAATGTGCCACTCCGAGGGCAGGAACTTGGGCGGAGACTGTAGTAGTTTGGCCATTTGAAGTTCCCAAAATCCTGATCAAAGGCAGACATTTTTTAGATTAACTGAAAGCAATGTGTCCTTTTTTAAATGTCAATTTTATTATATGATGTACATACTAAAAAGTGCATAAATCGTAATTTGTACACAGAATGAACATATCTGTGTAGCCAGCACCCAGATCAAGAAATAAGCATTACCAGCACCTCATGCTTCTTACCAGCCACTATCCTCCACCCACACCCCCACATGGTAACCACTATCCTGACTTTTAATGCTATAAACTAGTTTCTCTATGTTTTAATTTAATATAAATGGAGTCAAACAACATGTACTCTTTTGTATCTAACGACTTCTTTCTCTCAATATTATGTTGATTAGAGTCAGCTGTATTGTTCATGTAGTTGTAATTTGTTCATTCTCATTGCTGTAAGGCGGCAAGTAAAGACTGCAACAACAGAAAGACAAATTTGCCCCCACCTCATCCACACACAGTTCTGATTGACTGTGAAAACCGCCTTCATCAGATAGTACTAAAATCTGCCCCACTCACGTCTCTACCCAAGAATCTGAGCGCCTGCCCTTAGGGCCGTCTGGATCTCTGAAGCCCTTCAAACATACAGGGATGGAACCTAGGCAGATCTTGAGCAGGCTGAGCACCAGGCCACCCAGCCCTCTCAGACAACATGGAGTCTCCCCATTTCTTCTTAGTCCAGTCTTTTCTATGGCCTCTCCCAAGTTTTCTGGGCTCAAAATTTAACCTAAGTCTTCTGGATAAGTCTGAGTAGCCTACAGAGAAATAGAAATTAGGGCTAAAGTAGGTAGAAGTTAGACCTAAATGTGGCCTGATCCCAAAAGGCAAAGGCTTTGAATAGAGCTGAAGGCTTCAGATAAGGGTTGATGGGGTGGAGCCGGGGTGCACGTACCTCAGCGCCACGAAGAACTACTACACCAGCTCTGGATGCGAGCTTCCTAACCCCAACTGGAGCTCCCGACTCTTATTGAAAAGGGAAGTAAACAGCGCAGTCTCCATGGCAACCAGAGACGTGTCACTTGGGCTCAGGGGGCGGAGTCCTTCGCCAAGCAGCCTTGCGGAACGGCTACGCGCAGGCGCGAATTCTGCGGTCCCCAGCGTGGTCAATACTGGGTTGTGGCCTGGGAGAGGTAGCGCCAGATTCTCCGTCATCTCAACTTATTACGAAGACGCAGGACCCTAAGCAAGAGACAGCGGCCAAAAACCCGAGTTGGGAGTCAGGAGACCTGGGTCTATCCCTGGCCGGCCATGCGCTGGATCTCCTTGGGCTGCGCTGCTCCCGCTCGTTCTTGGGCTCCCCAGGTGTACAGCGGGATTGAGCTGGACTGTGCCTCCAGGCCCTCGCAGCCGCAGGTCGGCCCGAACTAAGCCACAGACCGGTGCTGCGGGAAAAAATGAGACAGATTTCTGGGACTGACACAGCCGGGACTGGGAAAGGAGGAGGAGGTGGGAGGAGGCGCCGGAACCCAGGGCCCAAGCCCTGACTCCTCGGCAGACAGCTGTCTGCCGTCCGGGACGATGGCCAAACCCAGAGCAAGGCGTCAGAAGTAGTTTCTCCATCTATAAATGAGCAGAAATACACAGTTGGAGAAAATGCAGATTGGAAACGCTGACCTGGGTCCCAAACGCAGAAAGTGGGTATTCAAATCTCCCGCGTATATGGTAATCCAGTGGACTTTACTCCAGCCAATCGAAGGCAACCTCCCTCCGAGGTCAACCAGTCAGAGGAGGTTTTGCCTCGTGAAGCCCTACCTCTCGCGAGTTGTTGGAACTATCCTGGAGAATCTCCAGGCCTCCTGAATGCTAAACACACTGCCTGTCCAATAGCGTGAGGAGGAGCTCGTGTTGCATAGTCATATCCCCCGCCACTCAGCCAAGAAGCTACTTAAGGAGCACGGTTTGACTCGCTCCTACCCCGATCCCCTCGAAAGAGTACCCGATTCTTCTTGTCAGGTCGGTGTTTAGGTCATTGTCCCACCCTGGGAAGGCGAGGGGGCGGGAATAGGCCCGCGCCCCCTCCTCAGCACTGTCTTAGCACGGAAACCTGAAGAAGGTTGTCCAGCTCCCGTGGCGCGTGGCGGGCGGCCCTGGCTGGAAGGTGCCCGCTGCGGGAGGCGTCCTCTCCCACTCAGGCGAGAAGAGGTGGCCACCTCCTGGCGCGAGCCAACCTTGAATGACCTCTGTGGTTTCCTGAGGAGTCTTGCCTTCGAGGGCAGACCCTTGAGTTGCCCCCCAATTTGCAGAAGGGGAAACTTGGAACTGCTGGAAACGTGATAGAATTATAATTTATCTATATAAATTATAATCATAGGTCACTATCGTATTTTGTGTCAGTATACAAATTTAATCCTCTCTCCCCCACGGAGTGGCGGGGATAGAAAAACCTTGAGACGCTTTACGGAAGAACTAAGGCTGATAGTTGAGTTAAACCATCTCTTCAAAGCTGGTGTTCTGCCCTCTGAAAGCTCAAACTTAGATGGTGTTGCATCTCTTGCTATACTTAAACAAACAAACAAACAAACAAACAAGAAACCTCTCCTTCAGCTATTTATTCTGAAGTTTAAGTGTAATTGAATTTGAAAATATTTTCAAAAGGAAAACCTTATTTTGCATATGCATGCACACGCACGCGCGCGCACGCACACACACGCCAGCAAAGGAATGTGTCCAACAGAGAAAGTGTGGAACAGCTTATTATCAATAATTACTCAATATCTATCTGGCACCAATATATCGGTGAATGGAATATAAAGCAGATATCCAGCACAGAGCTTAGAATTCGTTATATTATTAAGAACAACCAAAGCTTTATACTCAAAGTAGAAATAGTCAAGCAAGGTGCATTGTAGTTTTTTAAGTGATTTTGAGATTTTTGTTGGCTGGAATAAAGCTATATTTCCTAAACTTTCATCATTCTGGTACCAATTTCTTAATTTTTGACATATCCTTGCATCACCTGTAAAATTATTTTTGTGTTTTTCTTCAAATACACTTATTTTTACATATAAGCATAATTGTTTTAAAAGGAGAGTTTACAACACTACCATAAATGGAAAATTAGCATCACTTGCATGATGGAGAGTAACCATAAAAATAAAATGAAACAAACAATATCATAAAATTTAATATTACTTTAAAACAATGAGAAAAGTATCAATAAATCTAACCTGTTGTTTAAAAAAAAATCACATCTGAAAGCAAGTTCCTTAATAAGAAGAATGAACCTATACATATTTGGCTTCATTTGTTAGTTTAAGACTATGGATTTGTTTTTCAGTTTCGGTGTTTTATCATACTAGGGATCTCAACTCAACAGTAAATATATTTAGAAAAATTAAAAGATGCAGTTATTCTTCAAAATTGGTAATTTTTGTTCAGCAGGGAGCTAGGAAGTATAATCCTCCCGTGGGCCCAGAAGGAAAAGGAGAACAAGATATGGTGAACCCCAGGAGTCTCCAGCATAAAATCCTTTCACTATCTACCTGGCCTCACCTCCTGACACTTTCTCCCTAGAATTCAAGGGTTTTAATCAGGAAACCAGTTGATTTTAAATAACTACTATGAGTTTCCTCCAGAGTTAGTATAGGTCTTTTTCAACAACTGGCCTCTTCCTCTGTGAGAGACCTGACTGGGCAACTCGTAGTGCAGGTGTGGGAAGGAGGCCTTCAGGCAAATACTTAGGTCACTGTCTACTGGGAGAGGAAAATACCAAAGAAAAATTAAGTCAGAGAGGATAGGTCTAGGAGATTTAATATTTGCCAAGTAGAACTTCCAGAGGGGAAAAAAAATAGGAATCGAAAACAAAGATGGAGAAAGAATGTCCTTGAGCTGAAGACTCAAGTCTTTAGACTGAAACACCCACTTGAAATAATTATTTTTTATATATACATACCTAGTCTAGTAAAGTTTCAAAGAATAAAGAGGAAAGGAATGAGTGGGTATTATCTTTTCATCTATAATACGGATTCTAGAATGTCTTCAAAATACTAGAGAAAATGATTTCAAATCTGGAATTCTATAACCAGTAAAAAACCTCATGTATGAAAGCAAAATATATTTTTGGACATGTTAATACTCTAAAAGTTGAGCATATACTTTTTGGGGAAAAAAACAGAGTAAAAGTGAAAAATACAGAAAGAGGAGACACTGACTATAAGAAATAGTGGAACCAACTCAGCTGTATGATGAAAAGAAACTTCAATATAATAGCTGTGTAACTGGAACACAATTGGTTCAAATTATAACTGAAAGTCAGAAGAATTCTTGAAGAATATCTTTAAGAATTATAGAAACTATATGATTCATAACCCATAAGTATAACCACATATTCCTGGTAAGTTGAAATTATATCTCTTCTGATAAAAAAAAAAATAGAAATTCTGAGAAAGTTAAGAAGCTGTACAAGAAAGTTATACCTATGAAGAAATTTAAAATTCGATATGATTTTTTTTCAGAGTAATATGTGAAACATAAGAGGTGATGCAAAATGTCACCAACCCTTTTGTGAAGGCATTGCTGATCACCCCAGCTGAACTTATTCCAAATCATTCATCGATTCAGTCAGTAAAGACTTGTTGACCACTCTCTGAACTCATTCTCTGACTTTACTCATTCATTAATTTAAATGAATATTTATTGAATATCTACTAAGTACTGGGACCTGTGCTTGTCACTGAGGATAGATGACAAGAAGACACAGTCTTTGCCTTTTAATGGAATGTATAATCTAACTATTTTACTCTTGACTCAAGTGACAACATCTATCTTGTAAATTTGTTATTTTTACATCATCTTTTCCTAGATAGAAGAGTTGAAGTCTTATATATCTTTGCATTAACCTAAAAGTAACTTATACAAAACCTTTCCACAATGAGAGATCCATAAATAATTTATTATTATTATATTATTAATAACTAATATTATCAAAGGTACAAATACACATACTATTTGACATGGCAATTCGATTCCATATATAGCAATGTATCCTACAGATACATCTGTACCTGTGCAAAATAATGTTTGTAAAAGGTTATTTGATGCAACATTATAATAGAAAAAAGTTTTTAAACCTAACTGTCCACTAAGACTGATTTAAAAAATTATAGAAGAGTCATAGAGTGCTATACTTTTCAGCTGTAAAATAAATAATTAGGACTCTAATATCTTGTTATGGAATAATCACCAAGATAAATGAAAAAAGTAAGGTTTAGAAGAGTATATATAGTATTCTATCATTATTATGATAGAAAAAAGTAAAATGTAATTGTGTTCACATAGAATTTCTCTAGAAAGATACATAAAACTGGTTGCTTCTGCTAAGGAATCCACATGGCCAGGAATCTGGGGGGGAAGGATTTCAGTGAATACTTTTCTACCATTTGAGAGGTGTACAATATGTTATCTCTTTTGAAGATATAAAAGCTCTTTATAATAATAAAGTATTTAAGTAAACGGATAACACAAATAGGGCAGCCAGGAGAAGAGCAGCTGTGGAAAGAGTTGAGGCAGAGATAAACTGTTTTTGAAACTAAAAGAATTCTGGAAGCAGCCTGATGTAGTGGAAAATTCACTTAGCCAGAGGCCTGAAACCTAGCTTCCAGCCTGAATCTTACCACTTACAGCCTCAGTTTTTTTACCCATGTTAATACTGTCCTGTTCAGTTTACAACAGTGATAGAAGAGTATTTTATGGATGCAAAAACAAAAAAAAAAAACAAAAAAAAATGCTACCAAAACATCAGATATTATTAATTTTTTGGTTAACTCAACAATGCCACCATGACCCTTGAACTCTCAGTAGCATTGCCAGTGGTAGAGAGATCTGTATCAGCTTCCCTCCCCAACTGCACGTGGATAAGGGAAAAAAAAAAAACTGTATCTAAGGGCATTGGTAAAATGTGAATTATTTTCTATCTTAGGTTTCACTGTAGAACAGAGAATTCTTGATAAGAAACCATCAGGACTTTGGGTGGTAAACACACAATAGAATATATAGATGTCAAATGATAATGTACACCTGAAAATTATATTATTGTATTAATCAATGTTACTCCAATAAACTTAATTTAAAAAAAGAAAAGAAAAGAAAGAAAGAAACCATCAATGTTTATTCTCTACATTCTTTATATTGTCTGAATATCATAGGCCATTGTATGAAGCTGACTATTCAAGATCCCTGTGTCCTGGATCTGTACCAGGAATTTACTCCTCTGCTGCATAGCTCTATTTAAAAAAAAAAAAAACAGCAGTTAAGAAACGTGACAACTTAAGAGCTTTTCATAGGAATGTCAAACTTCCACTAACATACCAAATAAGAGTTGTGTGCTTTTAAGAGGTCCTTAGAAAATAAAGACGATATAAATCATGTTTCTTTTTTGAAATAGCATATTTCTACTGCCAATAAGGACTAAGAGATGCTCTCAGCCATCTTTCTTTCATGAAGTCACAGCAAATCCATAAGTCCAGGAGTATTTTCTCGATGTCTACTATGCGTCGTGAATTCCACCGGTTCTTACTATTCATGCTATTCATGCTATTCATGAAGATGGCTGGCTGTGAAGATAACTGGACTTCACTGGAACTGAACCCAGGATCTAGTACATTCTCTTCACGAAAGTGTGAATTCCTTGAGGGCTGAAGATGGCTGGCTGTGAAGATAACTGGACTTCATAGGAACTGAACTCAGGACCTAGTACATCCTCTTCACTAAAGTGTGAATTCCTTTAGGGCTGGGACTAAATCTTATGCCCACAGTGCCTATCCTCACTACACATATTGTGTGTGCTGATAAGTGTATATTGAATGAATGTGTTCTAATCAATTGAGCTCTCCAGCCATAATGAAAATGAGCAGCACTGACTTATGAATCCAGTTCTCCTTAAGTGACAGGGAGATGTCTGAGGAAGTTCTATTGCCTAAATTAGTGTTAATATCAGGAAACAAACTACTCATTAAAATAAATCAATGTGCTAGCTCTTTTTGACTTGTTACCTTGTAACTGTTTAGTTTTTGTTAGTACCATTTTTTTCCATATAAAAAAAGCTATGAGAAACAAATTCTCTTTTTCAGTTTGCTTTTGCTCTCTTACCAAGCCGACTTAATTATGAAGGGCTTTTTAAAGATTGTTATATATTTATGAATTCCAATTTTCACAAAACTAAAATACTTCAAGATCTTGGAAAGCACAAAATTTGAGTGTAATTTTTGTATTGTTCCTGATTACTATTTTGAGATTGTGAAAAATCAGTAAACGATGGCATTGCCTTGTTCTTTCATTCTACTACTCCTTTTATTTTGAGGTACTTTTCTGATAGCTTAGGTACATCTTAGAGTTCTATTCCTTAAAACTTTTTAAGCATTTGGTGTATATAATACTAAAGCTTCTACTCATCTTTATTTCATTTTGCATGAAAGAACTTGGGGAAGCAATTTTGGTAGTTTTTAAACGTATACTTACTATTGAATTTTTGAGATACCATTTTAGAGAATCTGATTCTTGGAATTGCAAGAAACTTGAAAGGCTTTCTGGTCCAATCTGATGTTGAAATCCCCTTTATAGCATTCCTGCCAAATAGTTGTCAAGTGTTTGAACATGCCCAGTGATGGAAACTTATTATCTCCCAGGACAGTCCTTCTTTGGGCTGCTGTGCTGGAAAGACCTTCCTGTAATTTCCATCCATGGGCATTAGTTTACATTTTGGCCATACAGAATATATCTGCTTTTTCTCTACATGGGCAACTTTGGGGTATATTGCCCTTCCTCCTTCAAGAATTCTCTCCTCCAGGCCAAATATTTAAGTTCCTTCTATTCTTCTTCCTATGACATTTGTAGAACCAAACTAAATTGGAGTCACTTATGTCAGGGACAAAATGGAGACCAGTCAATGCAGGTGCATGAAAGAGAAAACCTGACCTTATAGGAATTTATATCTCTTATCAGCAGAGGGAACCCATCAATCCCCAAATGCCAAGTCTGTTCACACCATCTCTGGACTTCCTGTTCCTTTGACTTAGCTACTGTGATCCAAATAAGAAAGAAGACCTTTAGGCAACCAATCAGCTGAAAAAGCCAATAATTTCATATTTATCCCATAAAAAAAAAACCCTTAGTCTATGAGTAACTTGGAACTCATTGTTCTTATAGCCTTGAGTTTTTAGCTTGCAAGTCAAAAGGCTTGCAAAGATAAACTCTTCTTTCTGCTTTGTTTTATTCAGTGTGGGGAGTTTGGTTTTTTGACATAAGTATCTCTAGCCATCCATCATATCCTGTCCTCTTAATTTGTTTCAGTTTACCTCTAGGCCAAAATTGTATATAATACTCCCATACCAGGAAGGTAATTACTTTAATGGAATAGATTTTATTGGATGACTTTTTAGCATTAAAAACGCAGAACAAGAGTTTTGATTGTAGTGGCACAGTTGACTTAACCACAGCCCTTTGCAGAGCCTGAAATGAACTGCCTAAGAGAAGTAGGAGCCATGGGTCAGCAGTGTAGAGGCAGGGCCTCTAATCCTGGTTCTGCCACTGACCCCTTAATCAAGTCACTTTCCCTCTCTGAATCTCATTTCCTCCTTTGTAAAATGTGGAGGGCACTGTGTAACCCCAGAATTCAGGGTTCTGCAGAGATGTCACAGTGGTTTCACAAGTGTTTGACTTTTATTTTAAACTCGTTATTTTTAAAACTGTGATAAAAATATGTACAGTCAAATGTCTCACATATTAAAAATGTTATATACCCATTTAGCTCATTGGAGCCAACCAACATTTTGTAGACCTCAGACTAAAACCAGCTTTGTCATATTTTTATATTTTTCAACTCCATCTAAAAGTGTCTTTGGTTAGGAAGAGTTTATTCAGTAGAGCTTTTTTAAAATCCATGCCTGTGTGTGTCTATTTATATAAAATTATTCTAGTGAGGACATATATGCCACCTCTAATCAATGTCAGGCAAGGCTCAGGCCACCTGTTGGGATGCATTCTCTTGTCATATGCAATGGTGAAGTGTAATCACAAAAAGCCCATACTAGCTTTAGTGCTCATTAAGTTTAGGATGTTATTTGCCTGATATTTACAATTATGACAAAGAATGAGCGATATTGTGAGTATGTCTACTTTGAAACCAAAATTTCCCACTAATTCTTATAAGCTTTCGAATCATGTTTGGGCTGAAGAATACAATCAATTTAAAAATTTGGAAAATAATATCATTTGCTAATACTTATCTACAGCATTTTCTCATTATGCAGCTAAATGTCTTAAAGAAAAGTAATAGATACTGAAATTGATACAGTAGTTAGTGGAATCCCAGCTGCACCTCTTATTAGTTGAGTTGTCTTAGGCCAAAAAAAAAAAAAAAAAAAATCTGGGATTTTAAGGACCTGATGCTAGAGCCTGTACTCTAACCACTGTGCCCATTATCTGAGCACTGTTCTCACTCACTCAAATGACAGGTCTAGTCATTCTCAAAGTAGTCCAAAGTGAGCTTTTCAAGGTACAAAATCAGAGGCTCTACTAAGACCTTTTACGAATCTGGCAAGACATCTAGCCCATATTTGCCTTCTGAAGTCTGTAACTCGTGCCCTATTATGTCTGTCACCACGTTCTGTACCAGGAAAATTGGGCTATGTGAGTAATACTGTGAAGGCTCCTCATCTGCCTCTGGGGGCTCTCCCATAAGCTGCTTCACCCAGCTGACAACATGCTGGGCAGGAGCCCTGCTTCCAGACTGTCCTACTACCGGGAAGATGGTCTCCTGGATCACAACAGAATCCTGATAGTGTTTTGGTAATTTGATCTGATAACAAGGAGTCCCTCGTCTCTAAAACTGTTTCTTAGGACTATATGGATTGCACAAAATAATATATGCAAAGTGTGTCACATGGCATATACTCAGTAAGTATTTTATACCCTTTTTCTTTTAGGTGCTTTGTGTCTTCAGAATGTTACTCAGAGGAACAGTCATTTACAAGGCAGTATATTGTATGGAATAAGTCATACAAACAGCATATCCTGTAGGACAGTAGTTCTTAACAAGCAGGTCATATTAACATCAACTGAAAACCTTTTTAAAAATTTCTTAGGCCTACTCAGTCAGAATCACCAGGGTAGGGCTAAGACATATGAATATAGTATGTACTTATCTTCTATTTAAATATGTAATAAATGTTGATGCTTGAAAACATAAATAGCATAAAAGGGTATGCAACAAGAAGTAAACCTCCCACTCACATTTCTCCAGCCCCTATTCCTCTCCCATGGGACATTCATTTTTTCCAAAGATATGGCTTATTTTCCTCCAATATTTTAACTCTCTGTTCTTCAAATTGAAAATTTCTATTCTATCTTCTAGTTCATTGAGTATTTTTTGTCATTTCCATTCTGCTGTAAGCCTATCCAGTGATTTTGTATTTCTAGTATTGTATTTTTTTAGTTTTAGAAGTCAACCATTTGGTTCTTTTTGATAATTTCTATTTCTCTGATGATATTTCCTATTTATTCATTCATTATGAAAAATTTTCTGTCATAACCGGTTCTTATCCCAATGATATGTTTCCCCTTAATGACAGAAAACTTTTTTCCACTTATATTTAATTCTCAGATGGAGTCCCTATTTATCTAGAGAATGAAGAATTAGACCCAGTGCTCTTCACAGAAAAAAAAGATTATTACCCTTAAAATCCTCTTAGCCACCTTGCAAGCAATTTTAAATTTGTCTTTACAAAAAAAAAATTGTTTTACTTGAACTGTATAATGTACCTACTATAAATAAAAACAGCACATATTCTACTGATTTGAATATTTTTAACTGGAAATATTTTCAGTCTCTCCCCATTGCCTCATTATGAAAAGTGTAGTACTTGCAGGGTATGATCTCAAGGGATCTCAAGGGAGCTTTCAGTGGCAGCAACTAGGACACAAGAACACTTTGCCACCTGTCCTACAGTTGCTAGAACAATGTCCACCCTTGAGCCCACCAGATAAGAGAAAGCAATTCTCTCCTGGACACTCGCCAAATTAGAGGAAAACACATTTCCACTGCAAGAGGGAAAAGAAAGCAGAACTTCTGCTAAAATGATGCCCAGGAAAATAATTTTCTTTAATATTAACTACTCCATCTTACATTAGTCATTGGAAAGTATATAATATATAATTTGTATATTATATTCACTGAAAATTGCCTTAAAGATGAAGTTAGGCCAATACTGAGATGAGTACCTGAAACAAAATAACCATTCTATAATCTTTGTTTTTCTAACAATTGAATGCCAAAAAAATGTATAAATCTGATTAAACTGGATTGTATCTCCTAATACAAATACCAGAATCTTCTAAGAAAAGTTCAAGGGCTTTTTTTTTTTTTTTACAAAGGGCATTTTTTTCTCATATAAATTTTGTATTTAACAGATTTTATATATAGAACAATTCCACACTATGGTAGAATATATCTAGATATAGCAGTTGTCTTTGTTCTTCATGATGAAATTATCAAACATTTCAACAAGATCTGAAGATCCAGTTTCCAATAAAAAGACGATAATAGATATAGGTGCAAGTCAAGCCTTCTACAGAAGTTTGAACAACTACCTGATTGCATGAGTTGTGAAAGATATTGTTAAATTAGTATTGCATAGTAAAAATTATGCATTAATTATTAATTGTTAATTGTGTTAAATGTTAATTGAAAAGTCACTAACTGCATAAAAATGACTATTTCCTAATGTTCTAGTTTAAAATACAGTTTAGGATGCTAAACATATGTTCATGGTTTATAACTACCTATCTGCTGGCATTTATGTGGGCCAAGAAAAGTCTGATTGGGCCAAATCCTGGAAAATGTAAATATATTTATTCTCCTGTTACTATATTGCCATGGCTTTGTGCTCCTGACAGTTTTAACGTATCTGCTTTTGAATCTTGGCAGACATCATCAGGTACTTCTCAGAATGTGGGCGGCCCTCCAATACTCTGCATCAAAACCCTCGGGGGTGCTTGTTAAAGTATGGGTTCCCAGGCCCTGTCACAAACCTGCTGAATCAGAACTTCAGTTTAAGAAACACTACACCTTAAGGGGTGCCCACTCTGTACTACAAGTGGTCTTCCCTTGGAAAGAAAACAAAACACAAATCTCAAATTGTCTTTGTACTTGGACCAGTTCCTTTAGTTGATCTGATATAAGAATAGCTTTTTGTACTGCAACAGTGAGTTTGTTGAATAGATCCCTTGTATTTTAGGAGAAAAAATGTAGTGCCTCCTTGCTCACCATCACTACTGGCCCTGGTAGCTCTGAGGATAAACCAGCTTGAATTTCACCCTGGAGGACTAACATTTTGTAGAGCACATAAAGCCACTTGAACGTCAAGAAGAGGCAGAGCGATGCATGCACTGGGCTCTGTGTGTGACTGGTTTCTTGTCTTTGGCCATTTGTCAGGCACAGCCCCTAAGGCTGCTGAATTGGATGAGGTAGCAACACTCAAGAGTCGAACCAGCTGCAAGATGCTCCCCTAGAGGGTGGAGCAAAGGCTGCTGACCCACTCACCCTCCTTACCCTCTCACCATTAACTCCACAACTGGGATTGTAAGAGGAGAAAATTTAGCCTTATGTTCAGCATCTGGGGATCTGTAAATTAAACCGATAAAGACAGATTAGCAGGAGAAAAGGCATACAGTTTTCTTGAGGTTAATTTTTTGATATGCACAGGAGCTTCACAAAAATAAGTGAAAACTCAAAGAAGCAGCTAGACTTGGGGACTTATTTACCATTTAAGTAAAGAGCAATAAGTTGTGGGGATGTGAATAGACAAAAGAAAGGGGATTTGGGCTTCTAGGGGTGATAAATTGTGGGAAAGTGATTAAGAAAACATGGAAAAACTAATGGAAGATGAGAGTTACTTTAGTAAGGGCTGTTTATGCAGAGTCATCTTGTTGCGACCCTCAGTCTCTGGTAAGAAGAGTCAGTCTCCTCTTCCTGGTATGGAGGGGTACCTTTCTCAAAGGAAAATTTATGCTCTGCTTTTAGGCTGATAGGAGTCAGGCAGAGAACTTTTCCTGGGTCTGTTGTTTCTCAATTACTTTCAGCATATCTTGGGGTGGCATATTCTGATCCCCTTTAGGATTATCAGTATATCCAGCTGGGAAGAAGCTGAACAGGGGCTAGCACAAAAGGATGAGTTCAAGCAGCTTCTTTGTGTTCTAACTGCAACCCCTGTGCAGAACAATTGGCCTGTGCCCTGGTGAGACCTGCTCTCCCCACTGCACCAGAATTGCTGTGGACTAATTTGGAAACAGGCCTCTGACCCTAGAGGAACTATACAAGCAGGACTGATGTGCCTACGGGTAGAATAGCTCTGTAGGAAGAGAGAATCTTAAATGGTGAAAACAAAGCTTCATAGTTCGAAAGATTGAAAATTAAATAATAAGCAATTTTTAAAGATTTTTTGTAAAATATGTAGATATGCCATATCTCCAAATAAGCCTAATACTATGAAAAATAACAAATAGGGTCCTACAATTTAAAATCTAAGCAAAGACCTAGACTCAAGGAGATCATTATGCTCCACTAGAGGGCACTGTGGTAACAATCTAGTAGCTAGTTTATAAAATAATGGACTAGCAAGAACTGAGGAAGTTTGTGATTCATTTATAAATTTGTGATGAGAACTACTTTGAGCAGAAACAAAAATTAAATACCACTTTTACCATAGGAGTAGTTTTGTCTATATGATAGAAAAACTACTCAGGAAGTTTTTTTCTTAAGTTGGAATGACATCTAAAAAAATGCAAGTTGACTGACTTGAACAAAACGGAATGGCTTTCAGTTAGTTGCTATGTTGTCCTGTTGCTATGTGGTCTAGTAGAGCCTACAAACAAAATTGAAGAGATCACATTTCCTCTGCCTCAGCCATTTGAAAAGCTCCATACCCCTAAGAGCCCTCATCTGCAATTGTGCCGAGAGCAACAAAGTTTGTGTGAGAGTTTAAATTGGGAAAGATAATAGCTATTATAGATTGGTTTTTTTGAACTCTGAGTGCCAGGTTGGGTGCTTCACACGTATGATCTTTTTAACCCCCACAGAAGCCCTGTGAGTTAGGTACTATTTTTTATTTATTATTGTCTTCATCAGACAGATGAGGAAACTAAGGCCCATAAAGGATTTCTTGCTTGCCCATGGGGCATGGCTAATCAATGGCAGAGTAGGGACTCAAACCTAGGCAGATCAAATGTAGATCCCAAATTTGAGCTATTTCTAGGCGAGTAGTGGCAAAGACAGAACCAGAACCCAGATCTCTTTGTTACAAATTAAAGAATAAATTTAAGATTGAAAGAGATGTGTGTGGGCAGGAATGGATAGAAGAAAACTTTAGAAGGGGGCTGAGGGAAAAGACACAAAATTACTATGTTTGCAAAGAGACAGATTCATATCAAACAAGAACATTCCAGGCTGAGCTGGGATGTTCCATATACGCCAATTATGCAGAGTGCCAGAGCTACCAAGACCAGAATGATTTTCCCACTGCCTCCTCAGAATCCACGGAGCCCGAGACCCGTGGACTGGTGGACTTCCCAGGAGAAGTTCCCAGAAGATAGATTCTTGCTTCAGGGTACAGAATAGGATAGTTAGAAGTTGACCTAAATCCCTAGAGAGTTTAATCAAGTACATTCCAAAATTATAAGAATGATTATAATGGCTACCATTTGAGCACTCAATGTCAGGCACTGTGCTAAGCATTTTACTTGTCTTAGCTCACATAATAATTCTATGAGGTGAGTACCATGTCCACCATCTGAGAATTTGATGTGCTGGCCTCCAATGTAAGGCATGTGCAGATTATGAGTAAGAATGTATGTCCTGCACACAAATGGGATATTTGAACAAACCTCCTTTATCTTTGAGCAATACAGCCATTCTGTTATTAAAATGCAACTTACTTCTGAGGAAGCATGGCAGATTGCTTACTTCCCCCTTCTAAAACCCCACTCAAATGGTAGGAAAAGAATAAATATATATATGAGAAAATGGGAGGAAAGACAGCATGGATAAGAGACTTCCAGAAGTATCTGGAAGATGAAGAGGATGGTAGCTGATTTGGTGGAACTGGAAATCACTACCTGCAGACAAGGAGACCAACAAACAGGTGGAGATTGGCCTCCCAGAACTTTTAAGTCCTGAGGACTTGGGGGCTCAAGATCTACAGAAGGTGGGAATGAGGCATGACACTAAAACAATGGGGAGGAGTGTGCAGGGAGTAGTTGACCCCCCTCCCTTCTTCTGCTTATGAGAATGAACAGGTATTACAGGCAGTCCTCTTCACATACCCATCATGCCCCTCCCACCCCCACTGCCAGCAGATTTGCGTTGTCTCTGGATAACTGAATGGCTCCAAAAACCACTCCTAAATTCTGACATTTTGGAGTCCCATCCCAATTAAAAAGCCAGTTTGTTGCTCAGTCGCCTTGTAGTAAGTCCTTCCCATAACGAGCTCCACCCATTCCCTCATAGCTTCCATTCATCTTTTTAGTGAATCAAGTTTAGACAAGAATGGGCAGCCCAGGATCACCAAATATTAAAGGAAAGCCTCCAACTTGAAAGATAGAGACCCAAAGAAACAGGAAACAGGAATCTAGGGGAAACAAAGATGATTCAGAAAGCAGGAAAAAGTGTGAAAGAATAATCCTTTAAATAATTCCTTCATAGAAGTAAAACAAGATATTATGTTCATTAAACAAGAGTTGGATATTATTTTTAAAGGGATTAATGAGAAAGTGAGAATGAGATTTTTGAAATATTTTTAAAGGAGAGTAAGAATATAAAGTAGAACAAAAAATCAAAGAGATTTTAAACTAATAATAATTGTTCTACAGCCATGCTACCCTGAACAAGCCAGATCCCATCTGATCTCAGAAGCTAAGCAGAGTCAGCCCTGGTTAGTACTTAGATGGGAGACCATCTAGGAAGACCAGGTGCTATAGGTGTAAAAAATAAAAAAATTAATAATAAGGGATTGTAAGCTGACAAGGTCCTTGCAACCTGTGAGGTCAACCAAGGGTTACCTCGCCTAAAAATAAATAAATAAACAAACAAACAAATAAATAAATGGATAAATAAATAAATAAATAAATATAATAATTGAAGAAAGATGAGAATGAAGACCAGTCCAGGAAGTCCATTTTCCAATTAATAGGATTCTATAAAGAAAAAAACAGAAAAGGAGAAATAGAAGGAAGGAAAGTCTAACAAAAACAATACCACTTCCCAGAACTGGAGGACACGAGTGTCCAGATTGAAAGGCTGCCCACTAAGTGCCTGGCACAATGAATAAAAATTCACACCAAAATTCATCATCACAAATATCAGAATACCCTGCATAAAGAAAAGATTTTCAAAGCTTCAAGAGAGAAAAAAAATACAAAAGATCAAAACAGCATTAGACTTCTAAATAGCCACACAAAGTTTCGAAAATGATGGAGCAATGCCTTCAAACTTCTGTGTGAGAATAATTTTCAGCCTTGAATACTTCTAACAAGGTAATTAATGAAGTATGAAAGTGGAACAAAACATTTCATACAGGTAAGTACTCAAATTTTACCTCACATTTATATCTTCTCTCAAATAGCTACTACAGGATGTACAACAACCAAATGAAAGAGTAAACTGAGAAATAAGATGTGGAACTAGGAGTCATGGGGATCAATACAGGAATGCAGTGAAAGGAAATGCCAGAATGACAGCTGATAGAGAGAAACCTGTCCAGAGAAGAGCAAGAAATGTCAGGCTCCAGGAGGAAGGCACCCAAGGAATAAAAGAAAAATGGCGTGTTTGAAGATGTAGAAAATAGTATCCAGAACACTGAAGTACTTGGGGTGGGATGGGGAGAATTAGCAATTAGTATATAGAATGCTAAGCAAATTTAAAAAAAAAAAAAAGCAATTATTGGTTCCAGGAAATAAACTTACGCAAAAGGCCTGAAGTAGAAGTAGAAGAACCTAATAATACATTCAAGGACTAGAAGGGAGAGTGGGGATGGAGCAGAACTGAGATGAGGAGAAGACTACGGGATGATGTCAGAGAGGTAAGAGGGCCAGGATGTGAAGCACCTGTGGACCATTGCGGGGGACTCTGGCTTTCACTCTGAGTGAGATGGGAGCTGCTGCAGGGCTTTGTGCTAAGAAGTAATGTGATCTCACTTACATGTTAGCAGGATAATTCTTCCTGATGTGTTGAGAATAAACCATGGGGAGAGGGGAAGGTAAAAGCAAGATGCTATTGCAGTTAGAAGGCTATTGCAGAGATCCAGATGAAAGACAGCGATGATGGCCCAAGAGGAAGATGGTGGTTTGGATCAGGGTACTAGCATTGGAAGTGGATTCTAGGTAGACTCTGAAGGCAGAGCCAAAGTATTTCTTGGCACATTAGATGTGGGGTATGAAAGAAAGAGAGGAGTCAAAAATAGATCCAAGATTTCTAGTCTGAGCAACTGGAAGGATGAAGTTGCAGTCAAATGAGATGGGGAGACCACAATAGGAACAATCTTCCCTTTTTCTGTTGCTGAACCAATCCAAACTTAGTGGCATAAAACAACAGTCATTTATTATTATTAGCTCTCATGGTTCTGGCAGGTGACTGGGCTCAACTAAACATGTCTCACTTGGTGCTTGAGTGAGGATTATCTAGAAGATTCGACTAGATGGGGGATGGAATAGCTGGGGCTTCTCAGGCATCTCTCTCTCTCTCTCTCTCTCTCTCTCTCTCTCTCTCTCTCTCTCTCTCTCTCTCTGCGGTCTCTCCAGCATGGTGATTTCAGAATGGCCAGACTTCTTACATGGTGGCCCAGGGCTCCACAGAGGTATGTCCCAAAACAGAGAGGGAAGCCATATCACCTTTTAAGACCTACCATCAGAGGCAACAGAGTGTCATTTCGGCTGCAATCTATTCCTTAGAAACAAGTCACCATGTCCAAGTAGAAAGAGAACCAGTTTCCCCTTCTAGATAAAGGAGAGTCAAAGAATTGGTAAACATGTTTTAAAACCACCACAGTAGGTTTTGGGAAGAAGGTAAGAATTCAGTTGGGGAACATTTTGAGTTGAACACTATATGTATAGTCATAATAAACTCTGGTCATTACTTTAACCAAAAATCGTGATGTGACCACATTGTGGGGAACTGAGAGGAAAGAAGTGATGGGGTCACAGTGTGGGAGAGCCAAGTTCTCATCCCCCATTAAATCAATGAGTATAAACAGAGGGAAAATCGAGAAAGAAGAGTAAAACAATGTTAATTAAAAAGACAGGTATAAGTATAAATGGAAACACATAGAAGGAGGAACCATAAGGATGGTTCCTTCTAGGGAGCAAGATGGGGTGAATGTGTAGGAGGGAGAAAGGGGCTAGTGTTTTCAGTGTCTTCCAGTACCATATGGGGATTTTTTTTTTATTTCTATTACTTTGATAAAAGAGCTAGTTTTAAAAGGATGTAAACTTTGTTTCAGCAAAAATAGTTTTTCAAATGTAAAAAAAAAAGATACCCAATCCATATAGCAAGGGCAATTTTAGAAAATACCCCCAAACCAGTCCCTTTTCCACCCTGTGCCTTCTCCTTCACATCTCTGGCCCAAAGAGTACTCCAGGGACGCAGCACAAAACCCAGGGGCACCCTTTACGTGTGCTGTCTCAGCAATGACCACTGCAGATTTCCAAGTCTCTGATCATCCCCCTCTTCAACTCTTTGGAGTGGATAGGGCAAGGCTGATACTCATTTGAGGAGAAAACTATGTCTCAGTGAGTCCATATACTCATTAAAAGATAGAGTGGAGACTTCAAGCCAGGTCTCCTGGCTTATGATTTAATGGTCTCTCCGTGCTAAGCATGGTGGCTTCCATCACTGTAGATTATACAGGCAGGGTAGAATGTGGGTAAGGGAGAGAGAAAGAGGATGTTCTTGGAAGAAATGTCTATCCCTCTAAATTAAGTGCATTATTTTTCCTGAATACAAACACACCTGTTATGAAATCCACTGTCCCAAAAGATACTTGATACCTCAACTGTGGTGGCCCCTGGCTGAAAATACTCTATTTCCCCTTAGTCACCCTCCTCAGGTCAGTGTAAGCCTGCTGGATAAAGTAACAGAAACAAACAGATCTCCTTTGGAATGAGATTTCTTGGCCTAGAGGAAAACTGCAGCAAGGGGGCAGGCAGCACAGTTCTGGGCAGAACTTTAGTTTTGTCTCTTCAGAATGGGCCCCTGTCTAGGGTGGGCCTGGTGTGCCTAGAGCCGAAACACAATGTGGGGAGTACAGACAAACACAGCAGTGTGAGGCAGATCCTTGTAAATCAGTTAACCCCCTGCAGACCACGAACTGCCAGCAGAGCTAATTAACCTACTGATTGCTAGTTACCAAAAAAACCTTGCTCTAGTTATGTCAAAGCCCTTATTAAAGTGATAAAGTGGCCTGGAAAATGGTGTCCCCCAAATTTGCCAACATACAATGAGATGATGACCATGATAGTAGAGCTGTATCAACAGGTAGGAAGATGACCCTGCCATGGTCAGGTCAGAAGAAACTGCTGAGCACCTACCGTGTGCACACTCTGTCTGAAGCCGGGACGGCAGTGGGAACAGCCATGGGCAAAGCTCCATCTCTGTCTCTAGGTGTCTCACAGTTGACAAACTCTGAGTGGCTCCGGAAACCCTCCCTTTCTTCCGCGAGTTTGCTCTGTGATTCTGCCATGTGCAGTGTAGTTAATCAAGTTTGCTTAACTACTCCAGGACAGGATCCGATTATTTATTCTGCTGTGGGCAATGTTTTAGTCATTGAGAAGAGCTGCCCTGTTGATCATTCTGTGGATCCCAGAGCCAGTGGAGGCGGCTGTGGTCAGCTTTCCCTCACCGGCACTGTTTCCCCAATGAGTGCAGATTCCCTGCAGGGTCTCTGGCTGGGTTCGGAGCACTTCTCTGTTCTAACCGAATTTGATTTTCTTTTTTTCCCCAATCTCATAATAATCACTGAAGAGGAGCTCAGTGGTCTCCTTGTGACATTAATTATTACCCTTCATCTTGGGCAGTGACATTGTACTCTAGGGGCTGAAATCTGAACCTTTTAACCAATGGTGGTTCCAGTCAAGCCTGAAGAAGCTAAGTTATAGCTTGTTAACTTCAGCTTCATTTATCAACATCCGCCGAACAAACAAATGCCAGCTAGAGCATAACTCTGATGCCGGAGTCACCTCCCATTGCTGCTCAGGAGTATCTGGCAATTGAAATTGAAGCAATTGTGAATAAGATTCCCATGGGAAAGAAATGCAATGGCACCTGATTAATTCTAAAAGTAAGCACTTTACCTTCAGAAACTTAGGCCAGGTCCATGGGGCCCAGAACTGATTCATTCAGCCAATTCTTCTTGTATTCACCTGGCACTGGTGACTTGGGCATATTGTCCATTCATTCAAAAAATGCTCATGGAGAACCTACTATGTATCAGGCCCTAGGGACTTAGCAGAGAACCAAGGTTTCTCTCTGCCCTGTGAAACTTATGGTCTAGTGATAAAACAAGCATGGTAAATAATGGGATGGACTCTGGGAAGCTCTGGGAACAGAGATGGTTGAGGGCTGTCAGTGAAGCCTCCCTAAGGAAATGGTGTTGAGACTGAGCTGTGAGCACAAAGTAGGAGAGAGTCAGGTGAACGAGCAGAGGGAATAGGGGAGGGCAAGGGTAAAGGCGAGAGATGGAGACTGGTTATGTGTCCTCCAAAGTTCTATTAAGAAACTGCTTATCTTAAGGACAATGGGAAGCCATTCAGTGGAGGCGATACTGTGATGAGATTTACATTTTAAGAAGATCATTCTGGTGACAGTGTAAAGAATAAATTAGAGAAGGCCAACAGTGCAGGCCTGGAAATCAGTTTTAGAAGGTAATTGTTCTAATCCAAGTAAGAAGTGATACGAACTATATCTAGTTCAGGTTAGAACTAGATAAGGTTACAGGGCAGGGTGGATGGAAAAAACTGGGATCAAGAGATACAGAAATCTCCCCTATATATAAAGAACTCTTAAAAATCCAGGAGAATAAAAATAGAAAAATGGACAACAGACACGAACAGAGAGTTCATAGAGAAAAATATATAAATGGCCCATAAATATGAAAATACGTTCATCTTCACTCATAAGGGAAATACAAATTGCAACTACACGGATACCATGTCACCTATGAGACTGACAAAAGTTCAGAAGTCTGACAGAACTTAGAGAAAAAGTAAACTGAGGAAAAAACACATTCCCATAAGTCACTGGTAGGAGTACAAAATGGTGCAACTCCTACAAAGGGGCATTTGATAATATCTAACAAAAATGGTGTTTACTCTTTGATTGACTTAGCAATCTCTTTTCCAGGATTTAATCCTGAAAATGTGAAACAGCATCTGCACACAGCTGTCCACTGCATCACTGCTTGTAATAGTAAAATATTGGAAACAACCAAGATGTCCTTCCATAGGGAGACTTATTTAAAAAAACTATGAACTAACTATTCACACAGTGGAGGACCATGCAGCTATTTTTTAAAGATAAGGAGGATCTCTATGAAGTGATTTTACTTGTTAAAGAAAATAAAAAGCAAGACACACAGAGAGTATATGCTATTCTATCTTTTGTGTAAGAAAGAAAGGAAAATGAAAGCATAAGTATGTAGTGGCTTAATGTTGTGGAAGAAAGGGAGGGAGGGAAGGAGAGATGGAGGAAAAGAAAGAAAGAGGAAGGAGGGAGGGAGGGAGGACCAGATACTAAAGGAATGAGTAGGACTGGATGGAGGACTATGAATGGGAGCATACCTTTTTATATAGTTTTAACTTTTGAACTAGATAAATAATTTACATATTTAAAAAAACTAAAATAGTGAAAAAAATCCTCAATCTCGATTGAATATAAACAGAAACAAATGAACCATATATCAAATTCATAACATGACTTCAAAGAGAAAAAAATAATACAAGTAACTTTTGAAACCAATATTCTGCACACCCTAAGAAGATGAATTCTTGGGGGAAAGAGGACTGCAAAGAAATCCTGCACTTTATTTAGTGGGTTTATTATTGGCAGTGGTATCCATGTTAAATTTTTGAAAATGTTGTCTGTGTATTGTAGTATAGAAGAAATTTGTAAATATATTAAAATTGTTGGAAATCAGAATTGTAAGAGAAATAAATATAAATATGGACTATAGGAAAGCATAGATGAATCCTGTGGTCTTAGATTTATACTGATGGCATTGATATGCTTGGAAGCATCTATACATAAAATTTCTTAGCTCTGCTTATTGAAAGGCCTAGAAGCATAACACCTAGTAGCAATGAACACACCTTGTTCCTGGATCTTGATTGATAAATACAATTCCCCACAAAAAGAGACCAGGATTTCTTGAAGAAATGACTGATTGCAGGGTTAGTGCAAACAAAGTAAAAGGTTGGCCTAGAATAACTTGTGTCAGAAAGCAAGGAAGTGATCGAAGACAGATGGAGACTTGTCAAAAAGACACAAGAGCTATCTTCTCCCACTGGACAAACCTGGGACAATTTGAACATCAAAAAGAATGACAGTAAGGTATTACAACACACTGAGTTAAAAAAAAAAAAAAAAGAATCCATGAGTCCTTAGAAACACTCATAAAAATGAAGTAGGAAGAAGAAAAGACCTCCTTTACAGAGGAATACCAGCTAATAAATATAAAAGAAATTATGGAATTTAAATATCACTATTTTCATTTCCCAACATAATTACGGATTCAGGCAAAAATTATCAGTCGCGAATCCTAAAGACGTTAGGAAACAGGATACTCACATGGTCTCAAGACTTCTTTACCCACAGGCTTCTAACTAATTACAGGGAAAAAGAATGTCATAAAGAGGCCTGGAGGACACCCCTTAACCACACAATTGCACCTCCCATGGCCAACAATGGGCAAACCCTCAACATGTGCTCCTGATGTGATGCCATGGAAATATCCATCATCTGAGTTGTGCCTGTGCCAAACATGTTTCACCGGAATCTAATCGAGAGGAAACAAAAGCGAAGTGGGGGTTAGTCTCCAGGGCAACCAGCCTGGGCTCTTCAACAGAGTCAAATGAAAAATAGACAATAAACAAAAAGGGAGGACTATACTAGATTAAAAGAGATTAAAGAGACATAACCAAATGTGTGAACTTTGATTGAATCTTGGACTTTAAATAAATTTTTAACAGCCATAAAAGACATGTGGAAGCAATTACAGAAATTTGTATATAGACTATACATTAGATGAATAAATGTTTGATTTCTTAGGTGTGATAACATATTTTGCTTACATAGGAGAATGTCATTTTTCTTGGGAGATATCTGCTGGAGTATTTAGGGGCAAACATCATGATATCTGTACATTGCTTCCAAATAGTTCAGAAAAATGGAGACACAACACAAACATGGCAGATTGTTAACAAAGTGAAGGAATACGTGTGTCCATTGAATTCTTCTTTCAACTTTTCTGTAAATTTGCGAATTCTCAAAATAAAGCCTTGGGGTAACTAATAGCTCTGATGCTTCAGAACACTCAATAGAAATCTTGAGCCTCTGTAGCAAGGATTTTGTGAATGCCTAGTTCACAATGCACGAAAGGAAGCAAGTGAATTGCTTTGGCAGTAGCTCCACAGTGCCCAGGTACAAGGTGACATCTGGTTCTTTAGCACTAACAACTAGGGACCATACTACTGTTTGCTGAGGTTGGAAATACTAAAGAAGGAGACAGCTTTAGAGGGAGAAGGGGAGTAAAACATTCAATTCAGGCATCCACAGATTCACAAATCCCACACCAGCCCTGGGTTATGAACCCCAGATGTAAAAGATGGAGCACAGAGCATAAGACTCAGTACAGAGGAGCGATGAACAGAAGGAAAGGAAGCCATGATGAAGAGTGGGAGGTGTGGGTGGAGTCACAGATGCCAGGAAGTGGGGCCCAACGATGTAAATTCCACTGAGATATCAAATACAATAAAAACGCTTGTAACTGTGATCAAAAATTGTTTTTGTAAAAAATTTTTTACAAAAATCTGCATGACAGCACTGGATCAACTCAAGGCACAAGGGTAGAGAGCCTAGATGCACCCAAATGCTGTTTGGCATCTCTCTGGTGCCACCAACTATATTGCTCGCCCTCCTGATTCAAAGCCCCCATCAGCTCTTTATTGCACCCATCGCACCATCTCCCTCCTGCATAGGCTGCCTGGTTACGCTGGAGAGAGCATCATTCTTGTACCCATCCTTCCTGGGTTTTTTTTTCTTGTGCTTTCTAAGGAGGAGGCAGGTAGAGGCATTTTTAATGTGCTCTTTCAAAGGACGTTGAAGGCTGTTTGATATCAAAGCAAGTTCAAGAACTGAGAGATAAGAGATCAAAGGCTCTAAAAGCAAGCCCAAACCAAATCTCAAAAGCGAGAGAGATGATGGGTACTAATCATACTGAATACATTTTTCAGCAGAAGCCAAAGATCAATGATGATAATGATCATGTAGACGTGAGAGAATAGCTAAGAAAGGGAAAAAAGACAAAACAAGTTGGCCATCTCACCAGGCATAATCGATTCATGAAAATGAGTTGATCACCTGTCACCAGTTCGAGAAACCCAATCCAGAGTTGATTCTACAGGATTGGTAAGATGTCCCACCCAAAACGGACCAACTTAATTCTTTTTTCTTTTTGTTGTTCTGATTGGGTATATTCTGCTACCTTATCTTCCACTTCACTGATTCAATCTTCTGCTTTGTCCAATCTACTATTGAATCCTTCTAGTATATTCTTAATTTCAGTTATTCTTCATTTCTGTCTGGTTCTTTTTTATGGTTTCTATGTCCTTTTTTATGCTTACTATCTCTCTGTTCAGATTCTCATTGTGCTCATCTATTCTCCCCCTAAGTTTGTTGAGCATCCTTATAACCATTATTTTGAACTCTGTCTAAGGTAGGTTGCTTGCCTCCATTTTATTTAGTTTATTTTCTAGAGTTTTCTCATGTTATTTCATTTGTGGCATGTTTCTTTGTTTTCTCATTTTATTAGCCTCTCATTTTATTAGCCTGTAAATTTGCGAATTCTCAAATTGATCATTTCTATGTGTCAGGAATATTTCTTTTGTCTTTCAGCCTTGGCCAAAGGGCCTAATGTGGAAGGTGTCAGTGGCCCAGGGGAGCACTCTCCCTGATCTCCCATGATGGGGGCTCTGGATGTGATTTTTGTGTGGGTTGTGTGTGATCTTCTGTTGTCACAAAGCCTTTATTGTTGTTAATACATCAGTGGATGGGATTAATGCTCAGGCTAATTGGGGGAAATGGCTGTGCCCGCAAGGTAAGAGTTGTTGTGTGGGGTCTGACCCCACTGAGTGGGATTTGCCTGAGCAGGTTTGTGTACTTGTTGTAACCACCCTTTGTGTGTACCACTAATGGGGCTAGTCAGGATTTGCTCTGTTGTGGTCTAGTGCCAGCCTCCCAATGTGCTGGTTTTGTGGCCCCTTGGGAGGGGCTCTCCCATAAGCCAAGGTCAGCCACTGCTTTTGATTACTCAGGGCTACCTGGTTGGAGCTACAGTGATATGCAGATGGTTGTTGCTAAATGGAAGAGACAACACTGTAGGCAGTGGCAAAACTGACCAACTTAATCAGCATTTTTAGTCTGCCATCCAATTGCCTGGAGTCATATAGACCTGGCATGGCAGAAAATAAGTCTCTCATGCTTGTCTCCTCTGGTTACAGAGTACTGACCACTGCAACTGGGAAAGCTGAGAACTTTTCATCATCTAACACATTTGCGAAATTCATTGGCTTTAACAAACTGTTCCCCAAACACCTGGCCTATGTGTTCTCCTCTAACCAGCATGTGTTATATCATATTCAGAAAGCGCTTATAAGCTCTCACTTGCCTTGAGAAATATCCATCAGCTGTCAGAAAAGCTAAAACTCATCTTGGCTCTGGTGAAACATTCACTTCAGGGAAACACACAAGCCAATTTGGTCAGACTTAATAAGTTTTAACAAAATCCAGGTGACGAAATCTATCTGGAAAAGCAAAAGAATCTTACAAGCAGCTCCAAGAAATGATTCTCTCAGAAGGGGAAAAAAATGTGAATGCATTTATATCATGGTAGAAGGCAATTTGAAGTCAAACTTCACAAATGGGAACTTTCGTGTGACCCTGATCTAATATGGTGTTTTCTAAATGTCTTGAGATAATGCAGCCTTCATGCGCTACCCCCCTTGCCTTAGAACCCTCAGACTTTGTCCTAGAGGTAATCAAATTTAAACCCCATAAAATCTATGAGCACTCCCCAAAGACCACAGACAACAACATCATAGAACCTACTTTAAAAATACCTAGTCTGTATTACTCTGATTGTGAGACATGAGGGACATTAGTCCTCAAATTTAAGAGAACTGTTCCTTATTCCAGCAGGACCTGCTCTATTTTATATGCAGAGGTACAAAGCCCTGTCTGCAATTCAGGAGAGCTGCATTTAACATGTGTGAGTACTCAGTAACATATAGGCATGCTTTTTATAGAGCCCTGTATTCCCAAATTGGCTTTAGGTTTGAAACCCTAAGCTTCGGTATGGAATAGGAACAGGCACTGTGTCTTCACTAATAATAGGGCTCACCTTCCTGAGCCTCCCAGAGAGCTGGAAAGGGAGCTTTGGGAGCATCCAAAGGATTGAACACAGTGCAGCCTGAACAAGCAACCTGCTGAGACCACCATTCCCCACCTGGCAAGCTCTGCCACATTCCTTCTGTCACCTGAAAGGGCTCTGTCCGCTCAAAACACAACACAGTAGATAAGCATGTGATTCTAAGAAAGCACCCAGGTACTGGTGTCTGCAGCCCATTGCATGAGCTGGAGACACATATTAGCCCCTTAAAGGGAAGTTCTAGAAGTTAAGGACTAAAACCCAACCCGATTAGAAAGTGGTTTTTGAATAAGAATAAGCTAATGGCTGTAGCTTTATAGAATCTAAAGATGTCCTATTAAAAGCCTACCACCAAACAGCTGTGAAAATAAACCAGCACTCCTGGATGGGCTTCCTCCACGTGCAGGACCACCCCAGAATCTGCCATGGGGGACCACTGTTTATCACAGATACTTCAGTCAACATCCAGGGATAGATCCGCAAGAAGGAACTCTGTTCATGCTCCTTCAACAACGGAGATGAGCAAACGTGATTTTTCTGGGCAAGTGATTTAGGTACAAAAACAGTTAAGGGGCATATAAGTAGATGTTCATTTGGAAGGTGTGCAAAATTTCTTAGTCACAGGGCCCACATGTCCCAAACAGAAATAACAAACCACAAGCGAAGTTTGACACATCTTTTTATGTACAAACAGTCAATGATACAGATGGAGTTACTTTTTATAAATATCTGCAGCAAATCTCCTAAAAAAAGCTGTTAATAAAAACTACATTTCTACACAAAGGGCCTGTCCGTTCCCAAAAGTGTTAACTGCACAAGCATCTATTCTTAGCCAAACACTTGTGGGGCCTCCTGGGAAGGACAGGAGCACTTTGGGACTAGGAGAGAGACTTCCCATCCCCCCCCTCCCCTGGAGAGCCAAGGTGACTGGAAGGTCATCTGTTGCCCAGGACCTGGGAGTGATTAAACTCTTTCTTCCCAGGACTTTGGTCTTCTTTGTCAAGCTGCTGATTAAGCGGTCTCTCTGTTTCCTGGCAGTGGCCCAGAGGGAGGGAGGAAAGGAACCTACAATAGTGTGAGGAAGTAAAAACTGGGTATTTTGATTTAAAAAAAAAAAAAAAAAAACACTTGGTAATCAATGTAAGTAACGCTGTGAAATCAATATATCGGATTTACCAGAGGGAAAATTGTGAGTTAGCATTCTGGGATCTACAAACAAGCTATTTTTTTAAGGAAGATAATTACTTAGCACCAATTTCTCTCTCTCTTTGGTAATTTTTCCTTTTCCTTCAAGCCCCTGGCTGTGATCAACGCAGTCGGAGCGCAGCTCAGCAGTGCTTTAATCAGTAACACAGCTGGGTAGGACGGGAGCGCAGTCACACACCACAGGACAAACAGAGCTCACACCAAAATGCAACTCTTCTGGGGGCCATCCTGACTCAGGGAACACAAGGGGCCCCACGGTCTCCTCCTGGGGTTGCCATGTGGTGCTCCAGGCCTGAGGGGCTTCACTCAAAGCGACGCAGGTGGTTGTACAGCGACTGGACGTAAGTGAAGACACACATGGGATCTGGCTTGCGGCCCATCACCATCATATCCTCCACCTCAATGAGGCGCTCGCAGTTGGCCAGATTCCTGAAACACAGAAGGCCCATCAGAACAAAGGTCCCCACAATCAGCCTGCCGCATAGCTATCATCACCACCCCGAGACAGAACTCACCCTGGAGCTGGGGGCTCCCAAGTGGCCTCTAACAGAGGATTTGGATCACCCCAGGAGAAACTTTGGGGTCACTCACTCTAAGACAGTGTTTCCCAAACTCCCACATTCGGGAACCACCTATGCAACTCATATTTTGATGTAAGTAAACTCACGTCAGTTTTCAGGAAAATTAAATTTCACTTTGAAATTTCACTAAATTCTAAAAACAGTAACTTATATTAATTTAGTCTAACTTTTATTAGTGCCAATTTCTCTCTTCAAAAATAAAAAAATTTAAATTTCACTAAAAAATTCAGTGTATATCAACAGTATATGGAAAATCAGCATGAACTAGAAAAATGTACAGTAAGTCCTCATTTAACCTCATGGATAGGTTCTGTGTTTAGAGAAATGACGTATAACAAAACCAACTTTATCACAGGCTAATTGATATAAACAAGAGTTATGTTCCTACATCATCTCAACATTATAACAAAACAATGATATTCAAGGACATGCTGTAAAAAGAATAGAGCAAAAAATAAATTCACCTATATGCCTCCTAATACAGTGTTCCAGGGTTCCCAGTCTTTTTTTTTCCCCCCATATCAATAAGTGCATGACTATCAGAGTTTCCATTCCAGCTCCATCCTTACTAGCTATATGACTTTGAGCAAGAGACTTAACTTCTCCAGGCCTCAGTTTTCCCACCTGAAATAATAGCCACTTCACAGAGCGGTGTGAGGATTAATAAGCTAATCCATGCAAACAAGATGGAACAGTGCCTGGCTTAATAAACATCGGAGATTATTATTGTTGCTGTTTTTATTATCATGCCTCACTTTAAAAAGCAGAGGGGATCATTGGAGAAAAAGAGGCTCAAATCTGAAATCTAGATAGCCAGGTGCAGATCCTGGCTCTACCAGTTGCTTCACCTTTCTGTGCCATATCCTTGGCAGAAAATCAGACTCCTGCCTCTGCTCCCCTTCCCAACATCCCCTCCCCCCATTGCTCGTTTTGGGGAGATTGTGTGTCTTCCTGTGCCTTGTACCCGAGCTTGTAAAGCAGTTCACATGGTTCATGCAGCATTTTCTACTGGTCCCCACTGACTCCTGGGCTTGCATGCTCCAAAGACAAGGACCATGACATTGGCATAGGGTCCTATTTCATGGTGCTGGCCTAACACCAGGCCTCCTATCAGAAACCAAATGTCAAGGTGAAATGGAGACATCTGTCCCAGATCCCATCGCCACCTCCCCCTCAGTTTGGAGCAAGTGTCCTGTAAGAGAATCCAACAGCTTTGTGGGGTGGCAAATGGTTTGGCCCAAAGAGCAGACACCCTTGCTCCCCAGGGTTCAGTGTCAGGGAAGTCGGCACTCTGACAAGGACAGGCATGCAAAGGTGCTTTGTCAATGGTCAAGGATTGAAAATCTGAGTTCTTCTGAGAATCATCCAGGAACCTGAGATTCACCTTCTTCAGCTATTACTTAGCATCTGGTGACTTCCTCACCTACAGCACAGGGAGAACACCTCCCTCCCTCCCAGGGCTGCGGTCAGAGGATCTCAGGTGTGTGAAAGCAGGCTCTGCACATGTGCTCAGGGTATCACCACTGACAGCTGTGGCCTCAGCAGTCCCCCTATTAAATGAGGGCAGCATTAGAACCCTGAACCTCAGCCTTGGAGGAGAACTGAAATATCCTTCAAACACCCTCATCAGAACCACCAACCACCTCTGTGAAGGCCCTGTCCTGGCGTGATCACCTGGAGCAGCCCCCACCACCACTCCTCCTCCTCAGGGAAGGGGCCCCTCATTACTTTCAAGGGCAGTTCAAATCCCTCTGCAAGTGGCACTGGCCATGACAAAGTTTTCCCCTAGTTTCTCATGCTCTTTTCCCTCTTGGTACTTTATACCTATTGGTCTTGAAGGCTAATTCCCCCCTCCTCCCCCTACAAAAGATCCCTCCCGTGTTGGAGAATCTTCATATCCATGTCTTGCCCTGCAACTAAATATTTCTGGTTCCTTCTCTGCCCCAGAGGGTACCTGGGCCCCTGTCCACTGAGCTGGTTCTACTTTTTTTCTCACCTTCTTCACAGAGGGTACCCAGAATTGCTAGCATGTCCCAGGTATTGTCCAACCTGTGCAGGGAGAGCAAGCCGACCCCCTTCTTCTTTCTAGGGGCTGCATTTACTCTCCTAGTAATGACAACTCTGAATGGGCAGCGAGTCTTGGAGATCAGGGTGGCAGTCAGGACTGGCGCTAAGGCCTCATCCTGGTGTTGCCCTCTACTACCAGACAGGAGGCCATGGGCAAAGTGCTGGCTTCCCCAGCAAACAACCAGGGGGCTGAGCCATATTCATCTGGTCCCCATACCACCCCACGCACCACAACGATAATGATAAGATTGCCAGAAGCTGCAGACACAGCTCATGAGACAGGGTATGAGAAAAGAAAAATGATAATCAGCACTGACTTTTATAAAAATATTTCCATCTCAAATATGAGGACCAATTGTCTTTTAAATTAAAAAGTTTTGTAAAAATGATACAAGCGTGTTTTAAATAATTCAAACATGAAATAGTCCAAAAGAGAAAATACAGACCAGTTCAAACGTCACCACACAGCAAGAACCAGAGTTAACATCTTTCTGCCTGCCAGGAATTTTAAGTGAATTTACTTAGCCCCACCTTGTTTGGGGTTAAAAAGGGCTTAGAGGGTTTTCTCCTACTCTAGTCTATTGTGATCTTCAACCACCAGAGAGCTGGACTGTTAGGGAGATGGAGGAGGAGTTTGAGGGGTTATTTTTACTTGCTTAAGCCTTCTCTAAGACTGGGATGCCAGGGCCGGGACTGCAGCCTCCTATTTGGTTTTAGACAGAGACACATGGGCACTACAAATAGCCTGGAAGCCCCTTCTGCTCAGTGTAATCCGAGAGCAGGGCACATTCCCCACAGGGCAATCGGGAGCCTCGGGCCGAATGTCTGGCTCCATGGGAGATGAGGGAGAAGGGTGCAGAGTATAAAGTACCCATAAAAGGGGTTGGTCCTCCAGCCTTCCAAGCCTTGAACACCTGTCCGACAAGGGGAGCTCATTTTGCTGTCAACACCGCATCTCTCACACAGATTGGGCCACAGGGAATATTTGAGACTGTAAATTACTGGGAGGAGGGGTAGCACAAGCCACTTTACAGGTTCCTGATGCATCTCTGTGCTTTTAAGGCACTTGCTCGCAGAACGGTCTGGAAACTTTTCTTTCCTAATGCGAGGTGGACACAGTGTTTGGAGGCCCCATGCATGTCCTCCCTTTGCTTTCAAAACCTGTGCCTTCACTGGAACCCAGGCTCCTCTCCCCCAGCACTGCCTACTCCCAAACTGCCTTTCTGAGCACCATCCTGCTGCCTGCATGGCTCTTGGTGGCTTCTAACAGCCCTGTGTGTCTGCTTGGCTTTGGCCGGCAAACCTAAGGGACATATGTAAAGACACTGGTAGCCAGTACCCTCAAGCAGATGTCCCTGTGCTTTCTTTCCAGCTTCTCTAACCAGCTTATTGTCCAAGTAACTGGGTGATCCAAGTTGCTGTCCTCCCAAGAGGCCTTGGACACGTAGGCCCACCTCCCCAGCCCTCTCCCCTGAGTACCTGTGAGATAATCTCCCAGATGACTCATGAGGGGAGGCACCTTCCCAGACTCTGAGCAAGCTCCCTGCCTAGGCCTGCTGTGGGTGCCCCTCCCTAACCTCTCCCTCAGCAGAAAAGCAAGAATTCATCTTAGGGGCCCCACAGACCATTCTCCCCTCCTCAGCGGGGAGCAGGCGCAGGCCACAGGGAGGCAGGGCCAAGTTTTTTACCCCCACTGTTTGCTCTGGGGAGGCAAAACCTAGAGCAGCCTCCACCACTGCTCCCCCCGGGCTGGGAACAGAAGAAACATCTGTTTGTAGTCTGGAAGCTCTGTGAGCTCAAACCTCGTGCTGGGAAAGCAGAGCCTTGAATTTCTCTGGCTCTGGCTGCCAAGGGAAGCTGTGTTCCCTGTGAGCTGGGGCGCAGGCCTGCCACCCCGTGGCCCAGGGCCTCCCTCTCCCTCTACAACCCAGCCTGGTCCAGGGCGGAGTGACCAAGGCAACGAGGGTATGAGCTGGCACTGCCTGGCCCACCGGACTTGATAGAAAAAAACTCTGTAAGCCAAGTGTGGCCTCACCCAGCCAGGGTGGGTCTTGGGGAGCCCACATCAGAGCCCCAGCCCTGCAGACTCTGACACTCTGATTTTCGACAGTCCCCATTTCTAGGCTTCAGGCAGCTGGGCCTCGTCCTGGGGAGGCACCCCTCCCCAGCATTGTGCGCTTGGCTCTACTTCACCATCGTCTGGATCCAGTTGCATAACACACTCCGTCCAAAGCTGTTTCTGCAATTAGGATGACAGCTAATCCCAAGCAGCCAAGAAAAAGAAGGCTTTTAAAGTATACAAGGAGTTCTTATGACCCCAAGGGGGCCGAGTCCAAGCGCGTCATCCGAGACAACACAACAGGGGCAATACTCATGTTCCAACAACTCGGGCCAAGTAGCTTGGAGCCAGGTCTTCATTCTGCCCCCAGAGCAAGAGCTGCTGCTCAGAGGGGAGGCTGCCTGGGCTCAAGGTGAGACCTATGATACCAAGTACAAGTCTCGTCACCTGCGGTTTTGACTCCTTCCCTGGCCAGGCTCGAGTGGGCGTAGGGGGCTGGGGTAAGGCTAGGAGTTTGGGCCAGGAATGGAGTCAGGAGGGCAGGCAAGACCTTAAGTGAGGGCTCCTCCAACCCGACAAGCACATGAGAGCACCTCCTGGATGCAGGCACTGGGACGCAGACAAGAAACAAAGGTGGTCAGGCACAGACGGATAACAAAGGCTTATGTCACAGGTACAAAGGTGGGCAGGTGAACAAGGAAGAAGGAGAAATGTTCCTTCCAGGAAACTTCGCTTTGAGGAGGCTTTCCTTCCCTCTGACCTTCCTCCCCTTATCTCCATGAAGCTTAGCATCAGGCAGCCCAGAACACTTTCTGTGCCCCTTGCTGCCTGGGGCCCCGATGGACCATAACAATGGCTCCCCTGCCCTCTGCCTTCTGCTTGTGTTCAGCCAACAGAATGCCCTAGAGTGAGGGTAGAAGAAAGGTGAGGGCAGAGCATTCATCCCTGCAGCTTCCTCCCTGTCAGGTCACTGTGAGCTGGTGACATTCACGGCCCAAAGCACAGTTCCTATCAGCCGACCTTCTGCACACAGTTCCTGTAACTTTAGGCTAATTAGCTTGAGGGTACTGCACTGTGCCTGGCTCGATTCCCTCATTCCTGCCTACACCTTTGTAAGGAGTCCCTCACTGACTCAGTATGAGCCAGAGTCCTGGCAGATACATCCCACTCCCCTGAGCTTCTGATGCTCTAGGGGTTGCCCTCAGAAAGCAACCAAATCCCCAGCTGGCTTCCCAAGCACCTTCTGATCCCAGAATTACCCCCACCTAATCTTCTAAGAGTAGGTTTCAAGGGGGTAAGCAATTTCACATGAAACACTAGAACAACGTTTAGGGAAGCAAAATCTTACTGGAGATAGTTTAATGTCCCCCAGGCAGATAGATATATTTATATATATTTAATTTCCTACTGGTGAGCAGCTGTGGCTTGCCCAGGCAACCGCATCTATCCACTAGCCCAGGGAGGACAGACTCAGTGCTCTTGGGTCCCTATCGCACTGCTCATCATACCCTGTCTGTGGCTGGTCTCCCAGACTGCCCACCAAAGTCCAAGCACCCAGCAGAGAGTAGGTGCACCAAAAAGAGAGCCCAGCTCTACCGCCCAGTGCTGGGGGACCCAGGCAGATCCCTGCCTCCAGGCCTCTGCCACTCCATCTGTACAGCAGGCAGACAGACTGGATGGATGCAAAGCCCTTGGCTCTGTGGATGGCTGTCCCCTATCCTGCCCGCCCCTGTGCTCCACCTGGGCAGAAGTCGGGCTCAAGGACTGTGGGGGCTGGTAGCCAGAGGGGCCACCATACTCACTCAGCCATGGTGAAGGCCAGCTCAAAATTCTTCTGTCGCTGCGTGGGGCTCAGGGCGCTATAGTCAAAGGCATCAGGGAAGAATGAGTGCACCAGGGCGCAGAACGCCATCCCATCGCTCCAGCTGGAGGAGAAGTTCTGCAGGTCCACGTGCTGCGAGCAAGGCAAGGTGCACCAAGGAAGGTGAGGGGGTACAGCCCCCACCGCCGCTCCCCACCCAATTCAACCCCACAAGCAGATTCTACCAGCCCCTTCCAAGGTCCACCACCCACCCAGCTCAGCCACAAGCTGCAGTTGCCAGACCTCACCCCATAAGGTGCACAGACCAGTCTGCTCGGGTCCAGATACAGGACTCCTGGGATTTCTAAGCATATGCTACAGGTAGCTAGGGACCAACTGGGGAGACACAATTTCTCTATCTCTTATCCTCCACCCCAGCCTGAGGTTCTTGCGCTGGCCAGGGTAACAAGAGTGGGGGTAACGATGCTCAGTTAAGCCTCTGGCCAGGGTTCCCAGGGGCTGCGGCGGGACCCTGGGCTTACCTGGTAGCCAAGAGTCTTGTTGCGGCACCACTCGAGCAAGATCTGCTTGATGCTGCTGGCGCTGGCCACCCCGAAGCTCTGGGACCGCTTCAGCTTGGCCCGGGTCTCACCTTTCCCCCTGTAGAGAGAGTGCAGGCCTGCTGTGGGGCCACCTTTCAGCTGCCATCTCCCCTGAGAGGCAGGGGAGTCCTCAGCCACTCCATACCACCTGGAAGATGCCCCCAACTGCTCTGCTCACCCAGGGAAGCCACTCTGTCAGCATGCATATGGACCCCTCAAGTCCATGTCCAGGTGTGCGCCCCATATATCAGCTACACAGCCACTCTTGATGGTATCCACTAGACCATTCCCCCCACTTCCAGCTTCCAAGTGCCCTGTTTCCTGCACTTGGAATCAGGGCTCACCTTGGGACAGAGGACTTAAGCCTGCATGGCCCTGTGCCCCTGACCCCTGCTTGGAGCCTGCCCCCAATCCCACCCCTCCTCAGGAGCCTCTCTCTGAGGCTGCCCATGCTGATGGTTCTCTCCTAGCCTAGAAGGATGGTGTCCTCCTCTGGGCCCCAAGGACATCCCCTAACGGCCGAGATGAGGTTTCCTGGGCCGGTGGGGACACTCCCTGAGTCTGTCTCCCTCACTAGAGTTGAAGCCTCAGGAGCCAGTAATGGGTTCTTTCATGGTCACAAGCCTGGGAGGCCTCTTGTAAGCAACAGGTGTCAGTCATTACCATATACTGACAGGGGGACTAGATAAAGGTCCAAGAGTGGATCCCATCTCTAATGGGTGGGAGTGGACTGGTAGGCACTTGGTCCTGTGTGTCTCTTTCCAGCTCTGCCAGGAATCCCAATCAACTGCCCTTCTGGTCTTCCAATCATACCCAAAAACCAAAGGGGCTATAATTCACATAGCAGTGCAGGCAGCCCTGGGGGCCCTCTGGGAATGGGGGAGAGAGGAGGGCTCTAAGGTCTTGCCTAGCTCCCTGACCCCGCCCCGCCTGTGGCCTAGCCCTGACCTTGTGTCTTGCCTGAGAGGTCACATCTTGGGGAAAGACCCTTGGGGAGTAGGACAGGGCCAATTTTGCTGTTCTGTGCCTTCCTGACCCAATTCTGGGTCGGGTTCTACTCTGGGGACCTAGGGACTAGGCCTGGGGACTAGTGTCCATACCTGCCCACTGTATCCTGTTCCCACTTCTCAAACAAGGCCTTCCGGGACTGCGCACTCGACGTGCGGGGCAGCGTCTGCGACCTCACCAGCTCCCGGCGGCGCTCCCCCTGGCGATGGGCCTGAGTGGTGGCTGGTGGCTGCGAGGATGGGGGCGACTGGGGTGGCGTCACCAGAGCTGGGCTGAGGAGAGAACCGCGGAGTCAGGAACAGAGGTCCAGCTATCACTAGCTCACACAGGCCCCAGGCTGGTCCCCCCCACTAAGTGAAGTGAGGCAGAAATGGGGGCTATGGTGGCAGGCAGAAAGCAAGTACCACTTGCTCCAGCCCCTGACCGGTTAGACAGGTTTTCTGAACTGAGCTGCTGTCTGAAGCAGGCCTGACCAGCACACCCAGCTCAGGGAAGGGGTATGGGCCCCCTTACCTAGGTGAGGGTGTCAGTTCCCCGGGGCAGGGAGAGGGCATCCTCCTAGGCAGGAGGTTCACTCAGAAGCAGACTCCAGGTCCAGACTCCCCTCCTCCACCATCACTAGATAAGACCCCCTTTGTTTCATCCCCCAGAACAGTTGCCAGAAAGTCACAATTCTTTTATTATTAAAAGAAAAAAGAAAGCCAAGCCAGTCCCCCATCCCCACTCCCAGCTCCAGTCACAGTCCAGCTGACCTGAAAGAACATGGGGACATCCACAGGCCAGGAGGAGGCCCGTACCACAGGGAAGCCCCTGCAGGCCTGCCCCAGCCCACAGCTCTTCAGGTACTTCCACAGTCCATGGGCAGGAAGCACCCCAGCTCTGAGGGACCCCAGCCAGGATGGATGGATGAAGAGGACAGTGGGAAAGCCCCTAGCCTCCTTCCTCCAGAGGGACTGACAGACTTGCTTTCAAGGGTCCTGAGTGAGACCAGCCTGTAGCCATATTTCTCCAAATAAAACTCTAATGGGTGGGTTTAATGCATGACAGTGCTCCAAATGAGGAGGGATAGATGGCTAGCTGCCTCATTTCCCCTGCTCCAATCCTATCCAGCAACCCTCTAAAGGCACCAAGCCAAGGAACATGCCTCCTCCTGGGGTCAGCACAAGGAACTCCCTGTAGGTGGCCTGGGCACCCTGGGTCCAAAGCAAAGCCCAGATGACTCCTGGGAAGCAATGACCCATGGGAACACGGGCCCTGACTCACCTGTCATTGTTCCTGCCTGCTGTCACTGCCCCATAGCCAGAGCCCAATGAAGACCGTGAGAGAGAAGAATTCTCTGTGGGACAAAAGGAGAGAGAGAAATAACAAGCCCTGGTCTCAGGGAGGGCCAGCCCCTGCCTACCTTCCTCCTCTGACCCAGCCCTGCACCCTTTTCCTCGCATCCCTCCACCAAAAGGCAGGACCCCGGGCCAAGCTGGCCCCACCTCAGCCAACAGTTGAGGAGAAAGGAGACTGGGAACATAAAAGAGGTCTTTTAAAGTGTCCCCACCTGCTTTTGAGAGCCTAGGGCCCAGGGTCTGCTGTGCTGCACATCCAGAAAACACTCTGCTCCCAAACCCTCATTTTAGAAGCCCATACGGCCCCACCCCAGTTCTACCACTGACAGGCCTGGGGGAAGGGGGGACGATGCCAAAAAGTGCAGAGTAAGAGGCCACCTTTTAACCACACCCTCTACCTGTAATAAAAGACACGTTTGTCACTCATGAAGGGTAATGCTATTTCATGACATCTCTGGTTAGAGAGTCAGGCAAAGACGGGCCCCATTGGATAGAGCAGACCAACTAGAGAAGGGAGTCACAGTGACAGACAGAGGGGGTGCTGAGGCTTGGCCCCAGGTTTTCCGAGCCTCTTGCTAACCCCCAAGGCCCTGCTCCTACCACTAGGACTGGGAATCCAGGGTGTGGTGGCCTCGCTGGGGCTCGGGCTGAGGACGGTGGCAGACGTGGGCGAGAGAGCCGTGGCTGAGGTCTCCCCAGAGAACCTCTCAGAGACGCGTGTGATGGCTGTGACTGGCTGGTGGGGCAGCCGCAAGGAGAGGCTCACAGGGCGAGGTCTGGGGGGTTCAGGTGCTGGGAAGTTTTGAGCGGCCTCAGGGGGTCCATCACCTGGACCTGGAACATGTGACCAGTGGAAGGGGAAGGTGTCAGCCATGGTATACCACAGGAGGACTCCAGCCTCCCTGAATCCTCCTCCCAGCTCCTTTCAGAAGGCCTCCTTTACCACTCTAGCCTCCCTGACCTCCCCTAATAGGGACTTCCCACTGCTCCAACCAGAGCTGATAATAGCTCCAACTTCCCCTCACTGAGAGATCAATGCAAACTAGTTGGCTTGTCAGTCTACTCTCTATTCGGCTCAGTGCTTGGACAATTCCTCAGCCCCTGCTTGCATTCCTCCAGAAAAGGGAAGCTCATCACCTCCCAAGATCTCCCATTTTCCTGTGTTGAAAAAAGTCTACTGCACACAGAATGAGGCTGCTCTCCTAGTGGCTTCTCCATGTGTTAGGGTTCAGGCTCAAGTCCCCCCTTCCCAGCCAAAGGATAGCCTGGCACAAGTGCATGACCACCAAAGCCCTGACCCCCAAAGCTAGCCATCTACCCCTCCTCTGTGGTTGGCCCCTACCTGCCCCTGGTTGGTGTCCATTCTCAGTGATGCATGAGTTTGAGGTCCTTTTCATCTCCGACTCAATGAATTCATCATGATGATCCACACTCTACAGAGACAAAAACAGCATGGAGGCCCAGTCAGCCAGGGCCTGCTGCCTACTCCCAAAATTGCTCCCCAAGCCCCTCCTTGTTCTGGCAGGGCAAACATTCAGGCGTGGACTCAGCCCCAGCTGCTGAGCACCCGAGATCTTGCAAGACAAATGCCTCCACTGGGCTCATACAGAGCCCAAAAATGCTAGGGACAAAGGTCAAGACAGAGGGTTCCAAAGGAATGTTCAAGGCAGCCCCACTCATCGCCCAGGTTGGACCAGATGACCAGGGTCAGGAGAGCCCAGCTCCAGCTCACTCCAGGTGGGCAGGCTGGCGTAGCTGAGCAACTAAAATCCAGAGACATACATAAGGTTCTTCTGAGCCAATGATGGGTGCTGGAGCCCTCATGCTGAGGCCTTTTCGTTGGTTGCAGTGTTACAAGATTTGCCAGGATGTCCAGAGCACAGGGGCCTTATTAGCTCCATGTGGCCCCTCCATCCACTCTAGACTGCAGCAGTGGTAGAGCGGTGCAGAGAGAGCCAAGACCAAGAACCAGTGGGGGAGCCTGGCATCTTGACTGTGACACCAACCACCAGGTGACCTGAATCAGGTCATGCCCCTTCTGGGTCTCAGTTTCTTTGTTTCAGATATGGAACAGGCTATGCAAGTGCCATCTGAGCATCTACCAAGTGTCAGGCTCTTTTTCTGGGTATGCCACTTATACCAACTTGCTTCTGTCCTCCCAGGTAGGTGCTACCAGCCCATTTTACAGGTGGAACTCGAGAGCTCAGAGAGGGGATGTGCATAGTCCAAGGTTACACAGTGAGAAAGAACTACAATTCATAGCCAGGAGGGACATTCTTCTCAACCATGGTCCTGCCCTTCTCACTGTGAGGGAGGAAGAGAGGGCTCAGAGTGTCTTAAGGTTGCTGGGGTCTGCTGGCAAGAGAGGGGACCAAGGCAGACCTCTACCGCGGGTTCTACTAAAAACCTACAATGGATGGCCTGAGAGGTTGACTGTACCTCTCCCTAGATGTGTCCAGGCTGGCCCCCTTGTCCATAAGATTCCAAGGTGACAAAAGTCCATCTCTGGTCCCAGGTGGCTCTGCTACTCCTACAAAATGTGGCCACCCTGCCATGAAAGAATTAGTATGGTGAAGAAACCAGGACCTCGAGCCAATGGCACCAAGGCAACATGAGGGTTTGTGCCTAAGACAGACTTCATCCAGCCCAGGGGGTCAGTGATGCCTGAGCCAAGTTTAGAGTAAGCCAGGTGGACAAGGAGGAAAGGCCATTCGAAGCAAAGTGACTAGTACCTGCAAAAGCTGAGACATCAAGGTACAAAGCATTCTGATCCAGTGGCTACAGAAGCACCGCGCAGCTCAAGATTCCAGTCCCGAGAACTTGGACTTAACTCCTTGCACGAAAAGGAGTTGAAGGTCATCAGCTGTGTCTTAGGAAGACCCTTCAGAAGGCATCAAGAGCGTGGCATGGGAAGGGGAACCCAGATGGCCAGCTACCTCACTAGTCCCAGGTGGGATCTTGGGGTGGGGAGATGGGGCAGTAGGAAAGTGAAGGGCAAGAAGGACTCAAGAGTTTTGGGAAAAGTGAGTGGACGTGGAGGGAGAGGAAGATGCCACAGTGGCTTTTCCAAGCCTGGGATTCAGGCCTGAGTGACGTGGCTAGGAAGGGAGGGGGTGCTGGGGGGAAACAACGACTTCAGTTTGAGACATGACTAGGGTAAGGTGCCCTGGGGCATCAGGAAGTTGAGGCCAGGAGGTAGCTGGATATTTGATGTGAAGTATAGAAGGAAAGACAGACAAACAGTGGAGAAACAGGAGTCTTGTATCCAGAGCACAACAGAGAAAGAGCCGGCTCAGGGTTGACAGGGCCAACAGGGCCGGGGATAAAGTGCCACATTTGAAGAGCGGAAGCGGCATCTACAGATGAGAATGAGAAAGGAGCAGCCAGGCAGGTGGGTAGAAAACCAGAAGAATGTTGAGAAAAACAAGAAGAAGTATATCAAGAAGGCAAGCATGGCAGCAGCATCCAAAGGTAGCCTCAGGTCATGGAAAAGGTCAAGATGAGATCTAAAAAGTATCC
Source organism: Eidolon dupreanum (assembly GCA_028627145.1). Taxonomy (NCBI): domain Eukaryota; kingdom Metazoa; phylum Chordata; class Mammalia; order Chiroptera; family Pteropodidae; genus Eidolon; species Eidolon dupreanum. The sequence goes on from CM053506.1 coordinate 71,445,174, forward strand.
CTTGGGTTCAGCAAAAAAGCGGTCAGTTTAGGAACTGAATCAGCAGCAGGAGTATGAGAGAGGAGATGGCCTAGGGGAGAAGCTGAGGAGAAATGGAGACCACACAGTAACTTCAGCCATGAGGAGAGAGGCAGGGAAGGGGTTTAACCCCAGATTGAAGGGGTAGGACAACATTTACAGGTTGAGAGAAAGGATCCAGCAGGGTGAGGGGACCTTCTGTGGGGTGTGGTGGGATCTCTGGGGAAGAGACAGAGGACAAGAATCAGACAGAGCCTAGCCTTGGAGAGGTGACCCTTCAACTTCTGATTCAGGAAGAGAGAAGGGGAGGAGCCAGGCCTACTCACAGGAACAATGGAGAAGAGTGGGGGGCATTTCCAGGCACCCAGAGTGGGGAGGGTACCCCAAGAGCCACACATTGCTAGCTTGAAGCCAACTCAGCAGTGGATGGAGAAATAGCCAGTCCATCCTGAACCCCAGACCCTATCTGTCACCAAGTTCCACCCAGCTCTGGGGTCTCCATGTCCCCCCTACCCACCTTGCTTTGGTCCAACAGGTTCCACAGGTCCAGGCAGGGGCCTGGAGGGACAAGCTGATGGTGAAACCATTTTCCCAGGAATGTGGGTCTCTAGGAGTGGTGGGGGTGGGGGCGGGGAGGGCACGGACATCTGCCCCTGCACGTTGCAGGCCCACAAACCCCATGATGCCCCAGGGGACCAGACACCACAACCAGACAGGAAGAAGATTCTGGACCAGCAGGATTCCTGCCAAGGGGTCTCCACAAAGCAGAGGGGAAGGGGATAGAAAACACTTATGCTGGAGGCTGGACTACAGCCGGGTTGGGGCTGAGCCCTAACTCCCAGGTTCTCTTGCCCCTCGCTCGCCCATCCCCAAGACTGGAGCCACTCCTCACCCAAGGAGGGCTCTTCTCACACCTCATGCCAAGGGGCTACTCAAGGACCACCCTCCCCTATGGAAGGGTCACTACTGACCTTACACCTAGACTAAAGGCACTAACAGAGTCAAGCTTGGGACTTGGGTCTCGTACCCCAACCCAGGGCTCTGCCCACAAAGCACTCTGGCCTTCCAGCGGGCAGAGAGGACAATTCAAGACAAACTTGTCTTCCAGGACCTGGGGCAGGGTGAGTCCTGGCTCCACTGTCTTAGCCAGATGGAGAGGTAAAGGTGTGTAAGTGGGGTAACCACCCCAGCAGGACCTGAGCCCTTAAATCAAGGAGCCAGGCTGGGCTGGAGCAAGCACTTCTCCGGGTCCCAAGCCATCCATGGAGGCCTCGGGCACTGTCTCCCAATGGTCGTCCTTTGGTGGAGGGCAGCCTGCCTGGCCTCCAAGGAAGGGAACCAGGGAGGGACCTCTGTGTGCTGGGTACAAATCTGGAGAGCCTTGGGGACAGGAACTGGTCCTGTTGAGCTGGCTCTAGCGCCCCCCAAGATTCCCATCTGGGCTTCATTTTAAGAAGGGGAGTCTCCCTATAAGGAAGCCCGGGCCTAGGAATGTTAGGGGTAAAGGCAGGGGATGCAATAAGCCTGATTTCAGGGACCCTCTCACTGGGGAAGTTTTGAAACATTTTTGTGAGGGCAGGAATAATACTGAAGCTCCTGGTGCTGGCTGACGCCACACAGGTTGATGTTTGGACACAGGAGCCCACGCATGTACCCAACACAGCCCATGTTTGTCCAGAACCCCCACCCTAAGCCAGTTAACACGATGTCCCACCCTCCTCCTCACTCACACCATGGTTTTAAAGACTCAATTCAAACTTCTCCCCCAAAGCATTTAACTCCGTTATCACACAGTATGTCTGGGAAAGGAAGGCAGATAAGGCGAGTCTGGTTTCTTTCACGGCCAGGGCTGACACCGCTCTCCTGGCAGTAGTTCCTGAGGGACTCCACTGCCTCAGTCATGGGGACCCAGCAGCTACAGTTCAGCCAATAGGACATTTCTAAGGAACAACTATGGCCCAGCCTCCAGGAACTGGCTTGGCCTCAGGTTGCTGTCATTCACTGCAGGCCCCCCACCAGCTCCCCCAGAGAGCTGTGGCTCTGTGGACACTTCTGTGAATGGACTGGGCTGATGTCACTGTTGTAACTACCCAGTTTGCTCAGTATGAGAAGCCAGACTGGACTGTGCCAGTCCCCCTTGGTTTAGATACAAGGACACTGAGACCTAGCTGGGAGGAGATGCCCACAAGGCCACACTGCAAATGTGCCAAAACCAGCTCCTGTCTGCTCCAGGGCTTCCTTCAGGGAGTCTTCCCTGGTTACTCCCACCCCACCGCCCTGCCCTCTCCCTCTTCCCACGCCTCCTTGGATACTTCTGTCTCCTCACAATCTAGCTCCTATTGAACCTGTCTTAGCCAGATGAGCAAGGTCCTTAGCAAGGTCAAGGTTTGTGTACTCAGAAGTGGATTACTTGATCAACCCTTTCTGCATTGAGTTCAGGGCACATCAATATACTGAGTATGACCCACCACCAACTTCCACAGCAGGACACAAAAGGGTCTCCCAATACCATTGCTTGTTACAGAAGGGTAGTGTAACACCAGCCTCCACAATGCCTGACTACAGTCACCACCGGCTATCATGTATAGACGAGACCCTTACACCCAGACCTCAGCTCTGTGACACAGACTTGGGGGTATGAGAGGCCAGAGAAGTAGCAGCCCTGGCACCCAACCATGACCCTGTCCCATCTTGCCCTAGAGTCCTGATTCCTTGTTCATGACCCAGCATCCAATCACACACTACGGGTCACAGCACATGAGGAAGAACATGTGAATGGCTCCACATACTCCCAGAAAATGGCTTGGAGCACTCCTGAGAGGTGGGATGCAAGATAAGTGGGGACCTATGCTTCTAGCCCTGTGGGGGACGTTGCCTCAGGCCCAAGAAGCCATGCTAAGGAGGTTGCGAAGCCTTTGATCCCACTGGAGACCCTGACCATCCTCCACCCACGGTGCTCAGCTGTGCTTGCTATTCCACCTCACCCCAGGCCTTTCTTAAGTCCCAACTGTGCCTCTATCCTTTTTCACCAGCCATTACAGCATCCCTGCTGATCTCCGACCTCTTCTTTCAAAAGACTCCCCTCTCTCTATTTCTAAGAATGGGCTCTTCAGGGCCTCCAAGCTCCCTGACAGCTCCTCTGCCTCTGCCCAGGGCTTCTATCCACCCTCTCCTTTGTACAACTGCCCTGAAGACTTCACCCACTCTAGGGCTTCAACTACCAGCTCTGCCCTGTTGTCTTATTAATCTTAGACCTTGACAACTCTTGGCACACTAGATCCGTGACTCCACCTACTCTGGCACAGCTTCACTCTGGATGTCCCACAGACCCTCATGCTCAGCACAACTCAAATGGAACCTGGCATCTTCGCCAGATCTGTGACCCAGTAGTCCCCCAGGCAGGGCTCTTCTGCCTTCCTGCTCACATCCAAAGACTATCTCGCCCTGCTGATTCCCCATCTAAGACCCCTCTCCAAGGTAGCCCCAGCTCTCCATCCACCCACCACTGCCCCAGCTATGACCATCCTCTCTCCTTGGACCATCACAATTAAGTTGGTCTGTCTCCAGCCACCCTCCAACCTGCCACAATCTATCCTTGAGGGAGCTTGCCAGATACAAGACCCTGTCCACCACCCCCATAACCAAGAGGACCAGCTCACCTCAGGTGATCATGGCAAACTCCTATTGAAACAGATAACTAGAGAGAATCTTCTCACATATGTATGTGTATACACGTACATATATTCATATTCATATATATATGTGACTCTGGGAGTATTTTTGTTAAAACTTAGTCAAATGCTTCCAGGAGCAGACTTAGCAAATGAGTGTTAAAATAAAACCTCGGAAACAGCTGATGACACAGTTTATTAGGTACATGTGAGCCGACAGCGGTGACTTTATACCATGGAGATTCAGTGTGTCATGCTCATAGGACAGAATTAAGTGTGCCCATATTTGCAGACACTTCACACAGAGCACTAGTACACCCAGGGGCTCTGCCACCAGCACATATTTAAGTACCTCTCACACTCCAGGAACAAAGCCCAGGTCCCTCGCCCATCATCCACGGGTCCTTCACAACTTGCTCATCCACTCAAAGCCACCAGGCTCCTCTCTGGCCAAGGAGTCCTTTTAGTCTTTCTAAGATTGCATGCACAGTCCCCCACAGCACCCCCATCTACACTAGCTGCAACAAGCCCTAGGCCTTCAGTAAAAAGCCTTCCTTGGACACCCACTGGGAAGGGATGATAGTATTTGGAGCAGAACAACTGCTCTGGTTGCCTGCACTGTTGGTACTGCTTCATCTAGGGCCATCTCCCACCCAGAATGAAACCTCCAGGGGCAAGGGTTAATCTGATTCCCCTCCCTCTGATCCCCTGAGGTGCAGCCCAGCCTAAGCAGGAGACCTGTATGCCTGATGGATTGAACCAAGGAGGGGCAGCAGGTGCAGACTACCCAGAGCCTGGAAACCCAATCCCAGAGCACATACCTGAGCAGAGTGGAAAATCCCACCTAAAGGCCACTGCACACACCATGGAAACATTCTAACTAGCCACTCCAAGAGGCTTCATGCTCAGAAAAGTGCCTGGTCCACACTGTTCTCTGCCCCACCCCCACGGAGCTGTGGGCCTCTGGCCAGTCACTGAGCCCAGGAATCTAGAGACTGCTTAAGGCTCGTTTCTCTCTCTCTTCACGGTATGAGATTTGCCCCCTGCAATGTGAGTGCCCAAACAGGGCTGGGCTGGGAACAGATTGCGTCCTCCTCCCCGCCCCCCGCCCCCCCCCACACACACACACAGGGGCTTAAGTTCTCAATCTGGGTTAATCGGTAACGGAACCGTCAGGCCTCAGTGAAGCGGCAACGTGGGGGGTGCGTGAAGGGAGATGGGGGAGTAGGGAGTGCTGACCATTCCAACACGCCAATGATGCCCCGGGCGGTTTGGAGCAGGACCTCAGCGCCCAAGCTCTTAAAGTCATAGGACAGCGGGGAGAGGGAGACAGAACTCGGAGCAAACAGAGTCCGGCTCCAAAGAAGGGAGGGGGTCCGAGACAGGTGCAGCAGGCCGGCTAAGACACTGCTTCTCTGCCTTCTCCAACTCTGAAGTGGCGGCCGGACTCCCATCACCAAGTCCTAGAGGCCGGTGGAGGCACAGCCCCCAACCCAGCAGATGCAAGCACTCAGGGAGGGAGGCGGGGAGGCGACACCTGCCGAGCCCTACTTCCGCAGGGCACGCGCTGGAGGCTCACCTGGCTGCGGCCGGACAGCGAGAAGGTGGTGTGGCTGGCGAAGCGTGCGGAGCCCAGGCGGGGCGCGCGGTTCGGGACACCAGGCGCGGGCGGAGGGCTGGGCGTGCCTGGTGTGCCGGGCGCAGGGGACAGCCCTGTCGCCAAGCCCAGTGCCTCCACCTGGCGCGTCAAGCGCTCGAGCTGCGCCTGCAGCCTCTGGTTGTCGCGCTGCAGCTCGGCCACCGTGCGCGCCAGCGGGCCGGCCAGACGCAGCGCCTCGGCCACGCGCCGCTCCACGCCGCGCTGCAGCCCCTGCATGTCCTCGTGCAGCGCGCGTACCGCGCCCTCCAGCGCCGCTTCGTAGCGGCCCAGCGCCTCACTCACTGCACGCGCCTCCGCGGCGTCGGGGCTCGGCTCCATGGCCCAGCGGGGAACAGTGGCCTGAGAGCGGGCCTGGCAACAAGAGAAGCAACCTCCTCAGCTCCGGGCCGCGACTGGCCACACCAAGCTGGGCTCGCCGGAGCGGCGGCAGGAGGGGCGGGCGGAGGGCGGAGCAGACCCCGAGAGCCCCGGGAATGGTCGCCGTGCGGGGGCGGGGCCTCGGGGCGGGGGCGGGGCCGGCTCGGGGACACCCCCCACCCCTGAAGACCTGCAGGATGGTGCTGGGTGGGGGTCCCCGCAGACGCCGAAAGAGAAGAGCTCACCCCGCCTCTCTGCTCACAAGGTGCGAGCCGTGGGGGAAGCTCTGAGTTCGAGACCCCTGACCCTGGAAGAGCGACATGCGGCCTGGGGAGGGGCTGCGGGCCCACCGGAGAAAGGCGTTGACCCTTAAATGGACTTTACTTTGGAGACCACAGACGCAGGTTATGCATTCCCTAGACGCTCTAGTCCGCAGGGCCCGGGTCCTCCTGGGGGTGGGGACTTACTTCCCTGCTGCTCAGGGAGACCAGAGAGCAGCAGCAGCAGTCCCCAGAACTACCACCTGACCCTCACCCTGTGTCCGGCTGTCCTCTCTGTGCTGTGGGCACATCTCACGAGCACATACTCACCTGTAGGACTTTGGCCTGGATTTTCTTACGCCTGTTATAAGACCTAAGAGAGGAGACAGGTGGCAAGGTTCCCTCCCTGTTTCTGCAGTTATGTTTTCTCCCCTCCTAGCCCCAGTCTGTGTCGCGCAATCTTTGTGGTCAGTAGGGGCTCCAGGCTCACCAAGGGGCTCCTATTAGGAGACCAAGAGAGGCTGGGGTCAGACAGAAAGGAAAGGGTGTGCTCAGGGCCTAACCTCCAAATCGTGGCATGGAGGACTTTGGGACTAATCACCCCTTCCCTCCATCAGAGTCTTGGTCACTGGCCTCTATCCACAGGAGGAGGCGCCCACCTCTCTTCCCTCTCAATGCTCCTTTTAGGAATATCCACCTAAACCCAGATATTCCTCCTTTCCAACATTCCTGCCCCCCAACCATCACAAGAAAGGGAAGAATGGAAACACTTATTCATTCAGGATGGTAGGATGATGGGCAAGATACTGTAAGTTTCCTAGTATACTGTACTGTAAAGCTGACTTAAAATAAAAATGGGCACATCCCATCTTTCTGTGTACAAAAAACCTTTCCTGATTAGCCTTCTTCCCAGGCCTGGCACACCTGAAGGAGGCCCTGTGACTGGGCAGGCACAGCCAGATGACTGCAGGAATGAGAGACCTGAAAGGCTTGTTCCTGTCACATTAGGCTTCCAAAGATGTTTGGAGCCACAGACCTCCTGGACTGGCCTGTGCTGCCCCAAAGGAGCTGTATCAGCCTAACAGATGCTGAGTGCTGATCCCCCTTCCCCTTCCACTATGGGGACAGGAAGGAACGCTGGGTTACCTAATCCAAGCAGCCTTCCAGCAATTATTTCATGAGAAAGTCAAGTGCCAAAAGGCGTGTGTGTTGCATGTGTGTGTGCGTGTGTGTGTGTTCCAAGTAGCTGTCTGGACAGGGTGAGCCAAACCGCTCCCTGCATTCTTTCTCTGGGTAGAATCTTTGATAGAGACCATGAGAGACTCTGCTGCTGCAGCTTCCAACCCAGATAACATTTATAGCCTCTGCAGGTCTGGGTATGGGAGCCTGAAGTTGAGAGTCCAGAAAAGCCCAGTCCCTTCCTTTGCAAGACCCAAAAAAGGACCATGTGGGGATGTCTTAGGAGGAACTGAACAGCTTGACTCCTGGCCCTACAGCCTATGTGCACCTAGACATGTACCTGAACCAGCAGCATAGGTAGTGGGTAGGGGTGGTTGGGGTCCAGCCTTCTCTCCCATCCTCCAGAGGAAGGAAGGCCAGCCAGGTCTCTGGGGTGGGAACCCTAATAGTGAGAAAGAGGTGAGAGACTATAACTTCTGGCTGCCCAGGATCCATCCACACTTTCCCATCTGATGTAGGTTACCTAGATTCTCCATGAGTATATCTAGGAGGGGCTGCTTGGGGATAGGACAGGGCTCCATCTCTGGGTTCTAGGAAGGCAGACAGTATAAGAAGCAAATCATCACCTTGGCTCCTCTCTCTCAGCAGTCAGTCCACTGAGTCAGTAGCTGAAGATAAGGAGAGATGAACCAGAAACATGAGGAAGAGGGACAAAGGGGCAGAGGGGCAGGGATGGAAGGAGGGAGGGGGAAGGGGGACTAGGGGATGGGGTCGGGCTTGAAGACCAGTGCTACCCAAGAGCTGGCTCCATGCCAGGTGGGAGGAGGCTGCTCCAGGCCTCTTCCTCCCACCCTCCTCCGGCTCAGCTCCTGCCCAGTACCAGGCTGTGAGGGAGGTGAGGACTGATGAACCTGGCTGAACTCCCTCCACATTCACCAACCCTGATGTCAGTGAGCCAGAGAGACTGACCTCCTACGGAGTTCTGGGGGCTCTGGCGCCTACCCTCCCAGCTCCCCCTCATCTGACTCTGACCCCTTCACTGCCTGATGGTCCCTGATCTGCTCTGCTTCTAGGCTGGATGCAGGATGTGAGACAAGTCTTCCTGAGTCCCCCTGCCAGTCCCCTCATGAGATCAAATCCTTGCCAGACCAAAACCATGAAGTCAAGGAAGCTAGTGTCATGGGCCTGAGATGGGGAAATTGAGGCCCTGAGAGGGACAGGGACTGGCCGTAGGCCACACGGCAAGGCATAAAAGACCAGACTGGAACACTGGGCTTGGCTCCATATTCGAGACACTTTCTATGTGCTGGTCCCAAGGTACCTCCAAGGGTAACATTTAAATTCAGCCAAGTCCAGGCAGCACCTCCCTGCTCCCAGATTGGTTGGAGGCTCTACTCCCCTGGAATTGCCCCTCAGAGGTCTCCAGTACCCCTACCCCATGATGCTCTGGAAGTAGCCCCTGAGAACTGCTCCCTCCTCTCTCCAGACCCCCTTCTCACCTTCTTGCTTTTTTGTCCCCAGGACTTCCTGAGTGACTCTTCTTTTGCTCTCTCCTTAACAGGGTGGTCCCCAGGGCTCTGAGCTAGGCCTTTCTCCTTTTTACCCACAGGCCGAACAGGGTGAGGAAAGGATATAAGAAGTGTCATGGTTCAGTCCTCTGCAGTCCTCTGTCCACCTGCCTGGTACTGCCCTCCACCCTCTGCACCAGGTCCATGTGCATGGGTATAGAACACATACACTTGCATCCACATGTCAGACCTGATCCTTTGAAAGCAGGGGCTGTCTGTCTCCACTGTTCGTCTATCCCGACACCTGGAACAACTGGCTTTAGAAAGTAGGTGACCGAATGCCTGGGAAAAGGGGACCATTGGAGAGCCAGTGGAACCAAGAGGACTGCTAGATGGATGGACAATGGGGAGAGAAAAGGGAGAGAGGAAAGGAAAGGATAGCTCCCAAATACTGGCTTGGGTATCTAGGGGCTATGAGAGTACCAGTCACTAAGACAAGTCACGAGAGGGTACATTAGAGGGTGTGGGAGCCATGGGGGGCTCATAGTTGCTACACAGAGCCTGTCTCCAAGGTCACATCAGCTTTTGCACTGGGTAAAAGGCAGCTGCCAACCTCACTGGTCACCTCACCCCTCCCAGCCCCTTAACCAGGTTAGAGGGTAATGGGTCAGGCCAGACCCATTATTTGTTGGCCCCAGTCGGCCCTGCCACATTGTCCATGCAGCTCTCAGCTTGCTGGGGCAGCTAAGAGGCCTGGCAACCAAGCTTCATAAATGGGAAGGTACATGAAAGAAGCCATATCCCACTTCTCATGGTCCACAGCTGCAAGCACCCAAAGGGAGCAAGCTAACTCAGTTGAAAAGCACACTCCAATACTGGACCCCCTGGGAAAACATACCACCCCCCATTCCTCCCAGCTTCTGAAATCCAGCCTCTGCCCTGGAAACGGTTGCCTTGTTATGAGATCCATAGGGGTGGGGACGCAGGGCTTTTATTTATCTTTTCCTGCCAGGTTGCTGGGTTTAGGAGCCAAGAAGAGTGCTAAGCAGGAAGGGGGGAGCCATGGTGGAGGTTGTGCAGGAGCAGAAGCCCTGGATGGGCAAGTGTCGGACCCTCCAGGCCTTATTTACACCCAGGAGAGGGGCACATGGGGCTCTTCCCTCTGCCGCACAGCTCTGCCTACCTGAAATGAAGCCACCGCAATGATCCTGGGCCTCTGAGCCCCCCAGGAGGTCCGGAAGACTCCTGCCCCTGGGTTAATCCAATTCCCCTCTACCAAACCCTTCTTTAAACTTCATCTCTCCATCCCAGGGACACTGTGCAGAACACATGTGTAAACTTATAATGTTCATCCTTTTCCTGTGTCTCTGAAGGTGTGTCTGTGCAGGTATCATACTTGTACGTACATGTGTGAGTGTGTCTGTGTAGAGGAATGACGTGGGAGTTACAGAGTCTCCAAGACCTGTGCACATAACTGCACACGTGTATGGTATGTGAGGTGTGTGCACATTTGCAAGTACCCATGTTTCTAAAAAAATTTTTATGCATTTGCTTGTAGGTGGTGGATGTGTTTATAGACACACATGTGTACACATGCCTGCAGTACACATGTCAACATAGACATCAGGATGTGTCCTATGCCACCACTATTACGCACATGCCTGTACACATGTCACATGTCTACATGTGCTTACATATGTAAAATGTCTATGTGAGTTTCATTGTGTGAGTTTGCTCACACATGTCACATGCCCCATTTCTTGCTGATTCTTTAACCAGAGCTAGAAGTCTGTTTCTAGAAGGTATAGTATAGATCCTGAGATGGTATAGTATAGATCCTGGGTATGTACCTTTCTAGAGACTCTTGCATATAAAATTCTAAGGACGGCACTGATCAAGGAGGTAGTAATAGAGAACAGAGCTTCCTGCCCTCCTAGACCAAATTAGGCCTTGTTGGTCCCAGTGGAGGAAGAATTTCCCACAGGCCTCTGCTGAGGCCCAGGCTACCCAAAGAACAAACAGTGTGTATCCCTGAATGGAGGGGCCTGTGGCCTTCCCCACAGAGGTGGGGTCTACAGAGGGTGTGGAGTGGAGACAGCTGCTTCCAGCCCAGATAAGGCTGTTTGGCTCACATTTTCCATTTCCAGGATCCTCTACCTCGGGTCCCAGCCCCTAAGCTTTGGCCATATGGCCTCTAAAGGTCTCCAATGACTCACCCAAGCCCCCCACCCCCACCTTGAGAACTGCAGAGCCAAAAGGGGAGATTAAAGTCAGGGAAAAGCGTGCACCCTGCCAAAGCCACTGGGGACTGGAGAAGTAACCTCTAGGGTAGGACAGGCCCAACCTGGGGCCCTTACAGCTAATATCTTGACCTTTGGGGCTCCAGAAACTGCCCAAAGATGGGAGGAAGGAGGACAGCCCCTTTTCTTACTACAATAGTCCCTGCAGGGAGGCTCTTTCTTCCCTGCAGAGCCTGGCTGCCCCAGCACAGAGGACCCTGAGACACAGAAGGGCAAGCAGTTGTCTGGGGGAAGAACTGGGCTTGAACTCTGGGCTCCTTCTCCCTTTCCCCACCCGCTCCACAACTGCCCACCCAAAGGCCTGGTCCCTCCAGCCCTGCCTGGCCTGCCTCCCCTCCCGTTCCTGGGCTATTTATAGGGCCTGGCTCAGTGGCCTCCAGGACAAGAGAAGCCAGAGCTCCAGGGCTACAGCTCATTGGGCCTTCCCCAGGGGCCCCCACAGGCTGGGCAGTGTTTGCTTTCAACCCAGCAAAAGGCCTCCTCACTCAGAGTGAACAGTGAGGGTGGGGAGACCAGGCTGAGGCAGGGACTGGGCTGAGGCCTAATCCAGGGGCCCGCTGGAGCCTTTTGCAGTCTATAGACAAGCTGGGCTTCCTCATAGCACTTTGGAGACTCACTGGAGTTGGGGCTTGTATAGAAGGTCTGTGGTGGCGGCGGGGGGCACAGGGCACCAGTCCCTCCTTGGAAATACCTGGAGGGCAGAGATGAGCATCAGGGCCTACCAGGCAGCCACCCCCCTGCAGGCCCCCAGAGTCACCTTTCTCTAATGAAATGGGCCCTATGACCCATGGAGCACCTCCACCAACAGAGGAATGCCTGAGGGTGCCATTCAAGCTCCTTCCAGCAAAATGTAGGTGAAACTCACTTCTGCAATTGTGCTTGTGCTGGCACCTTAGCCTGAAGAGTCTCTTGCACTTGGCATCCCGCCAAGCTCCTGCTCATTCTTCAGCTTTTCAGAGCCCAGTTTTAATGCTGCCTCCTCTGGGAAGCCATTCCTGATGAAGCCATCACCATTCCTCACCTCCACTCCCTGCCCCACCATGCCCACTTTCCTCCTGTCCTTCCACGTCACCCTCGTACAGTGTGGGGCCTGTGCCTCTCTTGAATAGTGATCTCTGTTTGGATGTGTCTGTGAAGCTCCCCGGCTCCCTCAGGCTAAGAGCTCCAGGAAGACAGATTCTTGTCTTATTTATCCTTCTGCCCCATTGCTCAGTTCCCAGCTCCATCAGCCAAAGTTTGTTGAATGAGTGAATGAAAGGTGAGTGAAGGAGGGAAGGGTGCTGAATGAATGAGTGCATGAACTAATGACTGAACAGTGAATGGAGATTGAGAGAACAAGGCAGGGAAGGAAAGCAGAAAAGACCCCTTCTATGTCTCCTGAGCCCCAGAATAACTGCCTGGTGTCCCAGTGGGTGAGAAGGTGGCAGGGCAGCCCAGGCCAAGGCTCAATGGCATGGCTTGGTCCTGGGAAGCAGCCAGATCGGTCACTCTCATTCTTTCCAGATCAAAGTTCCTCCAGGGAACAGCCTGGAACCTGACACTAGTTGAGGCTGGGGGCAGGGGGGTGGGAGAAGCAGGGAGGCAGCTGGCCCAGTTCAGGAGGAGGGCATGGAGAAGCAAGACACCTGTCCCCAGCTCCAGGGACATCAGGCCAGCAGCCCAAGGAGGACACTAGCCACATATACACACACTTACTTCAGCCCCAGCCCCAGCCCCTTCCTCAGATAAAGGGCCACATGAGTATATAGGAAACCCCTGGCTCCAGACCCTACAGTTCCAGACTCCCCAAGCCCTCCAGGGCCCCAGGTGCTCAGCTTCTTGCATTTCACCCTCTATGTCAGTCTTGACTCACCCCATGCCCCCTTTCTCAGCAGCTCCCTCCAGGTTCATCTTTTTCTGTCTCCCAGTCACTGTGTCTGTTTCTCTGTCTTTGCACCTTTTCATCTCAGCACTCCATATTTCTCTGCATTTTTTGATCCCCTTGGTCCTTGTATCTTTGTCTCTTTCTATCTCTGTTTCTCCCTAGACACGAAAAATAACGATGGAGTGATATGCTAGTCCTTGCTTCTAAGAAGTAGCTGTTTTACATTTCTCCCCTCTTCCCAGCCCCTGGTCCCTACAGTCTGCAGTGAAGATTATTCTTGATGGTGGGACAGGGGTGGGAGAGAATGGGAGAGGACAGAACTCATTGCCCGTGCTTCAGCCAGGCCCCCTTTGTACCCTCAGGCTCCTATGTCTAAGCCAGACCTGGGCCAGCCCCATAGCACATGAGCAGGCAGGGAGGAAGTGGGCAGAGCTGGTTTGGGGCAGGAGGCCCGTGTCAGTGGGTAATGTCCCTGAGTCTGTTCTTCTTCCTCATTCTACTGCAAGCTATGGAAAGTCACGCCACGGCCAAAGTTTGACTTCATGCCCCCCACCCTTATGTGCAAACTGGCATGCAAGCACACACACACAACACAGGGGGAGTGGCAAAGAGCACAGGACTTCGAATCTCAGTCATGGCTCACCACTCTTTGTATCTCAGCTGTCTTATCTGTGAAACAAGGATTATAATAATAGTATCTGCATCCTGGGATTAGTTTATGTTTGTGAGGCCCATATAAACAAAAGCCCTTATTTCTGGCAGATAGTGAGCACCATATATAGATATATAAAATATATATAATAAATTTAATAAATATGCATACATGATTCAAACTCGACTCTCAAAAACTACAGGTTGTTTCGCTTTTATCCTATTGCCTGAGGGTGAGCCAGACCCTGGTCACCAACAGGTCCAAACAAGCCTGATGTGAGCAGCTGTAATTTAACTCAAGGAATAATATACAGTTCTGGGTGTGTACATTTCTACAGATCTGCTTGTGAAACAACATCTAGTTAACATCTACAGACCAGTGGCTGAATTGCATGTGGAGAAGTCACATTTCTTCCAGTTAAAGATGGTTGAAACCATCTCCTTCTGCTCTAAACACATAGACATGAGATTTTTAAAAATTAATCATCACATAAATGCAAGCAATAACACGAGAGGGACATATTTGTAGACAAGAAATGGAGACTTCTCCTTAAGAAGAAAGGCAGACCCTGGGAACTGCAAAATGAGGCTGGGTGAATGTGTTAGGTATGGGCCACAATGTAAATGCTAAGCCAGGCTAAGGACTGAGCCCGATTGATGTTGGGACCTGTGCTGACATTTGATGAACATAAACCAGGGTAGCTACAGCCACCCTTTATGATCATGGCAAAACCCAAAGCCACAGGCCTGTGGTTGGGCCATCAGCAGAGCCACCAAGCTCAAAGGGACTGTCCCAGAAATGCATCACTCATATGAAGTGGAGCCCACAGTGGACACTTCTGAGAAAACCCTGGTCTGGAGCCCAGCCAGATATAGACCAAGCTGAGGCCACTAGCAGATGTCCTTGGGCTTTACAGAATCTCCAAATAACCTCACAACCAGGAATCACAGAGCACTGAGGAGGCAAACAAATGCAGCAAATGGAAGACCTGACAGCTGAGAAAATAAAGTTTTAGAGCAATTTGAAACACATTTTAAAGTAGGTATCTTTAATCTTCTCAATGAAATCAAAGGGATAGCAACCACAAAACAACAAAAGGAAGTCATGAAATAAGAGGAGGACAAATGATGACGATTCCACTAGACATATTTGGGAAATTAAAATTACAGAAAAAAACTCACAAGGTGAGCTGGATACCTGACTGAATACAGCTGGAGAGAGACATAATGAACTAGAAGATTGAACCGAGGAAATCTCTAAGAACACACCCTAAGAGATCAGAGATAGAAAATATGAAAGAAAGAAAAAAATTAGACACAAGGAGAATAGAAATAGATGTATCCAGAACTGATAGATAATAAGAGTGATAGAGAGATTACTAAGGAGGTGAGGACTGAGCATTTTCCAGAAATAAAAAAAAACATAAATCCTTACATTGGGAAAAATGTTCACCACATGCTAAGTATGATAAACAATAAATCCATACTAGTTTCACATTTTAGTAAAACTTCAGGACATCAAGCATCAAGAAAAAAAAATCCTAGTGCCAGCAAAAAAGGCAGCTTATCTAGGAGCAAGGAACAAGAATCTGACATCAGAGTCCTCAACAGCAATGCTGGAAGCCAGAAGACAATAAAATAATATTTTTGAAGGAATAAGGAAAAATAAACTTGAGCCTAGAATTGTGGACACAGCAATACCATCCTTTAAGAGTAATGACAAATTAAATACATTTTCAGACATCATTTAAAAGAAAAAAATGAGCCTAGAAAAAAGTGGTTTGCAATAAGCAATAATGAGCAAATCAGCTCAACATACTGCCAAATCTAAATAACTATTATTAATTTTATTATGTTTAGTTTCTGGTACTAAAATTTTGGATCATGAGAACTTGGGAGTTGGGAGAACAGAGTATGGAGGGCAGTCAAGAACATCACATATCAGATGCCACTGATGTGCTCCTCACATACCCTCAGGCTCACCTCCAATTTCAGCCAGAGTTGTTCCTGGGGGCTCAGGATGACAAGCTCTCATTTCAAGTGTGTTTCACTTTCTGCTCCAGAACTTCTGGAGTTAATGCCTCCAGAGGCATCCCTTAGTGCTGGGGTAAGTGCTTTTCCCACTGGTTCCTCATGAGAACAATTTTAAGAAGGCTTCAATAGGCTACTCAGAAAATCCGCACCGGAACTGATCCCAAATTGCCCACATTAGAGACCTCAATAACACACCCATGGTGGCTTCCCCACCATCTCCCACTTTCCCAGTCCCTCTCTCCAGCTTCCTGCTGTTACCTCCCAGATCAACTTCTAACACACAAGTCCTCATCGCAGGCTTTGCTTTCAAGAGGACTCTGAGCTAAGACACTAAGGTTCTTAACTTCTTCAGAGAATCATAGAGACACAAATTGTTTGTCTGTCTGTCTGTCTGTTTGTTTGTTTTTATTGAGATACAGTTTACCACCATTAAACGAATTTTATTAATGTAAAGTCAGTGGTTTTTATTATATCCATAAGATGTGCATCATCACTAATTCCAAAACGTTTCATCATTTCAAGCAGAAATTCTGTACCCAGTAGCAGTCATACTCCAATTCCACCACTATTCTGCTTTCTGTCTCTATGGATTTATCTATTCTGGACATTTTATATAAATGGAGTCATATAACATGTGATCTTAAGTGACTGGCTTCCTTCACTCAGCATAGTTTCCAAGGTTCATCCATGCTGCAGTACGTATCATAGTCCTTCACACATTTTTATGTCTGAACGATATTCCATTGTATGTTAGGGAAAAATAGGGAAAGGTGGGATTTAACTTCAAGGTAACAGTTTAATAAGCAGGAAACAGCAACACATACATGCTATTTAGAAACACAGCAGTATATTTTAAAATCAGCTAAAAAGAAATAAGAAAGTGACTGCCTGTGGGGAAGAGGAAGCAGGAAGAAAGGAGTAACATACAGATATTTTTCCAAACAACCTTGAAGGAAACTATCTAATTCTTTAAACTATGTGCACATGTAACTAATGGAAATGAAAAGTAAAATGAAAAAAAAAAAAAGGAGAAAATCATGGTAAATAGAAAATACAAAAATAAGATAGCAAAATAAGTCCAAATGTACCCCTACAATACATTTAAATGGCTTAAATTCACTTATTAAGAAAACTAAGCCTTTCAAAATGGATAAAATCCAACTAAATTCTATTAACAAGAGATATGCCTAAAAAGCAACTACAATACATAAAGATGGAATGTAAAGGCTGCACAAAATATCCTTCCCAGGCAAGTACTAAAGGAAAAGGAAAGCTGAAGTGACAATAGTGAGATTGGACAAAAAAGAATTCAGGACAAAAGGCTTAAGACTGAGATGGATATTTCGTACTAATGAAATGAACAATCCACCAATAAGATTCAGCAATCACGAATGTATAATCATGTCCTCTTTATTGTGGTAAACAAAAAACACACATAACATAATATTTACCATCTTAATAATTTCTAAGTGTACAGTTGAGTAAGTAGTCTTAAGTTCATTCACATTGTTATGCAGCCATCACCACCATCATCTGCAGAACTTTTTCATTTGGCAAAACTGAAACACTACACCCATCAAACAACAATTTCCCATTCCCCTTCCTTCAAGTCCCTGGCAACCACCATTCTATTTTCTGTCTATGAATTTGTCTCTTAAGTACCTCATATAAGTGGTATCATACAGTATTTGTTATTTTTTGACTGGCTAATTTCACTCAGCATGACCTCAAGATTCATTCATGCCACAGCATATGTCAGAGTTTCCTTCTTTTTTAAAGCTGAATAATATTGCATTGTATGGATATACCACTTTTGTTCATCTATTTATTCATTGATGGACATTGGGGTTGTTTCCACACCTGAGCTACTGCGAATAATGCTTCTATGAACATAGATATGAATGGATGTGTCAATCAACAGTCATTTATTGGACACCATCTTCTAGGCACAGCTCCAGGTGCAGAGAATACAACAGTGAACAAGACAGCACCCAGCCTTCAGGAACTTATGTTCTCATGGGAGCAGTCAATATGTACACAAATGGCACAGTCACATGATGGCAGGTGCTGGTCAGTGCCAGAAGGAACATGAGCTCAGGCCTGTGGGTCACAGCCACTGGCAATGAGGATGGTCTGAGAAGACCTGTCCAAAAAAGTGAAATCTGAGTTGAGACCTGAAAAGTAAAAAGGTGGCTAAGACCTGTGTGATAAAGAACATTCCAGGCAGAAGCATCAGCAAAAGCAACAGCCTGAGCCTGGACCCAGTTTGGAGCATTAAAAAGCAGACAGGATGGTGAATGCCTTGAGGGGTGTGCAGAGGTGGACAAGAGACTTGAGAACAGAGAGGGATGAGGGACCAGGTCAGAGGGTATGGCCATGTGAAGGGCAGGGCCTGTTAAGGGGTGGAGCTAAGAGAGGAGTGTCCTTGAGAACGATGGTGCAAAGTATGGGAGTTTTGAAAGGTTTCTAGCAAGGGGAGGACATGATTTGCTTTAATGTCATGGGGAGGGTAGATTTTAACGGAACCAAAGTGGAGGCAGGAATTCCAGTGAGGCATGCACATAATTTATCCCTGAAGTGGAGTAACGCCAAAACTGGTAGAACTACAAGGAGAAGTTGAGAAATCTATTAATCATATTGGGGAGTTTTATCTCTAGATAAAGGAGCCCCTCCCATGTTGCCGTATAGTTCCCACTTTTTCCCAAGTCCTCTGGGCCATTCCTCCCCATACCTCACTCCCACTTCTTATCATTACCTCCCTTATCTTCCCAGAACTTCTAGCTCCTCCCAGTCCCTACATGTCACTGCCAGTTCCTCCAGGCTCAAACCAGACTGTAACATCTTTCCAATGGTCTTCCCAACTTTCCAGCCTCTTCCAGTCTTTCTCCATTCACCTCTTTCCTTCTACATCCCCCATTCACCTCCCCTCAGTCTCTCTTATTCCATCCCATTTGAAATTTCAGCTACTTGCGTCTTGCTAGGTTACTTCCATTCCTAGTCCCCTCTAGCAACTCAAAATCCCACATTCATTCCCAGTTCTATTTCATCCAACTCCCCAGCCTCTTGTTAACCCTTCTAGACACTCAGTCTTTTTATCTCCAGGTGCTCACATCTGCCAACTTCTTCCCATTTCTCACAATCCCTCCTGGTCCCCCTAGCCGTGTTTTAGTCCCTCTGTTCTCCTCTGATTGGAGACTCATTTTCTGGTTCGTCATGTGGAACCAGGAGCAGATCATTTTCCCTCTTCCCAGATGGGCCATTACACTGAGATCCTTGGTTGGCCAGAAATGAGTAAAACACAAACAAGGTTTAATGCCACCTCCAGATGACACTAAACTCAATGAGGAGGAAAGGCCCCCTTTCAATTCCCACTCCAGGCATGCTGACCATAAGGTGGAGCAGAGCCCATCCTGTCAGCCAGGGAGCTTCAGGTCCAGCCAGAGGAGGTCCCCAGTAGTTGTCATTACACAGACCCTGGGGCAGAGTGTAGGGCCTGCTACAACAGGTGGTCATGGAGAGGGGACCGGAGGGCTCTGTTTTTGGAGGGGCTACAATTTACCAATATGGCCAGCCTTGTGCCATCCCCCTTCCATCTATCTTGTCACTCAGTTCCTTCAAACTCCTCTGGGCTCCTCCAGTCCCTTCCCAGGCCCCCAGGCCCTCTAAGCCCCACCCATCCTCCCAGTGCTTCCAGCCCTCCAGAGGCCTCCCTAACCTCTCCTCTACCCCCCATTCCCCCAGTCCCTGCCTGCCTCCTAGCCCCCCATATTCCACTAGGAAAGAGGCTAGGGACAAGGAAATGATGGCTTAAAATTTTCTCTGTATATGACAGAAAGTAGAATAGATGCTACCAGGGGCTGGGGGTAAGGGGAGTTATTGTTCCATGAGTTTCTATTTGGGAAGTGAAGAAGTTCTGGAGACAAATTGGAGGGGGTGTTGCACAACATTCTGAATGTACTTAATGCCACCAAATTTTACACCTAAAAAGGCTTAGAGTGGTAAATTTTATGTATATTTTACCACAACAAGAGAAATTTTTTAAAAATTTTTTCTTTGTACAACAAACAGCTCTGGTCATTCTCAAGCCCAGCCAGTCTCTACAGCTCCCCTGGTTGCCATTTTGCTTCATCTCTTTCTTCATGTCTTCCCTGCCCCAAACTGGCTAAGTCTTCTCCTTTCTCCCAGTCCTTCTAGCCTTCCAGGCAACCCCATCCCCTCTTATTTTCTCTATTCTTTCCATGATCTCCAGTCTCTCTGCCCCTGCCTACCTGCTCTAATCACTACCACTGTCCCTAGTCCCCCTAGATCCTGTCAGTTTCTTTCAGCCCCCAACAGTCCCACCAAGTGCACTCCATTCCCCATCCCTGTCATACTCACCCCCTTATCCAACAGAATCTCTGTCACTCCCCTACCCCAGTCCCATTCACTCGCCAAAATTAGGTCAAAATGCTTCAGGAACTATTTTTCCTCTCAGGGCTTGTATGACTTAGGAATTGTCACAGAAAACTGCCTGCAGTGGTTTAAATAACTGTAACAGGATATAAGAATGGAGGTCATCTTGTCTCAGTTTTGACTAAGACCCCAGAACAATAAGTGCCAGTGACCACTACATTGCAGAGTGGGGTAAGACCACCAAAGCTGAACGTGAAAAGGAAGTGGTTGAGAACCAGTTTTGTGACCCTTAGCTGACCACCCCCTTAAGCTCACAAAAAAAGTTAGAGAGGCTAAGAGGGGTTAAAAAAATTGAGGTAGCATTTCTTTGGAGATATCTATACAGTGATTCTCACTACCAACACTCCCCTAGCAATGGGAAAGGGATGGGGTATGTTTGCCCCTCACTGTAGGTCTAGGGAAAAAGGCTTCAATAGGACCGCTCAAAAAGCTCAATATGCATCAGTCAGTCCATCAATAAGCTGTTGACCTTTCCAGGAACTGGGGTACAGCCAAGGATGAAATAGGGGTGGGATCCTCAGTAGCTTACGGAACATAGTAGACTGGTCCCTGATTCATGCCTCAAAAATATAATAAGGGGGACTTCCACATTTGCCTCTGAAGGATTAACTGCCTCAGAAATTGTCCCCTCCTCATGTAAACAATTAGAAATCTGAAGAAAATATATAAAACATATTTTCAAACATTGAACAACAAGTAGCACAGGCCTGGGATCCCTAAAAGAAGAGAAACAAATGATGTGAAGCTCAAAGCCTAGAGGCAGTTTCTGGGCCTCAGTACAGAAAGGGGGATCCTAATCAGAGCTCAGTAGTCCCACTGAGTTGAAGAGGCAAAGCCTGGAGTTCAGAGGTCAAGACAACTAGAATTTTCAGGGCAAAGTACTGGTGAAGAATGGGTTTCCTAGCGATACAGCACCAGATGTATTCAAGTGGAGTTTTGGACTAAGAATTAATATGTTCATGTGTGAGAGAAAACTGCCCAGGACCGGGGGAATGGTCACCAGAAAATAGTAGACCAAACAATCTCTGAAGCTCACACAGAAGTGAGCATAGTCCAGACACCAAACACTGCAGCATTGTTCACAAGAGCCAAGATATGGAAACAACCTAATTGTTCAATAGATTAATAGATAAAGAGAATGCACTTGCGCATATATAAACAGACCAGAAATAATAGAGATGATGGAATTAGTAGATAAAGACTTTAAAACCACTATTTTAAACCTTATAAATATCATCAAAGAAAATTTAGACACCATGAGAGAAATGGAAGATATAAAAAGAGACTCATTCTAGAGCTTAAATATATAATATTCAAAATTAAAAATACACTGTGGGGGATTAAAGTCAGATGAGATACTACAGAAAAAAAAAAAACGGAAAACTTGAATATATTGTAATATAAGCTATCCAAGATGAAGCACTAAAAGAAAAGACACTGAAAAAGCAATAAACAGTCATAGTAGGCTGTAAGACAATATCGAGCAGTCTAACATATGTGTAGTTGGAATCCTAGACGGAGAGGTGAAAATGGGGAGATTAAAAATATATATTTGAATAAATGATGGCCTACATTTTTCCAAATTAGATATAAACTATAGATCTAAGAATCAAATAAAATCCAAGTGAAGACACAAATGAACAAAAAACCATACCAAGGCACATTATAATCAAATTGCTATAAAAAAAAAAAAACTAAAGATAAAAAGAAAATCTCAAAAGGAGCTAGAGAGATTCCACTTCCAGCCAAGATGGAATAACAAGAACTGGATTTACCCTCTTATTGAAACAATTTAAAAACAGACAAAACATCAAATGATGGTTTTTAAGACCCTTGATATCAAGCAACAAAGGACGAGAATCTCTGAAAGATGGAAAACAAATTAGATGAGCTCTAAAATTGTACCATCTTACTACTTTGGCTATACTACTGTGAAGTTCTTATGCTATACATGCAATGGTATAATATCACCATTATGATGGTGATGAAACACTATGATAATTAAAGATATCTACTATAAACCTTGAATGAACCAATAAATAACAAAGCAAAAAACTATAGCCAACAAATTAACAAAAGAGATAGAAATGGAAAAATAATATTCAATCAATACAAAATAAGTCAGAAAAGGGGGATAAAGGGAGTAAGTAAAGACTGAAGTAAGCAGAAGAAAACAATAAATATAAGATCAGAATTTAATTAAGTGAAAACCAGAAAATCAGTAAAGTCAATTATACCAGAAATTAATGCAAAAGCTGATGCTTTAAAATGACCTATAAAATTGGGAGGTGGGGGACTGTATAAGGAATTATAAGGGAAAAAAGAGAAGACGCAAACGATCAGGAATGAAAAAGAGAACATTACTACAGATCCTCCAAACATCAAAGGATAATAAGGGAATATTATGAACAGTTTCGTGTCAATAAACTTGGCTTAGATAAAATATATAAATTTCTCAATATATACAAACTACCAAAGTTTACTCAAAAAGAATAGCTAACCCTTCCTAAAAGAAAACTTTAGGCACAAATGACTTCATTGATGAATTCTACCAAGCATTTAAGAACTAAATGATAAAAATCATGCACAACTCTAGAAGTTTGTTGAGAAAAAAATACTTCTCAACTTATTCTATGAGCCCAGAATTATTGTGATATCAAAACCAGATAAAAATATTACAACAAACCTACAAAACAAAATTTTTTATGCACATAAATACAAAATTCTTAACAGAATAAGTCAAACCCAGCAGTATATAACACGATAATGTAACATGACCATAAGGGATTTGTCCCAGGAATGCAATCTTGGTTTAACATTTCAAAATTAATTACCTACATGTAAAAATAAAATGAACCTTGACCTGTACCTCACACCATACCCCAAATTAACTCAAAATAAATCTTAGACCTAACTGTAAGAGCTAAACTATACACTTGTAGAAGAAAACATAGGACAAAAATCTTTGTGACCTTGGGTTAGGCAAAGATTTCTTAGGTAGAAAACAATGGCAAAATGATAACTAGAACTTTACCAAAAATAAAAAATTTTGATCTTCAAAAGATGCCATTAAGAAAACAAAAAGAGAAGCCACAAATATAGAGAAAACATATTTGCAAAACACATTTATCCAGTAAAGGACTTGTATTTAGAATGTTTCCTTCTCAGGGGGGTGGGGGGGTGGGCGGAGAATGTACAAGGAATCCTTAAAACTCAATAATAATACCTTATTTCTTTAATGGGCTAGTGATTTGAACAGACATTTCACCAAAAAAGATATATGAACAGAAAATAAGCAAATCAAATGATAGCCGACATCATTAGACATTAGGGAAATGCAAATTAAAACCACAATAAGATACCTCTACACATATGCACACACTAGAGTGGCTAAAATTTTAAAAGCTGATGGTCCTAAGTGACACCAAAAACAAAGAGCAACTAGAACTTTCATTCATTGTTGGTAGGAATGCAAAATGGTATGGCTACTTTGGAAAACAGTTGGGTCGTTTTTTATCCAGTTAACTATATATTTATCTTTTGATCCAGAAATCTCACTCTTAGATATTTACTTAAGAGGAAAAAAACATGTGTCCACACAAAGACTTGTGCACAAATGTTTATAGCAGGCACATTCACAATAATAAAAATTGGAAACAGCACAATCTGCATCAATGAGCACAGAAATTGTGGTACATAGATACAATAAAAAGAAAAAACTACTCAAGAATAAAAAGAAAAAATACTAATACATGGAACAACGTGAGTGTTTTTCAAAGGCTTTATACTAAGTGAAAGGAGCCAGATAAGAATAATTACATATTTTATGATTCCATTTTCTAAAGGCAAACATATAGGGACAGAAATTCCAAAACAATTCCTTAGCCAAAGGCAAACAAACGTAGAGTGACGGAAATCAGATTGGTGTTTGCTAAGGGTCAGAAATAAGGCACAAGAAGCACAAGGAAGCTTTTTAGGTGATAGAACTGTTCTTTCTCTTGATTGTGGTATTGGTAAATGGCTATATACATCAAAATCAGTGAATTTTACTTTACACCTCAATAAGTCTGATTTTTAAAATAGAATGCATGACATATTTGCTAGCCCATAGTGGTTTTGATAAAGTGAAGACAATTTGCTGCATTGGAAACTGGTACCCTTAAAATCCATTGGAGGCAGAGGGAATATGTGACTCCCAAGGACCAGGTGTGAGCCATGAGGGAGCAAAGACCTGCACAGAGCCGTATTAAAACCTGTCCTAGAGCGCCACCTGGAGGAAGGATGAAACCTTTGCAGCAAGAAGCTGAAGCCTGAGCTGCCTGAGAGTCTAGGAGAGGTCAGCCACCAGTCCAAACGGAGGGACTCACCTGTGAGTGAGACACCGCAATAATAGTGTGTGCTAGACAGTTTGAGAAGAACTTACAAAAGAGCCCCACTAGATGAGTGATCAGATTTGCATACATACCATGCTGGGAAGATTGTGTGGCAGCTCGCAAGTACTAATCAGAATAAGACTATTCTTGCCTGTTTCC